>CM076575.1:132826562-133156562 GCA_034641835.2 Pinus albicaulis
TCAGTTTTTCCTTTGAACTGTTGGTAACACAATCTAGCCTTTCTAACAGCTTCGTCCATTGTTTTTGGGTTGTCAAACTCAATTTTCTCTTTGTATACCATAGGCAAACAATTCAGAAACCTCTGTACCTTTGCCTTTTCTTTCCTTATGTAAGGTACATATCTTAATAGATTGGTAAATTTAGTAACAAACTCATCGATAGTGAGCTGTCCCAATCTAAGCTCATGAAATTCTTTTGCTTTGTCATCATAGTACCGCTCATTCAAGTAGCGATTCTTGAATTTAGCCTGGAAATCTTCCCAAGTAACTGTATTTTCATCTATGGCATGCACCATCTTTGTCTCCTCCCACCACAAGGTAGCCTTACCTTGTAGCTGGTAGACAGCTAATTTGGCCTTCAAATTGCTTTCATATTCATAAACCTGGAAATACTTAATCATATTCAGCAACCAGGCTTCAGCATCCTCCTCCTTTTCCCCATCATAGGAGGGAGGTTTGATTTTTCGGAATTCCCCTTGTAATTCCTTTTTCTGCTTATTCTGATATCGAATAGCATCTTCCTCATCAGATTCATCAGCCTTCCTCTTCTCGAAACCTTCGCCTTCTTGGCTGTTCCGTGAGGTTAATTCCCCGATGAACTTTTCCTGCTCCTCACTGGCTAATGACAATCTGTCATTTTGGCTTTTTATCTCAGCCAATTCTTGTTGCAAATTTCGCAACATAGCCATCATGGCCGCATTGGGATCTGGCTCACCACGCAGATCTACATAAATTCCACCACCTTCTTCCATTCTATCACCTCACTGTACACTACATAGCACAGGTCAGTGAACAGAAAAAAAACAAAACAATCAAAACAAAACTTTTGCTACAGCAATAAATTTACACAGTGAGTACACAGCAATCGTGAGCACAAAGTCACCAGCCCAGTTTTATAACTTGGGCTCTGATACCATTTGTCACACCTCCAATTTCACCCCGAAATTTTTTTTTTCCCCGTTGCGAATGCAAGCTAGTGAGCCTAGGGTTATTATGACATATCAATCCCTTCACTATGATAGTTTTCATTTCATCATGTTTCAATAATACCCTCTGTCACTATCTCTCGTCTTATGTTATTTTTATTATAATTAGGGAGATGGTTTATACGAACCTAATCTTTACACAGGTCTCGTATATCCATTCTCCTTTAGCTTAATAGTCATGTATCCAATTTATGAAATTATTCACTCAAACGTAACCCATATGAACTATGAGCATATGTTATATAAATTCCGTTGTATGGTTTGTTGCCCAAAGCACTTTCACCCTTTCGAATAGCCATAGTCACGATGTTTACGTTATATATATGGTTATAGCCTTGTCATACAATTCGAATACATACTATTATGAATGGTCTTTCCTCATGCGCTTGGTTTGATATGACCACTCATCCGGGTACCTCATATTTTAAATCGATTTAATATATATATAGTACTGGCTTTGGGTATAAATCTGCACCTAGCGCGCATGATCATTCTAGATTGGGTTTCTATGGCTTCGTCATGGTGAAATTATTATCCACGTTAGGCGTTGAGTTAATTAAATGAGTGTTGCATCGTTTTATGCCCTTTCGTTGGCTTACGTGGTGAGTCCACGTCGCTGGCATACTCAGCCTACGTGGTGATCAACACCCACGCCGCTATTTGCATAGGACATATAGAATTCAATTCTCATCTGCATTCACAAATTTTGATACGATGGTATTAACTCGCCCAGGCTACCCCTCGATCCGTGGCTTAACTGTTCCGATGCTGCCAAGTGGACGATGGCGATCGTTTTCAGTTAGGGTTCATGTGGTTTAACGAAGGCTTATACAAGTCCAGAGTGTGGAGTTTCATCGGTTTCTGCGCTCATCAGTTGTAGGCCTCCTCCACCTCTGCGCCATTCCACTTCTGCCGAGTGTTTCGACTCTCCGTTGCAGAGAGAAAGTATGGCGCCTCTCGTTCCTCAATACGCCGTCAGGTAATTCCCCCACGCACATTTTAATTCTATTGCAGGCGTGAATGTTTCTTGCTCTGAATATATATATACATTGAATGATAAGTAAGGTGAATGCGTCTGGTTTCTTTTTTGATGTTCAAGGTCTCCGTTCAGTGCATGGTGTAGTTGGTTTCTAATTTCAGAGTTAACGTCGACCCTTCTCTGGTTATATTTAAATTGTGACTGATTTGTGCTATACCTCTTGAGTAGCCTGCGTCGCCTCTCCTCAGGCGGACGCCTCCTGTTCCATGGAGCTATATGAGGTATGTTATTTATTCGTGCTATTTCAGCCTATAATTATTGATTTCGTCGTGTTATTCTTGAGGGTAATTTATGATAATCCCTCTTTGTGTAATGTTCGATGACAGGGCTCGACGCGTCTGAGTGTTTTCATTCCACAGGTCATAGTTTAATACCGAGCTTATTTTATTTATGCGCTTATTTATCTACGATGGCGCAATGACTAACTTGCGTTTTGGGTCGTTTTTGTCTTCTACAGGTAAATCCAGAGGACTCCGGCGTACTTATGACAGTAGAGAGTGACCCTTTCAATCGTGTGGACGCTAACATCGGTCTCTTGACCCTCCAGGTCGGTATACGTATGGGGTTTCTTCTCCTCTCCTGATGCGTTGTCTCGTGCGCGTCGAAACAGTGCTTCTCTTGTGATGTTGCGCAAGGTTGCATACGGAACGAGACTCACTCTCCGAGTTAGGGTTTTCGTTTTCTTCTTGTTAGCGTCGTCATCCTTGGATGGTGCTTGTCTAAATTCATTCTGTTGAGATGGGGGTTGTGATTTATGTACCCCAGCCTAATAGGCTCAGTATGTCTTTTGAAAATTTTGGGACAATTATATACTCCCTATTGTCTTAGGTCGATTTTAATATACTCTGCCACAGTTTGAAATGTACAGGGACTGTATGAATAATGCATATGATTTCATACCATGGCATTTGGGTTTGTTTAATTTGCTCGTCTGAACCTTATTTTGTTTTCCAGAAATGCTACTGACATTCCAGATTTCTTAATTGCATACATCAGGATTTACAGGTAGTTATATATGATATTTATCTATTCTTCTGATGTACTTTGTTCACTCTTTTTCTGTGGAAAATCTACACTTTGGTATTTATATCATAAGTACAGTTGCCTCGGCTCCTAGTTACACTGAACTGATTTTATACCTATCTGTCTAGACATATGAAAAGCTTGATGGACATTTATGAGACCATTCTTATTTATCAATAGATGATTAATATGTATGAAAGTCTAGAATTTATATTTTCTCATTTTTCAAAGGTATGCAAGCATAATTCTATTCTCCAGTTTATTCTCATTTTCTTGTAATTAGTTACAGCTCGTATCTACCTATGTATATGATGGTAGTTGGATTCTGAAGAGCTGGTAATGGGGTGTGAACCCTTTTCACTTCCCTCATAGTCAAGGGAATGTTGGTTAAATAAATGCTACTGTGTATAATGTTGCAATTTATTTACTTCTTACTCCTATGCTTCTCAACTGCTTACTCATAATTTCTGCACTCTATGTATTCATTCTCAGTACTATCATATTAGAATAGTTCCATGAGACCATTGTCTGGTCTTTTTTTTTCTATTTATTTGTTTATGAATATCTACTACTTTCCTTCACTAGAGTAAGGGCTTATGGACTACCTTGTTGTCTAAGATCATTTGATTTCCTGGAATTATAATGGAGTGTTTGGCTGAACCTGAGGTCAGTCTATTGAGTCTCTCCCTCTGTTCTTTCATAGAAAGTATACGTTGTAACTCATATCCTACTATTGTTTTGGTGTACTATAGTTAATTCCATTTCTCTCTATGATAGCTGTACTAAAAATTATGCTTGGAAACAGAAGCAGATTAAACACAATTCCACAGTGTTTCCTGAAAGAACAAGGTTTCCTCAGATTTAGACCCACCCTGGGTTTAAACATTCTGTGGAATTCTACTTTACAGGATGTTCCTCTACAACTATACAGAGTGATCAGGTTACTACCTGGTGATTACATTCTGTTAAATGTAGACTAATAATATGAACTAACTTAGAAATAAATTTTGTTTTTTATATGTAGCCAATTCATACTATAACAAACAATAAGACAAATTTTCTCAGAGACATACCACTCATGCAGTAGACCAACCTCCCAACCTTAGAGTTCTTTTGTCTCCCAGAACTCACCCCCGAGCTGAGATCACCTCCTATAGCATATTAACCTGTAATCTGTACAAGAGCAGCTTATTTAAGCTATTGTTCCCCAAAGCATGTTTCTAATTCTGCGTCCAGAATCTCAGGATGCTTTTCTTCCTGTTTGCCTAGGCTTCCCATTTTAGGGATTCTTTAAAGCTGTTTTATGCTTTTCCTCAGCTTTTCCATCTTTTTACCTCTTCCCAACTACTTTCCTCATCATTGGGGAAATTCAGATTTTTCCTCAAAAATCTAAATTTAAAACTTACTATCTTCCAAGGATTTTTTTGAAAGATTGTGGGGAAATATTTTCCTCATCCATCCTCACAGATTTAGCAAGTGATCTCATCATCTCATTTTTGGTCAATTTGCACCACAATAATTTATTCATTTCTTCAATTAAATGTTTAATTACATTCACAAAATAATTATCCTTTGGGGTCCACTCCCCTTAGGATGTAAAGTTCAGGTATCTAACTTTAAAATGCAATCACATAAATTGGGGGTGTAAATGGCTAACAACTAGAACCAAAACCAAAGGCAGACATCAAAATTAGAATATCCCATTTTTTATCCAGCTGCAAATGCCCCTATGAAATCCATTCCATTACAAAACATCCCCACCTTCCATTGGTTGACCTTGGAAGATCTTGATGCATTATTATTTGAATTCAGTGTCTTATGTAGGGGATATGACTACACCATTGACCCTTAGAAACTAAAATTATTTCCCTCTACCTTGAAGCAGACAACATTACATTGGCTCATGGGGCTTGGTGGAGAAACCATTAATAAATGGGACCAGATGAAGAACACTTTTCTTAACAAATATCAAGACTATTTCCAGACTCGAGAATTAAAATATTAAATCTTCAATATGTCTGCAAAGGGAAATGAGACATTAGAAAAATACATTGAAAGATTTCAATATAACTTACAAAGGTCTCCATATACTACATTGTCTAAAGATATCTTAAAGGAAACGATGATTAAGGGAATGAAAGAAGAATGGTTTGAAACATTTAACATAGTGGGAAAAGTGGACATCTACCAAGAAGAATACGATGATATTATTTCACTTTGTATCAGGTGTTCTCGTGGCAGTATGTGAAGTAGGCCAATCAAGCAAGACTCAGCTACAAGTAATCCTAAGCAGTCTAGTGGCAATGTGACCAGAGAAAAAATTGGTAATATTTTAGAAGATTTTAAAATTGATATCTTGGGCACCCTGATAACACAACTAGATTTCCTACAAGCCAAGAAGAAGCAAGCTATAGCAGAAAAAAACTTGGTCATACTCTTCCCACATTTTCAGAAGAAGCACAACCAAAGGAAATGTCCATTAGACATGGTCTGGAGATGTGCTATTTTTACCAATGACCATGCCAGTGACCATTTCCCTTCGTTTCTGGGGATGAAAGCAGTGTTTAAAGAAGCAGAAGAAGAGATAGAACCAATCTATCTAATGAACCACCGTTGACAATGGCAAGCTCAACCATGTGTGCCACAAGACCTGGATCAATTTCTTTCTTCTAGGCAGTTTCACCAATAGAACCCTGCAACAGCTTGGTATAACCAATCACCCTTCTCTATTTGGCAATCTCAATCATTTCATATGCCTCCTTGGCCAACAAAACCCTATTCAGGTAATAATTTGCCAAGTTTTCCTTGTTCTCCCCCTTATTGGAAAAAAAATCCCTATCAATCCCAGTGGTCGGCCTCCCCTTCACAAGCCACAAATTGGCCTTAGAACTGGCAGCAAACTGTGGGAATGACCAACCTATTGATGGGGTAGGGGTGAAAATCAACCTACATTACTTGCTCCATACCCACTCCAACAAAACCCTCAGCCTATCATGTGATCTCAATTGCCAGCTCAACCAATCCTAGTCCTAAAATGAAGCGAGTTCAGCTAATTCAAATTTTTGATTTCCCAAACCTCCAAACTTAACAGAAGCATTGCAATGAACTAAGGCTGAGAAAAGGATGTGTTTTTCACCATAAGAAGATACATCCCTAACACAACTTGAATATGGAACTCTAACAGAGCCTAGACAAACAAATATGACTGAAACAGAGGTAGAGAAGGGGAGGAAAATAGTTGACCAAGGGAAACCTAAAAAACTTATGATTTCTCCCCCTCCATTCCCTGAAAGATTAATACTTCCTAGACCGATAGTTTCCCTAGATTTCGATATCCTAGGGGAATTAAATAACCTTTGCATTGAAATTTAGCTTTTCCAGGCTATACAAGAAATTCCTATCTATGCTAAGAAAATTAAAGAGTTATGCGGGAAGAAACAGGTGAGAAAAGAAAAAAATGTACCCATTGCTCATGTGGTAGGAACGTTATCAGACTTATTTTTGGGTAGGGAAACACCCATGAAATATGAGGATCTAGGGAAACCCATAGTAACTGTGCAAATCTCTGGTCACTCCTTTCCAAACACATTGGTTGATTTAGGGGAGGTCATTAACATCCTAACTACAGAGACTTGTGAGAAGTTAGGCATAACAGTGTTAGAATCCACAACTACTTTGTTGAAACTTGCTGATAGATTTTTTATCAGACCAGAAGGAATATTACAATAGATCCTCATTTCTATGGACTCATGGGAATATCCAACTAAATTTTTACTTATTAACCCAACAAGTAGGATGGATGGACAACCCTTGATACTTGGTCGACCTTGGTTAGAAAGAACTGATGATGACATAGTCTTCCAAATAGGCAGCATGACCATTAATAGAGGTGATTTCATAAAAAGAATATATCATTTACCCTTCTTCCAAACCAAGTATACCCACAATAAATATTCGTAGGCACCCACATACATACTTGGAACAAAATATTCATTCACCACTAACAATATTTGAAGCTCTTTAATTCAAATATCAAACTGAAGATGACGTAGTCAATAACTTCATGAATCAGTCATCTGTGTCCAAAAACTTAAAATTCCAAATGTTAAAAATAATTCTTGATGATGAAACACAAGAATACCCCTTAGCATGCATTGATAATCAACACATACCCACGACCGTTGTTCACAATAGAATACCAGTCGAAATTGAGCCATGGAAAGTTTTAAATATTAATGGCAGTCTAGATAGTAAACAAAAGAAAAAGCTCATAAAGGTTTTACAGAAGTATCAAGGAGAATTTGCTTGGGACTACCTAGACATGAAGGGTATAGACCCTCAGCTATGCACTCATCACATCTATACTAACAAGGAGGCTCGGCCTATTCAGCAACCTCAGCGGAGGCTAAACGCACATCTGAAAGACATTGTAAAAGATGAATTGCAAAATGTGTTAGATGTAAACTTCATTTATCCTATCTCAGACAACAAATGGGTCTCTCCTTTAGTATTCATTCCTATGAAGAATGGGAAGTGGAGAATCTGTGTGTATTTCACAGAACTAAATAAATCAACATAGAAGGACCACTTCCCCCTTCCTTTCATTGACCAAGTCCCCAATACATTGGCAGGAAAATGGTTCTTTTCCTTTATTGATGGGTTCAGTAATTACAATCAAATCAAGATAACACCCGAAGACCAGGATAAAACAACCTTTACCTACCCATGGAGTACATTTTCCTATCGGGTACTACCATTTGGACTATGCAATGACCCAGTAACCTTCCAAAGAGCCATACTCAACATTTTTTCTGATTTCATAAATGAAGGAATTGAAATTTACATGGATGACTTTATCCCATACGGAGATGATTTTGATCAAGCACTATAAATGCTAGAAAAAGTATTGGAATGATGGATTTGTACTAGATTATGTTTAAGCAATGAAAAATGTCACATGATGATGACCGAAGGAGTAATCCTAGGACACTATATCTCTGCAGCTAGAATACAGGTAGACCTAGAAAAAATTGAAGTAATCCTTTTATTCACCATGTTTGCATTGCGAAAAAACTATATAAACGCCAGAATAGCGATGAAATCACTCGATATGTTGGAATACCAACAAATGTTTCACAATGTCGAAATTGTGACAAAAAGTTCACAACATTGGAATTAGGATGAAAAATTCACAACGCCAGAATTGTGATGAAAAATTCACCATGATGAAATTACGATGACCTTGTCAAACCATCGGAATATCGATGAAAACATCAGGTCAGGTCGGGGCGTGTGAGGGTTAGTTTTGGTCATGTTAGGTCAGGTCATGTGAGGTTAGGTCAGGTCATGCCGTGTGAGGGTTAGGTCGGGTCATTTCAGGTGGGGTTAGGTCAGGTCGTGTTAGGTTGGGTTGTGTTAGGGCGCCCAAGGAAACATGTTCAGTCGGGTTAGGTCCACTCGGGTCATCCTGTTAGGGCGTGCAAGGAAACATGTTTAGGTGTGTTGGGTCGGATCGGATCATATGGGGTTGCCCAAGGAAATGCATTCAGGCGGGTCGGGTTGGGTTAAGTCGTGTGAGGGCACCCAAGGAAACATGTTCAGGCAAGCCCGGTTGGTTCGAGTCGGCTCATGTGAGGGTGCCCAGGGAAACGTGTTCGTGTGGGACGAGTCAGGTCATGTTGGGTTCTGTCATGTGAGAGTGCCCGAGGAAACACATTCGGGTGGGTCAGGTCAGGTCAGGTTGTGCGAGGGCGCCCAAGGAAACACATTCGGGTGGGTTGGGTCAATTCAGGTCAGATCATGTGAGAGCACCTAAGGAAACACGTTTGTGTCAGTCAAGCCATTTCCTGTGAGGGAAACTAAGGAAACATGTTCAGGCGGGTCATGTTGGGTGGTATCGTGTGAGGGCGCCCAAGGAAACACATTCAGGTGGGTCGATGCGGGTTGGGTGGGGTCATGTGAGGGAGCCCAGGAATATTGAATAGTTATTTCGATAGTTACACATGGGTAACTTGTGTCAAAAAATTCTATCTCTCTACATTTTCATGTGAGGTTACTGGGGAGTGTTACAATAGAATTAAAAAATATATATATTTGGAGCATAGTTTTTTTTTTGGGTTGAGGGGGGTTGTCATTAAATATTTTTTATTATGTATCTATAAATTTCTAGATTTACCTCCAACTATGGTATTCTAGAGATATCAAGAATTAATTAATCCTAAAATTATTAGTTTTCTAAAAATAATTTACACTAAAAGCTATGTCTCCCACTAGAGTTAATATGCAACTAATTATTCAACATGAAATCAACTACTCACTATAGATAACATCAGGAATCACTATACTTTAGCACCCCATTTTAATCTCAACTACTACATATATTAATATTGAGAATTTCTAAGGGTTATTTTTGAAACTAGACAACATTTCTTTGCGATGGTTTAGTGAAGATATATTAGCTTATATCTAGATCCAAAAAAATGAATAGATATATCTGCACTCGTGACAAGCTGATGAATGAAGTGATATCTAGTATTAATGAGTTTATTTTTTCATTCAAAGACATGATTTCTATAAAGTGCAATAACTAAATTACTATTAGATAAAATAGGAGTTGACTCCTTTTTCCTTTCAGGTCCAAAATCACCTGTCAAAATTCTTAACCAACATTCTTGGCATGTTGCTCGTATTACTACTGTATACTCTATTTTAGTTCATGAAATAGAAACAATGGGTTTCTTCATGGATGCCCATTAAATAAATCCTGTACCTAGGTGAAATGCATAACATAAGGTACCCTTTCTATCATCAATAATTCTTTCAAAATTACTATCTATATAACCAACAAGATTTCTACCCTTTTAATTAGTGTACAAAATTCCATATTGTATTGTTCATGTAATATACATTAAAATCGTTTTTATTTCTTTCCAATTAGTTTCATTTGGTGACTCCATGAACCTAGATATAATCCTGACTAGATGCATTATTACAAGCCTTGTTGTTGTGAGATATAGTAGGGTATTTAACAACTACTTGTACAAAGTGGATCTAACAATATGATTGTTGTCATGATTAAACTAGTACATATGGTCAATTTTCCGACACTTTGGTTCCAACTTTTTTGACGTATTATCGGAAATTTCCCAACTATTTCTCAATTTTTTTAATTCCACCAAATTTTTTTGGAAAAGCGACGAAATATTCCCGACGTCGTAATAATGAAGAAAATTCACCACGTTGGCCTTGCGAAAAAACTGTATAAACATCAGAATAGCGACGAAAGCACTCGACATGTTGGAATACTGATGAAAGTTTCACAATGTCGAAATTGTGACGATAGGTTCACAATGTCGGAATTGGGACAAAAAATTCATAACACAGAAATTGTGATGAAAAATTCACCATGATGGAATTACGATGACCTCGTCAAATCATCGGAATATCGATGAAAATGTCAGGTCGGGTCGTGGTGTGTGAGGGTCAGTTCTGGTCATGTCAAGTCGGGTTGTGTGAGGTCAAGTCAGGTCATGCCATGTGAGGATCAGGTTGGGTCATGTCAGGTGGGGTCAGGTCAGGTCGTTAGGTCGGGTTGTGTCAGAGCACCCAAGGAAACGTGTTCGGTCGAGTCAGGTCCACTCGGGTCATCCTGTGAGGGCGCCCAAGGAAACGTGTTTGGGTGGGTCGGGTCAGGTCGGATCATATGGGGGTGCCCAAGAAAATGCTTTTGAGTGGGCCAGGTTGGGTTAAGTCATGTGAGGGCACCTAAGGAAACATGTTCGGGAAATACCGGTTGGTTCGAGTCGGGTCATGTGAGGGTGCCCAGGGAAATGTACTCGTGTGGGACGAGTCAGGTTGTGTTGGGTCATGTGATGTGAGAGTGCCCGAGGAAACACATTCGGGTGGCTCAAGTCGGGTCAAGTCATGCAAGGGCGCCCAAGGAAACACGTTCAGGTAGGTCAGGTCGGTTCATGTCGGATCGTAATAGAGCGCCCAAGGAAACACATTTATCCGAGTCAGGCCGTTTCCTATGAGGGCAACTAAGGAAACATGTTAAGGCAGGTCAGGTTGCGTGGTGTCATGTGAGGGCGCCCAAGGAAACGCATTTGGGTGGGTCAAGGCGGGTTGGGTTGGGTCATGTGAGGGAGCCCAAGAAAACGCGTTCAGGTGGGTCGAGTCGGGTCAGGTCATGTGAGGGTGCCCACGGAAATGCATTAGGGCAGGTCGGATCAGGTTGGGTCAAATTGTGTGAGGGTGGCTATATTACAAATGCTAAGTTACGACTGCTCGTCTGCCTTGTGCACGTTCATGCAACCCCGTTTGTCATTTTCTCCTACGTTCCTTCAATGTTCGGGTGGGTAGGGTAGGGTCGGGTCGTGTGATGACACCCAACTAAACTCTTTCACGTCGGGTAGCGTCGGGTCATGTCGTACACTGAGGGCATCCAAGGAAACACATTCGGGTGGGTCAGTTCATGTGAGGGTGCCCAAGGAATGATTTTGGGTCGGGTCGCGTTGGTTCGTGTGAGGGTGCCCAATGAAACGCATTTAGGCAGGTCAGGTTGGGTCTTCTCGAGTCTGCTTGGGTCGTGTCATGTGAGGCTTCCTTGGGAAATGAGTTTGAGTGGGCCGAGTTGGTTCAGGTCATGTCATGTGAGGACACCTAAGGAAACGCATTTGGGCAGGTTGGGTTAATTCAGGTTGTGTGAGGGTGCCGAAGGGAACGCATTCAGGTAAGCCAGGTCGGTTCAGGTCGGGTCCTGTGAGGGTGCCCAAGGAAATGTGTTTGAGGGGTTGGTTCGGGTCGGGTCATGTCGTGTGAGAGCATCTAAGGAAGTGCACTCGGGTAGGTCGGGTCGGGTCAGGTCATGTGAGGGCACTCAATAAAAAGTATTCGGGAGAGCCCGGTCGGTTCGGTTCGGGTCATGTAAGGGCGCCCAAAGAAACGCATTCGTGCAGGTTAGGTCGGGTCATGTGAGGGAACCTAAGGAAACGCCTTCGGATGGGTCGGGTTGGGTTGTGCTATGTGAGGGTGCGCAAGGAAACGTGTTCGGGTGGGATTGAGCAAGTCGGGTTGAGTCATGTTAGGGTGCCAAGGGAAACACATTCGGGCGAGTCAGGTTGGGTCAGGTTGTGTGAGGGTGGTCGTATAAAAAATGAGAAGTTGTAATCGTTTGTGTTCCTTGTGCACTTTCGTGTGACCCATTTTTCATTTGGCCCCTTCTACCTTCGATGTTCGGGCAGGTCAGTTCATGTGATGGCCCCCAAGGAAACACGTTCAGGTTGGGTCGAGTCATTCCCTACCATGAGAGTGCCTAAGGAAATGTGCTCGGGTAGGTCGGGTCAGATTTGGCTATGCGAGGGTGCCCAAGGAACGCTTTCAAGTTGGGTCGTGTCAGGTCATGTGAGGGCACCCAAGCAAACATGTTCGGGTAGGTCAGGTGAGGTCTGGTCGGGTCTGGTCTAGTCGTGCCATGTGATGCCACACAAGGAAACATGTTTGGGCTAGTTGGGTCAGGTCATGTCGTGTGAGGGCACCTAGGAAAGCATGTTCGAGCAAGTTGGGTCGGGTTGGGTCAAGTTAGGTTAGGTTGCATTGTGTCAGGTCGTGTCATGTCGAGTTAGGTCGGATTGTGTCAGGTCAGGTTGTTTGAGGTCACGTCATGTGAGGGCACCCAAGGAAGCACATTCGGGTGGGTTGAGTCAGGCCAGGTCATCATGTGAGAGAGCCCAAGGAAACACATTCTAGCGGGTCAAGTCAGGACGAGTCATCCCATGTGAGGACGCCAACATTCGAGCGGGTCGGGTTAGTTCAAGTCATGTCAGGGCACCCAAGGAAATGCGTTCCGACAGGTCTGGTCATGTGAGGGTACCCAAGACAATGTGTTTGTGTGGGTTGGGTTAGGTCTTGTGAGGACACCTAAGGAAACGCATTTGGGTTGGTCAGGTTAGGTCGTGTTCTGTGAGGGCGCCAATGAAACATGTTCGAGCGGGTCAGGTCGGGTCAGGTCATGTGATGTCACCCATAGAAATGTGTTCAGGTTGAGTCAGGTCGGGTCATTTTGTAGTGTGAGGGCACCCAAAGAAATGCATCCAAGCGGGTCGAGTCAGGTCGAGTCGTGTGAAGGTGGCCACGAAACGTGTCCTCGTTGGGTTGTGTCGGGTCATGTGAGGGTGCCCAAGGAAACAAGTTTAGGTAGGTCAGGTCGGGTTGAGTTGGGTCATGATGTGTGATGCCGCATAAGGAAACACATTCAGGTAGGTCAATTCGGTTCATGTCGTGTGAGGGTGCCCAAGGAAACCCGTTTAGGAAGGTCAGGTCAGGTTGGGTTGGGTCGTATCTTGTGAGGGTGCCTAGGAAAACACGTTTAGGTGGGTCATGTCGCTTCGATTCGAGTCATGCCATGTGCACACACCCAAGGAAATACGTTCATGTGGGCCAAGTCGGTCTGGGTCAGGTCATGTGAGGGCGCCCAAGGAAATGCGTTCGTGCGGGTCGGGTTGGGTCATGTGAAGGCACCTAAGAAACAAGTTCAGGCGGGTCAGGTCATGTCTTGCCCATGGAAAATTTTAGGGGCTAATATTCGCAAGTGGGCTAATTTTCCATGCTTTTTCCAAAAGAAATATTCGCCAATTTCCATTTTTTTTTTAAATTGATTCGCCCAAGTTTTATAATATAAAATTATTTTACCCTAAAAATCGCCAAAAGCTTATATATACTAATATAAAATGATTAGAAAACTAAATATTTTTACAAAAATAACATAAAAAGTTTTAAAATTTACATATTGGGGACTAATAAGATTCACCAAGATTATAAACTTTAAGATAAACATCCATCCTTAAAAGTTTCCCTCGTCTTGCCATGTGAGGGTGCCCAAGGAAACACGTTCGGGCACATTTGGGTGGGTCAGGTCAGGTCGTGTGAGGGCACCCAGGGATGTACTATATTTTCATGTGAGGGCGATTCGGGTCATGTGAGCATCACCTAACAAATCCAAGAGGGAAGTTTTGGATTGTAAGCACAATCACATGATCTAAATGTGAACAAATACACAACTAGATACTTGCAAAACAAGAAATAAAAGAGAATAAAATTGTTGAGAAATGAGTAATAAACCAAGGAGACTCTCTAGGATGCTAAGTAATTCAAATTTTCTTGGGATTACATGTGCATTCACTTGGTATATCTAAAAAATCACTTTCCCTAGTTTGCGAATAAGTCAAATTAGATTGGGAGACCCAAAATTAGCAAAATATTCTAAAATATAGTGAACTAGAAGTAAGTGGAGTTAGAAATCAATTATAACTTATTAATTACTCTTGCATGAAAAATAATAACTATTTAAACTAATTTGAACTCCAAAATAGGAATAAAAGTCAACTTAACAAGAAGAGGAGAGAGAAAAATGACGACTAATTTCTACAAAGTAGGAGGAAATCCATACTCACTCTAGGAAGGTATTTGAATTAGGTAGCATGAATCAATGGAGGGGAATTACCCATTTAATCCTCCAACTAGAGTCTAGTTAGTGCCACATGTCATCCTAGGTGGCATCGCCTATTAAAATAGGAAACCCTAGAAATAGAGAATTTGAAAAATGATAGGGAATGCCCATTAGTGAATGAAAAGTGGTCATATGTGCCCCTAATTATGTATGGAAGAGGGTCTAATGATGGCCAGAGTGTGTGCCTTAATGAATGAATGAGTGTAGTGTACCCCAACACCACCAAACCACCCAAAAAGGGAGTATGCTATTGAACAAGTCCTAGCAATTCTTAGCCATGTTAAGTACTCATGTACAAAAAAAACAATCAATGAGTCCCAATAATTTGCAGCCATGTCAAATACTCATGAAATAAATTATACAATACACAATATACAAAGAGTGAGGTACGTAGGAACAACCTAGTGGGAAGAAAACCACCCATTGGAATACAATGCATACTATTTCAACTATGTAGTTGCTATGAATAAGTATGGTGTTGTGATCCATTTGTCATTTCCCCCCTCGTGCCTTTGACGTTCGGACGGGTCGGATTTTATGGGTCATGTGATGGCACGCAAGGGAACACATTCGGGTTGGGTCGGGTCAGGTCCTGTCATGTCGTGTGAGGGCGCCGAAGGAAACATGTTCGGGCAGGTCGGGTCAGGTTGGGTCATGTGAGGGCACCCAAGGAACTTGTCCGTGTTGGGCCATGTCAGGTCATGTGAGGGCGCCCAAGGAAACACGTTCCAGCGGGTCAGGTTGGGTCGGATCAAGTCGTATCCAAGGGACTTCTTTGCTTAGCATTATACTTAGTTGCTCCATAGGATCTGCATTGTGTCATCATCCTTTCTTGATGGGGATCTTTATGCCCTGGGATATTTTTCTCTTTTTGGAGCTCATTCTATTACAAGGTTGTGGTTTAGCCAATGGTGAATGCATAGGCCTATAAAATTAAGGTTATAGGGTAGAAATTTTTTCTGGTGGATAGAATTAGAGTTTGATTGTATTTTTCTTGATGACAAACAATTTTAAACAACCCGAAACAATGTTTCCTTCCTTTGTGAGACAACCAACATCAATGCCTTCCAAAAACAACTCAAAACAAAAGTAAACAAGATTCCATTCTTATCAAGTCATGTTGGGCCACTAGGTAGTGAATATAATCTATAAAAGAAAACACCTCCAACATTTTAGGTTGAAGTATGAAGAAAATAAACCATTACTTAGACTGCACTGTAAGCTAAGAAACCAAATTTATCAATGCAAGGAACTATAGTTGAGCCTCCCTATTCTTCTAGGGCTCCATTTCATAGTCATAATTATTTTTCCCTCTATCCCAAAATATTCCTTTTGAGATTTTTCCATAATTAGTCTTAATTATTAATCAATATATTTTTCCCTTCCACTTTCTATTTAGTCCCCTCCACCTTTCAATATTAACTACTTGCTACAACTACAACTTTGGAATCCTATATCCAATGGGGTTTGTCTATTCAGAAAGGTATTTTAGAAAATTCTTCCAAACCATTAAGTTTTTTTATGACTTTAGACTTTTCCATGGAGCTTGAATCCTTAGCCAAAATTCCCAACCCCTAACCCATTTAACCCTCTAAACCTATAAACCCGTAACCTATTCAACCCCTAAACCCTAAACCTCGAAACCCTTAACCCCTATCCCCTATCCCCTTAACCCGTTTAACCCCCTAAACCCCTAAACCCCTAACCCATTTAACCCCTAAACCCTAAACCTCTAAACCCTTAACCCCTAACGCCTAAACCCTTCACCCCTAACCCATTTAACCCCCTAATCCCCTAAACCCATAACCCATTTAACCCCCTAAACCATAAACCTCCAAACCCTTAAGGCCTAACCCCTTAAACCCTAATTCCCGATCCCTAACCTATTTAACCTCCTAAACCCCTAAAACCATAACCCATTTACCCCCCTAAACCCTAACCCCATTAACCCCTAACCCATAACTCCTATAAGTGTCCTCCATCATCAATGTTTGCAAGGTGCACGAACTTGGTCGAATGTGTTAATCAACTTATTCCTCTATCATTGATGCATATGCAACATCCTCTTCTTCACATTTCTCGACTTCTTTCTATTCATCGCCATATACAACTCCATCCTGCTCCAATGCCCAACCAAGTCGAAGAAGCTCTACTTCAACATTCTCCTACAAGGTTTCAAGTTCAACATGAATTTGTGGGTGCCAGAGAAAATTTTAAGGATGTAAAACTATCTTGAAGCTTAAAACATTGGCAAACCACACTAGTCCCTAATATGTAAATTATAATATATTTTTTAAATTGTTAAATTTTATAATAATTTTATATATAGTATCTATATAATTTTGGAAATTTGTATGGTAAAATAATTTTATATTGTAAAATTTGGGCGAATAATTTTAGAAAAAATGAAATAGGCGAATATTGTTTTTGGAAAATCATGGAAAATTAGCCCACCTGCGAATATTAGCCCCTAAAATTTTCCATGGTGACAACTCTTCTTTGATACACCTCAAACTGTACAAGGTTTAAATCATCCTTCCTTGACATTCTTCCCAACTTTCCATGTCTTGTTATGCATCTTTGAACCTAACCAATGTCTTGCCCCTCCCAATGTTTCACTAAGACCAACTAATATAAGGTCCAAGATTTTATACCAATTGTAGCCCTATCATTATATGCAGTTTGGGCCGGGTCAAGAAATGTCGTGTGAGGGAATCCAAGGAAACACATTCGAGCAGGTTGGGTTAGCTCAAGTCATGTGAGGGAACCCAGGGAGATGCGTTCGGGTGGGCAGGGTAGGGTCAGGTCATGCGAGGGTGCCCAATGAAACACGTTCGGGTGGGTCGTGGGGTCGTGTAGTGTGAGGGTGGCCGTATAAAAAATGATAATTTGTGATCCCTCATGTGCCTTCTGCACATTCGTGCGACCTGTTTGCCGTGTGCCCCCTTGTGGCTTCATTCATGCGGGTTGGGTTGTGCCGTGTGAGGGTGCCCAAGGAAATGCATTTGGTTCAGGTCGTGTGAGGGAGGTCATATCAAAAATTCTAAGATGTGACCTCCCATGTACCTTGTGGTGCACATTTGTGTGACCCATTTTCCTTTTTCTCACTTATGCCTTCGTTTGGGTAGGTCAGGTATGGTCGTGTGACGGCACCTAAGGAAACATGTTCGGGTTGGGTCGAGTCAAGTCCTATGAGGGCGCCCAAGGAAACGCGTTCAAGGTTGCTTGGGTCAGGTCAGGTCATGTGAGGGCGGCCAAGGAAACTTTTTCAAGTTGGCTAGGTTAGGTTCATGTCATGTGAGGGTGCCTACGAACGTGTTTGGGTCAGGTAGTGTGAGGGAGACCATATAAAAAATGGTATTTTGTGACCGCCCATGTGTCTTGTGCACGTTCGTGTGACCCATTTTTCATTTGCCCACTTATGCCTTTGTTCAGGCGGGTCAAGTCGGGTCAAGTTGTGTGAGGCTCCCTAGGAAACACATTCAGGTTGGATTGGGTCAGGTCATGCCATGTGAGGGCACCAAGGAAATGCATTTGGGTCGGGTTAGGACAGGTCGTGTGAGGACGACTATTGAGGCAAAATAATTCCTGTCATTTAATTGTCAACCCGGGGGTTTCGTAAACATGTGAAGCATGCATGCATTGTATATGATAGAAATTTACTTTCATTTTAGATCAATCTAACTATAAAATAATGAAAACCGATTCATGTAATCTATGAAATCAAATAATGAAAATTAAATTCAACTAACCTATGAAATCAAGTAACGAAAAGAAAGAAGACAAAGTTAAATAATCTATGAAATTAAATAACGAAAAGAAAGAAAATAAATTAAAAAGAAAATATAGCACGCGCAATCACACTCGCAGGAATTGAAATTTTAATCTAAGAAAGCATTTCGAAGCATGTAAATAAAAACTTAATTATTGCATAGGTTAAATACTTGAGCATCCAATTTGGATGTATGTGTTGGAGAGGTAAATCCCCTCTGTAGATAGAGGCGATCCCTACACTAGTGGAAGGGAGGCCTTATCCCTTTGGAGGTTCCCCATAAGGTGGAAACAAGAGGCCAAAGGAGGAAGGCCATGGTTATTTAGTCGAAACCACTCCTCATGACTCATCCACAAAGTTGTTGTAATCGAAACTTCGACTCTTTTTTTAAAAAACTTTCCATAAGCAGATTGGCAAAGGTGCTTAACTAGGATAGAGTGCCAACTAGCGCAGGCTCAGTGTTAATTTTCCTCATTGGCGCAAGGACATAACGGGCTACCAGCGCCAAGGCAAAAACAGGTGTTTTTAGGGGTCTGCTCAGGAAATGATCAACAGAAGGAATGTTGTCCTCATGGAAAGAGTTGCAATGAAGGTATTTGCAAGGCATGACACTACTTATTGGTCACAGAAACGACCCTCCAATGGGCGAGATGGGGATTTTAGGGACGGTGAAAAATTACTGTGTAACAGGATGACAAAGTCACCTTCTTGGTATGATATTTAAGAGCATTCAATTATACATTTAAGTGGGGATATAATCTAGGAAAGCATTATAAAGGCATGTAATGAAAAACTCAATTATTTCATAGGTTAAATAGTCAAGCATCCAATTGGGAAGTATGACAGAGTCACCTTCTTAGTATGAACTTTAGGAGCTTTCAGTTATACATTTAACTGAGGACCGAATCTAGGAAAGCAGTATAAAGGCATGTAATGAAAAACTCAATTATTTCATAGATTAAATACTCAAACATCCAATTTTGAAGTATGACGGAGTCCCCTTCTTGGTATGATCTTTAGGAGCATCCAATTATACATATAATTTAGGATCTGATGTAAGAAAGCAGTATAAAGGCATGTAATGGAAAACTAAACAACTGCGAGCTCTAATGCCTCAAACATAATCTAATTAGAAAATAGAAGAATCTATTTTCTTGAGATGTTCTAGGAAAGACAAAAATTACACAGTCATTCTAAAACTAATATTAAGAAAGAAAATAAATCTTAATCTATGAAAGAAAATAAATCTCACACAATATACATGGTCGATCCAAAGGTATGAGAGATGGTAAATGGCTATGCTCCATATGTAAGAAAAACAAAGTCAAATTCAAAGAAAACTCATGATTAAGGTGCAACAATATAATTCTTTATTCATAGCTTGATCACAACTCCAAATTTAAACATAATTGATAGAAGAAAGCTTCTCGTACTTATACAAAAGATGAGAAGTTATCTTATTAATTAGAGTCCATGAATCTCTCCTTGTATCTTGATATTTACCATCCAAATAGGAAGTGATAAGGCACATGTCTTCTTAGAGCTGCAATACAAATAGGAAATGAGACACATATCTTCATGATCCCATGATATTCTCTATTCAAATTCGAATTTAGCCTTAGGAGGCCACATAAGGGTCTTTTGGAAGCTTATTTTGGACCTACACATGGCAAAAATCTCATTCCACTTGTTAGCTATAAGTATATGCATATTATTTTCTAATTTTTAACCACAAATTCACTTAAAAATACTATGAATTAATAAAGTTTGGAAAAACATAAATGTAACCCAATAATGGTAATGGTAAGCTAAATGTAATGAAATGGAGGTGGAGTGAAGGTGATAATATGGAAATATAAGTGAAAATGTAATGGAAATAAATGACAATTTCAAGGCCCAATGTACCCCCACCTGAAGTTGCTGCATGTTCTCATGGAATCTACTACATTAATTCATTTTGATCCTTGCGATTTGGCTTAACTTTACATGATATAATTTGATAACTTCATACTTTTGCAAAGTTTTTTTTGTTGAATTGAAACATGGTTGGTTCTTGTGTTACTACCATATTTTGTTGTTGCGTTCAATTTTGATCTTTGAACTTTGTATAATGATAATTTGATTATTGTTGCATAGTATATCTTTATTGGATTGCATCATGGTTGGTTCTTGTGTGACAACCATGATTATGTTTGTATCCAATAATATTTGAAGTACTTTTGAAAATCCATTATATGCTCATAATAATAATGTAATAGTTAATATCCTTTGAGATTATGTGGGCTTTGGAATGTGATATAAATGTGGAAACATGTGAATATAAATGTACCCCTCCTCAACCGATGGTATTGGAAATTTTATGAAATGAGGAAAACAAGTGTTTTTTTCCAAAAATTATCATTCAAGCTTTTCAAGGAATTCTAATGTAAAAAATTTAGAAAATTGCATACCTTAACCTACCCTTTGGAAATGGATGAGCTACATGTGTGGTGGCTACAAAATTTTGATCATAATCTTCTTCAAGTGGATGTACAAGTTATGGATAAAAGAGTCAAGATGAATTTTTATTTCTTCTACTAAAACCACAGAATGGTGCTGATTCTATTGCTGCCATCTAATTCTGTAGTTTCCATCTGATTCTGCAGCTATCATTCTGCTGAATCTGCTGCATAATGGTGTTGATTTGTTGCAACTGCATATATTCTTCACTTGCTCCAAAATTTTGAAAATGATAGTCTTCATGTCTTCCAAACTCATAGCATAATTCCTGCTATGTGAATAGGTGTTCTGATGTTGAACATAGAAGGAATTGTTGACTTAGTGGCCATTAATGGATGCCACTAGTCAACACGAGAACTCTCATCGTTGATGACAATGAAACTAAATATCCCCAAATACATCTTGCTAGGTACAAATAATTTTGTTGTTTTCAAGTACCTAGAAGATCCAATGAACAACAGAAGTTAATGCATTCCCTTTGCTCGTCGCCAGCAACACTTTTCATTAAGGCATGAAAGCCTGAAGGTGTTTTTGCAAGGATTTTAGTCTCAAAGGACTATGGAATCAATAATTTTCATTGAAGCAAGGTTTATTTGTGTAATTAAAAGGATAGGAGAAAGGAAGATGAAAATGGAAGATGAAAACAAAAAATAATAATGACAATGGAAATAAGCATGTAAGAGAGATTTTTTTTTTTTTTGTGGGTTGGGAGTAGACAAAAACTAATGGAAAGTGTATGTGAATAAAGGAAAATGAACAACTGAATCTTACTGGGAAAATGATTTTGTCTTTCTTTCAAGTACTTGGTTTGATTTACAATTCAAAAGGGAGCAAAGGTAATGGTCTTGATGTATATGGACTTCTTCTTATGTTTCTCATGAAATCGGTCCTTTGAGGACCAATTGTGCACACGATTAGTGTTCTTCAATGATCATTCAATCATCCCAAACCTGCAAAAACTTGACATAAAGAACATAAATGTGTTAAAAAATAAATGGAAATTTCCTTTCTGATTGTTATGCGAAATTTGAATGTCAAATGAAACATATTAGGGAAAATAAAAAGCGTTATATTCTGTCCAATTCATGATATCGATAAAAATGCATTTTTAAGAAATAACTATGAAAAATAAATCAACTCCCTATTTTCAGATGACTTCATGTAATGTGCTCAGCAAAGCAATTGGCATCACCAATATTCCTTGTGTCCTGCAAGTTAAAGCTTCATAGAAAAATACACAGCAACAATATTATAATTTTTAATGCTAAATGTTCAGAAATCATCTAAATAATCTGCCAATTGTTCTAGAAGCCATTATTAAATCTGTCAAATTGAATCGTCATCTGTGTTCGAAAAGCACGTTGTAAAAAATATTTGAAGCAGTAAAAATACAAAAGTACTTGTACCAAAACTTATTTCAATCAGATTTTGCAAGTATTCTCTGCTTTATAAATTGGTTCAATAAATCGATTGCATATCTCATAATCATCGCAATTTTTTTAAAGCAGAATCCTTTTTGAACCAGTCTAAGACTGTTTTTAATTTTAAACTGTTTACACAAAATAAAATTTAAGGCTATGATAAAATATTTAGATTTTTTCAATGAAAATCTAATTTATTAAAAATCATTAGCCTTTTAAAAATGTAGCAACAATTATGAGTTTGAATTTTTTTTTAGAAATACTTCAATAAAATTTGATGTACCTGATTTATCTTTATTTGCACTTACAAATTTCCCTGAACTTGTTCTTATATCCTTTGTATTATCTACAGTCTCTCGTTTTTGTAATGCCAATAATAAAGGTCCAAGATTTTTTCTCACAAGTTCAATAATGGACTCATACTGCTCCTTTGTAGGAAAGTTAGGAAAATATAAAATTAACATCGATCCGAAAAGACTTGCAACAAAGAATAGTGTGCATAAAACTGCCATCACTAGCATGGGAACCTTGGTATGAAGGCCCCACTTCCGTCTTGTTTCAATACTTATTTATACAAGATTATTACTACTGCAAATTACTCTCAAATATCTACCAATAATATCAAGATGAATGCAAAACAAGAGTTTTTTTATTTAAATATAATGATTTTTTTTTTTTTACACCCAAAACTTGAAATTTTCCGCATTCAAAAATGTTCAGATTGTCAGTCAATCCATGGAAAAGGCATGTCACACACTGGTGAGAGGATTCTAATGCAAAATTCAAAAACAACAGCAGTCAGCTTATATGTACATATTTATTTTTTATAGAACCTTCTCATTAATTTTTTCGGTGACGAATGGATAACGTTTCTAGATATTTTAGTATCCCAATTAAATTGAGAATCATGATGATAAAATCGATCTACTATGTTGGAAAAAATCCAAGTGGAACTGAGCATCATGATTAACCCTGAATCGTTAACTCACGGTCCAGTCGCCTTCTACCTTACAATTTTTTGCAACTCTCTCAACTGATTTTCTGTGCATTTAAAAAAAACGTTTTCCTCACACAATCTACAAATTAAGGCTTCAAAGAACCCAGAAATTCTCCTAAACAGTTGTGAAATCCAAAAAATCTCTCACAAGTCACCTTATTTCCCTCATTCCTGAAAAAACCATGTATTATTTTTTCCTAATTCGCCTTGGTTTGCTCAGAAAATGCGTTTTAAAATCATGTGTCAAAACCTCTGCGACCAAATCAATTGTTGTGGTTGATTTTTTTATTTTATTTGCAGGTTTTGATCTGATGCCGAAGGTTATCTATTCCTGGATGATATCTATTGTCTTGAATTAAATACATAACAATGATTTCAATTGTCATGCCAATCATAATTGAGCAGATGCAGAAATTCCTAATTTTCGTAATAATGCTCTTGTGCAAAATTTTGTCACTGTAAAGCACATCCATTCCAGCCTTTTCTTAAATATTTGTCATATGTTTTGTGATAGCACCTTGTTCAGACAGATGGTGGTCATCCTTTGATATGTATAAGAAATTTTGGGCATCATTTGATGGGCGCAAGCCAAAAATTTCTCCCAGAAAGTCACCTATATTAAACAACAACAACTTACGGTTTATTTAGAGACAAATCTAGACATTGTTCCATGGATTTCTCTAGATGAAAATCTTAGGAAATTGCGGACAATCCAAATTTAAGCACAATACCAGTTAGTCTCCTTGGAGTGTTAGAGAAATAAAATCGATGCGAGGAATAAAGCTAGTTGGAGCACATTATTTTATTGCAAGCAAGAGGATCATGATTCAATCAAAAATGTAAATCAATTTCCAACAAAATTTTTAATGAATTTTTGAATTTTAATTTTTAAATTTTAATTTTTAAATTGACTAATATGATTTTATGATCTTCCAGCTCCCAACGAGGTGCATGAAGAGAGCATATTAGTCAGTGTTGTCAAATCCATTTATGCAATTCAAAAACTCATATTTTCACACACAAATTTTATTTTGATGAAAAAAAAATGAAGTGATTGTTACTTTGTCACTAAAATTTATTCAAAATGAAGGAATAAACGTTGAATTTTTTTATTTTTTGAAACAAAATTAAAAATTCTAAAATTCTAGCCAAGCTTGGTTTTATTTATTTATTTATCTATGTAAAAAAAACTATTTATTTTTATTTTTATTTTTAAGTATATGAATGCTTCCAATGAAGCCATTTATAGATTAGAATGTTTGAAATATTCAAATCCAAATTTACGAAATGTACTTAATTTTTTGTAAGGATATGAAAAAACATCTTGATCTTTCGATTTGTCGCAAGGATCTCTTGAATAATAGATGAATGGTGTGTCACAATCATTTTTTGATACCATTTGTAAATGTAGTCTTTGGGCTACTTTCTAGACCCTTTTTCCATAAATGGTTCGTAAAAACTAAAAGAATAAAATACACTGTAGACTGAAAGCTAGTTCCTATGCACACTTCCTTGGCAACAATGCCAAAATGTTGAGGAAAAATAATTTCTTGTCATTTAATTGTGAACCCGAGGGTTTTTTAAACTTGTGAAGCATGTGTGCACTATATATGCTAGAAATTAACTTTAATTTTAGATCAATCTAATTGTAAAATAATGAAAAACAATTCATCTAGTATATGAAATCAAATAATCAAAATGAAATTAAACTAACCTATGAAATCAAGTAACGAAAAGATAGAAGACAAATTCAACTAATCTATGAAATTAAATAAAGAAAAGAAAGAAAAAAAATTCAAAATAAAATATAACGGCACAATCACAGTTGCATGAATTGAAACATCAATCTAAGAAATAATTTCAAAGCATGTAAAGAACTAACTCTATTATTGCATAGGTTAAATACTTGAGCATCCAATTTGGAAGTATGACAGAGTCACCTTCTTGGTATGATATTTAGGAACATTCAGCTATACATTTAACTCAGGATCTAATCTAGGAAAGAAGTTTAAAGACATGTAATGGAAAAATAAATTATTGCATAGGTTAAATACTTAGGCATCCAATTTGGAAGTATGAGAGAGCCACCTTCTTGGTATAATCTTTCGGAGCATTCATTTATACATTTAACTGAGGATATATTCTAGGAAAGAATTATAAATACATGTACTGGAAAACTCAATTATTGGATAGGTTAAATACTCAAGCATCCAATTTGAAAGTATGAAAGAGTCACCTTCTTGGTATGATATTTAGTAGCATCGAATTATACATATAATTAAGGATCTAATCTAGGAAAGAAGTATAAAGGCATGAAATGGAAAACTCAATTATTGCATGGGATAAATACTCAAGAATACAAATTGGAAGTATGACAGAGTCACCTTCGTGGTATGATCTTTAAGAGCATTCAATTATACATTTAACTGAGGATCTAATCTAGGAATGCAGTATAAAGGCATGTAATCGAAAACTCAATTATTGCATAGGTTAAATACTCAAGCATTCAATTTGGAAGTATGATAGAGTCACCTTCTTGGTATGATCTTTACGAGAATCCAGTTATACATATAATTGAGGATCTGATCTAAGAAAGCAATATAAATGCATGTAATGGAAAAATAAAAAACTGTGAGCTCTAATTCCTCAAACATAATCCAATTAGAAAATACAAAAGTCTATTTTCTTGATATGCTCTAGGAAAGAAAAAGATTACACAGTCATTTTAAAACTAATACTTAGAAAGATGAATAAATCTTAATCCATGAAAGCAAATAAATCTCACACAATGTATATGGCCGAACCATAAGCATGAGAGATGGTAAATCGAGATGCTCCATATGTAAGAAAAAACAAGTCAAAGTGAAAGAACACTCATGAGTAAGGTGCCACAATATAATTCTTTATTCAAAGCTTGAGAATAACTCCAAATTTACACATAATTAATAGGAGAAAGCTTCCCCTATTTATACAAAAAGATCAGAATTTATCTCATTAGTGAGAGTCCATGAATATATCCCTATATCTCTAGAGTTACAATCGAAATAGGAAGTAATAAAGCACATGGCTTCTTAAAGTTACACTACAAATAGGAAATGAGACACATATCCTCATGATCCCATGATCCTCTCTATTGAAATTCGAATTTGGCCTTAGGAGGCCACATAAGGGTATTTTGGAAGCTTTTTTTTGACCTACACATGGAAACAATCTCATTCCACTTGTTAGCTATAAGTATATGCATATTATTTTCTAATTTTTAACCACAAATTCACTTAAAAATACTAGGAATTAATAAAGTTTGGTTAAAAATAAATGTAACCCAATAATGATAATGGTAAGGTAAATGAAATGAAATGGAGTTGGATTGAAGGTGATAATATGGAAATATAATTGAAAATATAATGGAAATAAATGACAATTTCAAGGCCCAACATACCCCCCAACTGAATTTATTGTATGTCCTCATGCAATCTATTACATTAACTCATTTTGATGTTTTATCTTTGGCTTAACTTTGCATGATATCATTTAATAACTTTATACTTCTGCAAAGTTTTTTTTGTTGAATTGAAACATGGTTGGTTCTTGTGTTACAACCATATTTTGTTGTTGCATTCAATTTTGATCTTCAAACATTGTATAATGATAATTTGATTATTGTTGCAAATTATATCTTTATTGGATTGCATCATGGTTGGTTCTTGTTTGACAACAATGATTATGTTTGTATCCAATTATATTTGAAGTACTTTTGAAGATCCATTATATGCTCATAATAATAATGTAATTGTTAATATCCTTTGAAAGTATGTGGGCTTTGGAATGTGATATGAATGTGGAAACATGTGAATATAAATGTACCCCTCCTCAACTGATGGTATTGGAAAATTTATGAAATGAGGAAAACAAGTGTTTTTTTCCAAAAATTATCATTCTAGCTTTTCAAGGAATCCTAAGGTAAAAAAGTTAGAAAATCACATACCTTAAATTACCCTTTGGAAATGGATGAGCTGCATGTGTGGTGGCTACAAAATTATGATCATAATCTTCTTCAAGTGGTTGTACATGTTATGGATAAAAGAGTCAAGATGAATTTTTATTTCTTGTACTAAAGCTGCGAAATGGTGTTGATTCCACTGCTACCATCTAATTTTGTAGCTACCATTTGATTCTACAGCTATCATTCTATTGAATATGGTGCATAATGGTGTTGATCTGTTGCAACCGCATATATTCTTCATTTTCTCCAAAATTTTGAAAATGATAGTCTTCATGTCTTCAAAACTCATTAGCACAATTCCTGTTATGTGAATAGATTTTCTGATGTTGAACATAGCAGGAAATTGTTGACTTAGTGGCCATTAATGGATGCCACTAGTCAACATGAGAACTCTCATCGTTTATGACAATGAGAGTCAATATCCCCAAATACATCTTGCTAGCTACGAATAATTTTGTTGTTGTCAAGTACCTAGAAGATCCGATGAACAACATACATTAATGCATTCCCTTTGCTTGTCGCCAAGAGGACTTCTCATTAAGGCATGCAAGCCTCAAGGTGTTTTTGCAAGGATTTTAGACTCAAAGGACTATGGAATCAATAATTTGAATTTAAGCAAGGATTATTTTTGAAATGAAAATAATAGGATAAAGGAAGATGAAAATGAAAAATAATAATGAAAATGGTCAATAAGCATGCAAGTGAGATTCCTTATTTTTTTTTGTGGGTTGGGAGTAGACAAAAAATAATTGAAAATTTATGTGCATAAAGGAAAATGAACAATTGAATCTTACTAGGAAAATAATTGTGGCTTTCTTTGAAGTACTTGGTTCGATTTACAATTCAAAAGGGAGGAAAGGTAATGGTATTGATGGATATGGACTTGTTCTTATGTTTCTCATGAAATCAATCCTTTGAAGACCAATTGTGCGTAGGATTGATGTTCTTTAATGATCATTCGATCATCCCAAACCTGCAAAAACTTTACATAAAGAACATAAGTGTGTTAAAAATGAAATGGACAATTCCTTTCTGATTCTTACACAAAATTTGAATGTCAAATGAAATAGATTAAGGAAAATCAAAAGTGTTATATTCCGTCTAAATCATGATATCGATAAAAATCCATTTTTAAGAAATAACTATGAAAAATAAATCAACTCCCTGTTTTCAGATGACTTCATGTAATGTGCTCAGCAAAGCGATTGCCATCACCAAGATTCCTTATGTCCTACAAGTTAAAGCTTCATAGAAAAATACATAGCAACAATATTATAATTTTTAATGCCAAATGTTCATAAATCATCTAAATAATTTTCCAATTGTTCTACAAGCCATTATTAAATCTGTCAAATTAAATCGCCATCTGTGTTTGAAAATCATGTTCTAAAAAATATTTGAAGCAGTACTTGCAACAAAACTTATTTCAATAAAATTTTGCAAGTATTCTCTGTTTTATAAATTGGTTCAATAAATCAATTGCATATCTAATAATCATCGCAATTTTTTTTTAAAGCCGAATCCTTTTTGAACTAGTCTAAGGCTATTTTGAATTTTAAAATGTTTGCGGAAAATACAAATTTAAGGCTATGATAAAATATTTTGAGTTTTTCAATGAAAATCTAATTTATTAAAAATCATTAGCCTTTTAATAATGTAGCAACAATTGATAGTTTGAATTTTTTTTTAGAAATACTTCAATAAAATTTGATGTACCTGATTTATATTTATTTGCACTTAAAAATTTCCCTGAACTTGTTCTTATATCCTTTGTATTATCTACAGTCTCTCCTTTTCACAATGCCGATAATAAAGGTCTAAGATTTTTTCTCACAAGTTCTATAATGGACTCACACTGCTCCTTTGTAGCAAAGTTAGGAAAATATAAAATGAACATCGATCCGAAAAGACTTGCAACAAAGAATAGTGTGCATAAAACCGCCATCGCTAGCATGGGAACCTTCATATGAAGGCCCCACTTCCCTCTTGCTTGAATCCTTATTTCTATAGGATTATTACTGCTGCAAATTACTCTCAAATCTCTAACAAGAATACTGGAATGAATGCAGAACAAGAGTTTTTTTACATTTAAATATAATGATTTTTTTTTACACACAAAATGTGAATTTTTCTGCATTCAAAAACATGCTTCGAATGGAAGAAATGTTCAGATTGTCAGTCAATCCATGGAAAAGGCCTATCACACACTGACGAGAGGAGTCTAATGTAAAATTTGAAAACAACAGCAGTAAACTTATATGAACATATTTTAATTTTTATAGAACCTTCTCATTAATTTTTTCGATGGCGAATGGATAATGTTTCTAGATATTTTAGTATCCCAATTAAACTAAGAAACATAATGATGAAATCGATCAATTATGTTGGAAAAAATCCAACTGGAATTGAGCATCATGATTCACCCTTAACCTTTAACTCACGGTTTAGACGCCTTCTACCTTACAATTTTCTGCAACTCTCTCAACAAATTTTCTGTGCATTTTAAAAAAACTCTTTCCTCACGCAATCTACAAATTATGGCTTCAGAGAGCCCAGAAATTCTCCAAAACGGTTGTGAAATCCAGAAAATCTCTCGCAAGTCACCTAATTTCCCCCATTCACGAAAAATACATGTATTATTTTTTCCTAATTTGCCTTGGTTTGCTCAGAAAATGCGTTTTGAAATCATGTGTCAAAATAGTTATGTTTTCTAGCAATCACCTCTGCGACCAAATCAATTGCTGTGGTTGATTTTTTCTTATTTGCAGGTTTTTATCTAAGGTCAAAGGTTATCTGTTCCTGGACGATTTCTACAGTCTTGAATTGAATACAAAACAATGATTTCAGTTATCATGCCAATTGTAACTGAGCATATGTAGAAATTCCTAATTGCCATAATAATGTTGTTGTGCAAACTTTTTCCACTGTAAATCACATCCATTCTAGTCTTTTCTTAAATAGTTGTCATCCATTTTGTGATAGCACCCTGTTCAGACAGACGGTGTTCATTCTTTGATATGTATAAGAACTTCGGGGCATTGTTTGACGGGTGCAAGACAAACAATTACTCCCAGAAAGTCACCTATATTAAACAACAACAACTTATGGTTTCTTTAGAGACAAATCCAGACATTGGTCCATGGATTTCTCTAGATGAAAATCTTAGGAAATTGTGCACAGTCCAAATTTAGGCACAAGACCAGTCAGTCTCCTTGGAGCATTAGAGAAACAAAATAGATGAGATGAATAAATCTAGTTGGAGCACATTATTTTATTGCAAGCAAGAGGATCATGATTCAATCAAAAATATAAATCAATTTCCAGCAAAATTTTTAATGAATTTTTGAATTTTAATTTTTAAATTGACTAATCTAATTTTTTGATCTTCCAGGTCGCAACGAGGTGCATGCGGAGAGCATATTAGTCAGTGTTTTCAAATCTATTTATGCAATTCAAAAATTCATATTTTCACACACAAATTTTATTTTTATGAAAAAAAAAATGAAGTGACTGTTACTGCGTCATTGAAATTTGTTCAAAATAAATGAATAAACGTTGATTTTTGTTTTTTTGAAACAAAATTAAAAATTCTAAAATTCTAGCAAAGTTTGGTTTTATTTTATTTTTATTTTTTTTATCTATGTAAAAAAAAAAAAAATTATTTTTATTTTTAAGTCAATGAATGCTTCCAATGAAGCCATTTACAGATTAGAATGTTTGAAATATTCATATCCAAATTTACGAAATGTACTTAATTTTTTGTAGGGATATGAAATAACATCTTGATCTTTTGATTTGTCGCAAGGATATCTTGAATAATAGATTAATGGTGTGTCATAATCGCTTTTTGATACCATTCATAACTGTAGTCTTTTGGCTACTTTATAGACCCTTTTTCCATAAATGGTTAGTAAAAAGTAAAAAGATAAAATACACTGTAGACATAAAGCTAGTTCCTATGCACACTTCCTCGGCAATGACGCCAAAATGTTGAGGAAAAATAATTGCCTATAATTTAATTGTGAGTTTCGTAAATTTGTGAAGCAAGCATGCACTATATATGCTAGAAATTAACTTTCATTTTAGATCAATCTAGCTATAAAATAATGAAAAACAATTCATATAATATATGAAATCAAATAATGAAAATGAAATTAAACTAACCTATGAAATCAAGTAACGAAAATAAAGAAGACAAATTCAACTAATCTATGAAATTAAATAAAGAAAAGAAAGAAAATAAATTCAAAATAAAATATAGGTGCGCAATCACAGTTGCAGGAATTGAAACATTGATCTAAGAAATAATTTCAAAGCATTTAAACAACTAACTCAATTATTGCATAGGTTATATACTCGAGCATCAAATTTGGAAGTATGATAGAGTCACCTTCTTGGTATGATCTTTAGGAGCATTCAATTATACAATTAACTCAGGATCTAATCTAGGAACGAAGTTTAAAGACATGTAATGGAAAAATAAATTATTGCATAGGTTAAATTCTCAAGCATCCAATTTGGAAGCATGAGAGAGTCACCTTATTTGTATGATCTTTTGGAGCATTCAATTATACATTTAACTGAGGATATAGTCTAGGGAAGTTGTATAAAAGACATGTAATGGAAAACTCAATTATTGCATAGGTTAAATTATCAAGCATCTAATTTGGAAGTATGACAGAGTCACATTCTTGGTATGATATTTAGTAGCATCAAATTATACATATAATTGAGGATCTAATCTAGGAAAGTAGTATAAAGGAAAGAAATGGAAATTTTTTTTATTGCTATGAGGTTAAATACTCAAGAATACAATTTGGAAGTATGATAGAGTCACATTCGTGGTATGATCTTTAGGAGCATTCATTTATACATTTAACTGAGGATCTAATCTAGGAATGCAGTATAAAGGCATGTAATCAAAAACTCAGTTATTGCATAGGTTAAATACTCAAGCATCCAATTTGAAAGTATGACAAAGTCACCTTCTTGGTATGATCTTTACAAGAATCCAATTATACATATAATTGAGGATATGATTTAAGAAAGCAATATAAAGGCATGTAATGGAAAAATAAACAACTGTGAGCTCTAATGCCTCGAACACAATCCAATTAGAAAATAGAAGAATCTACTTTCTTGATATGTTCTAGGAAAGAAAAAGATTACACAATCATTCTAAAACTAATACTAAGAAAGAAAATAAATCTTAATCCATGAAAGCAAATGAATCTCACACAATGTATATGGCCGATCCAAAAGTATGAGAGATGGTAAATCAAGATGCTCCATATGTAAGAAAAACCAAGTCAAAGTGAAAGAAAAATCATGACTAACGTGCCAAAATCTAATTCTTTATTCAAAGCTTGATCATAACTCCAAATTTACACATAATTGATAGGAGAAAGCTTCCCCTATTTATACAAAAAGATGAGAATTTATCTCATTAATGAGAGTCCACGAATATATCCATGTATCTCTAGAGTTACAATCAAAATAGGAAGTGCTAAGGCACATGGCTTCTTAGAGTTACACTACAAATAGGAAATGAGACACATATCCTCATGATCCCATGATCCTCTCTATTGAAATTCGAATTTGGCCTTAGGAGGCCACATAAGGGTATTTTGGAAGCTTCTTTTTGACCTACACATGGCTAAAATCTCATTCCACTTGTTATCTATATGTATATGCATATTATTTTCTAATTTTTAATAACAAATTCTCTTAAAAATACTAGGAATTAATAAAGTTTGCTGGGAAAATAACTGTGGCTTTCTTTGAATTATTTGGTTGGATTTACAATTGAAAAGGGAGGAAAGGTATTGGTATTGATGGATATGGACTTGTTCTTATGTTTCTCATGAAATCGTCCTTTGAAGATGAATTGTGCACACGATTGGTTTTCTTCAATGATCATTTGATTATTCCTGTAACGTCTCCTCTTTCCCACCCCAATTTTTTTTTTTCCTATTTATAGTTTAATTCTGTGCTTCTATTTCCCACAACTGTTCAATTCTACTTTCGAATTTTTTCAATTATGATCTGCTAGGGAATAGGGTTCCTATTCCAACTATTACTCTTGTATGTATAAATGGCTGCCTATCATAGTTTTATTGTTCTCTTCCACGAAATGTTTGTGGCTTATGTTAACTACATATATATATATATATATATATATATATATATATATATATATATATATATATATCCCTATACATATATATATTGTTCACACATGAAATTTATATGGTTGCATTTACTTCTACACATTTCTATCTATGCATACATTTACTCACACATTTCGATCTATTTATTAAATTTTAAGCACAACCCTTGTAGGGCTCACCATACCTACGCTTTAGATTTCAATAGCATACTCTTATGGGTTGTAGGTTGGACATATTTTTCGTTGGGTTTATATCTTCGTATACCACCAAGAGTTATAACCCTATGGTTTAATTTCGAGTTGTTCAAGGTACCAAATGGTCTATTCCTATTTAAAACATATGTCGTTTATATGAGATGATTATAGTTTTGTGGCCACTGGTTCCAAGGTGTAATGAGCGTTCCCATAGCATCATTTATATCTCACGTACATTTCACTTATGATGAGTTTGCTGTGGAGATAGGCAACATTTAAATTCAATGTACTCGTTATGCTTCGTTGGCAAAGGTGGCTTAATGTATTTGGAAATTATAACCTATTTCAAATCTCCACGTCACTTTATTCGATGGCGCTCTGTTGATTTTCAATTTTTTTAGCTCTCATTACATCCACACGCAAATTTGAATGTATCTACGGTTTAATTATAATATGCCACACCATAATGCTCTTTTAATTACGCTGGCCATATGACATTATCGAGAGTACTGTGGAATCAATTTCATAGATCTACATTGATCTACGTTTATGTGTTGGATGGCTATGTATTAAATGCCAATTTCACCCAATCGATCCGTGTATAGGCCATCGATTTGAGGCCACTTGGACGGTGGAGATTGTTCCTCTCCATTAGGGTTTCGCTGGTTTTTTGATTTGAGACATTTGTATAAATCTCTGTATCATTATGGAAATGATTCTTTCGCCCTTCATTTGTTCTGATCGCCTCTCGGTGCCAACACTCTCCATGATGGAGAAACGAAGCGTCGGCTCTCCCAGGCTTCTAGCGTATCTATTTCTTCCTCGTATTGTAGTTCAGGTATGAAATTCTACGCATTTCACTATCTGAATTGTGAGGCTTACTCTCTACGCACTATACCTTGATACATATTATTTCCCAATAGCAATACTCTCTGCTTAGAGTGTGAGAGTTGTGGTTAATTAAAAAATTTTCATATAGTTTCGTTTACTATCGAGAACTCATCTCAGTCAGTTGGAACAATATCTCGTGGTGATTTTTCTATACTAGTTCATTGATTTGTTTATTCCAACCTCTCTTCTTACATTTCGTTTATCTTCCTGTTGACAATTTTTTTTGGTACTAATACTCCATCATGGCTTCATATGAGCTTATTCCTCATCGCCATTTGTGACTTTACTGATGCGATTCGAGTGGCGTTGTCTTGACTCTCCCCGTCTCCCTTATAGCGAGCAATCACTACCCTAGGCAAGTAATCGATTTCATTATAACATTTGACCCATGGCTTTTTCATTCAAGGTGAATATACTGGTCTTCTAATTTTTAATACTGTTCAGTTATTTTTGTTTTCAGGTCATTTTGAAATCAAGGGTTTCTCATCTGCAAGGTATCCCTCTATTTTTATGCACAATACACATATATATTATTTTCTGTGATATAATTCATAGCAGCTAATTAACTCGCATTCTTACCATCTATTTTTTTATTCAGGTAAATTCGAATCCCATATGAATTTCCTTCTCGGTGATATAGTGAACTGGTTATTTCACTCAGAATTAAATTTGCTTCACCCTGCACTTTCAGGTCAGTATCAACAGCATATTGGTCGAAGTGAAGCCAGACTCTCACATTGTTATTATACATCATTTTTCTGTTCAGACCACTTCGAGTCTTAATTTCATAATTTTCTCTTTAGTAATGTAATAATGATGATTTCCTTAGACTTGGTATGTCTTAATAAAATCCTGCTAATATGGTCGCTGAGACCACATATTTTCAATTAATTTGTCATGGGGCACGATTGTCGTGATTTATTATTTTTGGTTCATGAATTTACATATGACTTACATATATATATATATATATATATATATATATATATATATATATATATATATATATTCCATTCCTGTTTGAAAAAAAACAGAGTTATGTTATACTCTTGTGATTTCAGATTGCTAGTTCCTGTTGATGCTCATGATAAGATTTTATTTCTACTGCATTTGTCTGCTTCCATTTACTGGATAGAACTGATAAATTTACTAGTCTTATCTTGTATTTCTGCTTCCTCCACATTTTATTTTCATAATGGTATATAAATATCTATACTGCAAAAGTATTCACATCTATGATAATTTAGTGATTCTTGACATCTTGTTTGTATGGTTATATGTGTTATTATACTCTAGTAGTATACCTCTACATTTTCTTCTTGACTTAACATTTCCAAGTATTTCTTACTGGTGTCAATAATAATAGACTCTGAACATTATTGTTTTGTTCTGTAACATGTTCAGTATGTATTGTTCTCTAGCTAACACTTCCAATTGACATTTTACATTGATTTGGTATGTGAATTATTTGTTGTTACTCACAGCTTATAAAATTTACATGCGCATCATATAAATTTGCTTATTTCTATTTTCCAATAGTACATTCAGTTTGGAGACTCCTCCAGTAAAGGACGTAGGTCATGTGCTATTTTATGTTTATTTCTTAGGCCAAATTTGGTTACAGGTTTAATAAACCATATTCAGCTCTGTTTATGTCTAAATGTCTTTAACTCAATTAAAGGTACTCATCCATCCTTTTTTGTTCCATACAGGTTAAATCTATAGATATACATACACTGTTAATTCAACAAATCTATAGATCTGCACTGCATGTACTTAATCACTCCTTTACATATGTTTTGTTCTTCTACTGTTCACTATTTTAATTTTATTTTTAACATAAACAGATTAAAGTTACACAATTATGAAGTATGAGGCAGCATAAATCTCCAGATTTAAACCAGTCACTGGTTTAGAGGTTCTGGCTGATTTTTCTCCATAGTTCTTGTTCCTACAACTATGCAGAACTGAGAGTATTTAATTCCTCTACAACTCTGTAAATGTATGGAACACCAGCAAAAAACAAAACAAAAAACATTTCAAGTAGTATGCATCTATAGTCATTAACCTTAACACCTAAAAACAATTAATTTTAATCATTCATAAACACTATGAGCATACCGCTTCAGTACCTGAACAGTCCTCTGAACCTTAGAGTCCCTCTATCTCTAGAACTCACCCCCGAGCTGAGATCACCTCCATCACAGACCAACCACTAATCTGTTTAGGAATAGCTTATTTAAGCTTTTTCTCCCCAAATCCTGTTTCTAATTCTGCGTCTAGAATATCAGGATGCTTTTCTTCCTGTTTGCCTAGGCTTCCCTTATTTAGGGATTTTTAAAGCTTCTTTATGCTTTTCACAACTTTTTACCTCTTCCCAAGTACTCTCCACCTCATTGGGGAAACTAGATTTTCCTCAAAATATAATTCGGAAATAAATTCTTTCAAGGATTTTTGAAAGATTTTTGGGGAAATTATTTGCCTCTATCCATCCTCATGGATTTAGCAAGTGATCTCACAATTCTCATTTGGTCAATTTGCACAGCATTATTTTATTTAATTTCTATAATGAAATATTTAATTGCATCCACAAAATACTTATCCATTGGGGTCCACTCCCCTTTGGATTAAAGTTCAAATGTCTAACTTTGAAAAAAACATAACCTAGGGGTGTTACATATTCCCCCTCTGAAAGAAAACACCGTGCTTGGTGTTGATATCTAACTACTAGAGTTCATTTATCAAAACAAAAATGGATATTTTTCCATCATCTCTGCTTCTCTTTCCCAAGTAGCTTCTTCAGCAGTAAAGTTCTTCCACTGCACCTTTACTCCTGCTACCATTCGATTCCTCAATGCAATTTCTTCCCGCTCCAATATTTGAAGCGGCTATGGAAGGAACTCCCCTACTGGTTCCACCTGTATCACATTCCAATCAACAATGTGAGAAGCATGATGTACATATCTTTTTAATAATGAAACATCAAACACATCCTGAACTTTAACATGGGGCGGTAAGGCCAGCTTATAAGCCACTGGTCCCACCCTTTCTAACACTTCAAAAGGCCCACAATATCTAGGAGCCAATTTTTCACAACTTCCAGCATAAAGTGTGCTCTTTTTGGGTTTAATACGCAAATACACATGTCCCCCCACTTTAAATTCTCGATGTACCCTCTTCTTATCAGCATAGTTTTTCTGGAGATCTTGTGCTATCTTGATGTTTCTTTGTATTTATTTAAAAATTCTTTCCATCTCTTGTAAAGCATCTGGTCCCAACATTAGCTTATCCTCAGGTTGGCTCTAGCTCAAAGGAGTAAAAAATTTCCTTCAATAGAGTGCTTCAAACAGACTCATTTTGATGGAGGATTGATAGCTCTTATTATAGGCAAATTCAGCTAAATGCAAGTAGTATTCCCATTTTGATGGCCTATCTGTCACATACATTCTCAGCATATCCTCCAAAATATGATTAGCTCTCTCTGTTTGACCATCGGTCTGAGGGAGATAGGTAGTACTAAAATTCAACTTAGTGCCCATGCCCCCAAATAGACCTTTCCAAAAGGCTATGGTGAACTTAGCATCTCTATTCGAAACAATCACCTTTGGGACCCCATGGAGCCTTACTACTTCCTTCAGGAACATGTCCGCTACTTGGGCTGTCCCAAAAGTAAATTTCATAGGTATGAAGTGTGCAACTTTTGTTAAAGTGTCTACTACCACCATCACTGACTCGTGTTGGTATTTGGTTTTGGGTAGCCCTGTTATAAAATCTATAGAAACGGTGTCCCATTTCCATTCTGCAATTGGAAAAGGATTTAGAAGTCTCGCAGGATGCTGATGCTCAACTTTAACTAGTTGACACTCCATGCACCTAGCTAAATATTCTGCTACATCTCTTTTCATTCCTGACCAAAACAACTTCTTTTTCAAAGCTGTTAGCATTTTCTGATATCCAGGATGCCTTGCATACGACTGTTTGTGATATTCATCTAGGATTTCTTTTTTCAAAGTTTCCACATTGGGGATATACAATCTATTTTTGTAGCAAATCAGCCCTTTTTGGTTTTGAGCGTATTCAACCATCTCCTTCTTTATTATTTTCACCTGCAGTGTCTGATAATTTGGATCCTGGTCTGCTATCTTTTTCACTAGATCTTCTAAATCAAAATTAGCACTACTTCCAATTTTGTTTATGTGTTGACAAGCAATTCTACTCAGGGCATCAACAATTTTGTTTTCTTTCCCTCTGATATGTTTTATGTCCATATCAAATTCACTAAGAAAAGACATCCACCTGACTTGTCAAGCATTAAAATCAGTTTGTGAAAAGAAATACTTAAGACTAATATGATCTATCATCAATGTAAATTTATTTCCAAGAAGATAGTGTCGCCACATCTTCAAGGCATGAATTACAGCAGCCAACTCTAAATCATATGCACTATAGTTCTATTCATGTGTCTTGAGTTTCCTAAACTGATATGCAATAACTAAATTTTCTTGCAACATGACTCCTCCCAACCCCTCTCTACAGGCATCCGTACATACAACAAATTCTTTATCAGGATTTGCAATCTTCAGTATAGGGGCTGTAGTGAGTTTTAATTTTAATTGTTCAAAACTGTTTTGGCATTTTCAGTCCACTCAAACTTGACCCCCTTTCTTTGTAGTGAGGCTATGGGATATGCTATGGCAGAAAATCTCTCCACAAATCTGCGATAATAACTTGCAATCCCCATCAATGATCTCACTGCTGAAACATCAGTTGGCACCGGCCATTCTCTAATAGCTTTTATCTTTTCAGGGTCAACAGCCAACCCTTGTTCAGAAATAATGTGACCCAAGTATTGGATCTTGTCCTTATAGAATTAACATTTACTGAATTTGGCATATAACTGCTTTTCTTTCAAAGTTTGCAACATTATTCTCAAGTGCTCTTTGTGCTCCTCCTTAATTTTTGAATAAACTAAAATATCATCTGTGAACACTAGTACAAATTTATCCATGTTGGAAATATGAAGCAGAGTGTTGTCCTTAATGGCAACCCACTTGATGAAGATGATGGCAATCTACTTGATGAAGTTTTTCTTGAGTTGATGACTTGTTAAATGATGTAAATCTGATGTGTCTACAGAACAGCTCAGATGTAATGATGAAAGGAATTCCAGTATGTGCTAGACCAATGATGAAAAGTGTGTGTCACAAGGCATACGCGGGTTTTTTTAGGAGAAGTAGCATATGCACACGGATAAGTACGTTCCAAGTCGCGTATGCTCAAATGCACTCTAAATGTGTAAAACCAGAGGTTACTACCATGGTATTGACCCATTGTATTGAGCGCTGGATTGTCTGTTTGATCCCGTCCAGGAATACCATTGGAAATGATGTGGTTTTGGCTCATGGTATTGATAAAGGATAAATCTATATAAGGAGAAGAAAATCATTGTGCAATGTGTGTGCATGAGTCTAGGTTTGAATGTATACTTCACTCTGAAGTATGTCTGAATGGAAAGGGTAACAGTTTTATGATAGTTATGAATCTATGATGCACCTATGAAGAAAATGATGAAGAGGGATCTCTAGATCTGAAATGTATATGTATCTTTTGGATCTGTTTATGGAATGATTATATCTGTGTTCTGGTGAATCTGTGTTGAAGTAAAGAATGAATATCTAAGTTGTTTATCTGTTTTGGAGAGCTGCATTGCCCTAAAATGTCTGAAGATCTATACGCAGGTTCTTTGAGGGGAAAGCGCGTATATACACGGCTTTTATTCAGCTAAAGCACGTATGGGAATTTAATTCAGCTCTGAAATGTGTGCAGATGGATATGTGGGTTGGTCTTCATTAAAGCGCGTATATACGCGGGATCAGTGAAAGGAAAGTACGTATGAAAACAAAGGTTTGCTGAAGTCTGTGGAATAAAGTGTCTGATCTGTTCTGCTGGTTTACTGTTATCTGTCTGTGAGTTTCAGTTTGATGTATGAATGAGCTTAAATGTGTGGAGTGGGTCCAGTCTGAAAATATGATGAAAAGTGGCCTGCAAGTTGTGTTCTAAAGGAAGCCATTGGATCCAGTGTGAAAATTGATGAAACGTGGTCCATAGAGGTGCTGAGGGTTGTAGCTCCCTTCCAAGTGAGGCTTGTAAATAAGAGTAGGGGGTCGTAGCTCCCTTCCAGGAGAGGCTGGTAAACAAGAGCAGGGGGTTGTAGCTCCCTTCCAGGAGAGGCTGGTAAACGAGCGCAGGTGGGTGCCTACGTACTGGTATGAGTTTGCGCCAGTACATAGTTGTAAGATGTTTTCTTTATAATAAAATATTGAAGGCTGAGACAACGGTAGTGGTGGTTTTCTCCCGACTTGGGTTTCCACCTAAAATCCTAGTGTTCATATGTGATGCTTATGTGTGATGATTTATTCTGTTATTACTGCACATGTCTACTGCTATTTAAACATCTGATGAATGAATAAATGCAAGGATCTAAGTAAAGAATTAATTTCATATTAAGATCTCTATACATACGCGAGTTTTGTGAAGGGTATCCGCGTATATACGTGAGTCTGGTTCAGTAAAGTAGCGTATGGGTTTTAGAGAGTGGCAAAGTAAAAAATTTTGAGTAAGTCCAAAATACTGATTCACCCCCCCCCCCCCTCTCAGTATTTTTCCAACAATTGGTATCAGAGCAGGTCCTTCTGCAGAAGCTTGATCGCTTGAAGGAGATCCGTCGCAATGGGAAGTCATGAAGGAGTTATGTCTATAAGGCCACCTCTATTCACTGGAAGTAATCTGATATTCTAGAAGATACGAAAAAAAGCATATCTACAAAGTCTTGGTGCAGAAGTATGGGCAATCGTGGAGGAAGGTTATCAGTATCCGGGAATTATTCCTACTGATGCAGTAGAAAGGAAGAAATATGAAATCAATGCCAAAGTAGTCAATGTTTTATTAGGAAGCATGTCTGAACCAGAATTTTCCAAAGTGATGCAGCTAAATTCAGCAAAAGAAATATGGGACAAAATCATTCTGAGCTATGAAGGAGATATAAAGGTAAAAAATGCAAAACTCCAGACTCTCAGAATTGAATATGAAAATTTAAGGATGCATAGTGATGAGATTATTGCCAATTTCTTCTTACATCTAGATGATATTGTAAATCGAATGAGAAATTTGGGTGAAACCATAACCGATACTACTCTGGTGGAAAAATTCTTAAGATCTTTGACTTCAAAATTTGAATCTAAAGTATCATCTATTGAAGAAAGGCAAGATTTGCAAACTCTTACTATTGTTCAATTACATGGTATCCTAACTGCTTATGAAATGAGACAAGGAGGTCCCTCTCAAATCAAAGAAGCTTCTTTCAAGGCATGTGAAAAAGGAAAAGAAAAGGAAGATGTCAAGGAATCATATTATATATCAGAAGAAGAAGAAGAAAATTTTGTGAGAAGACTCCAACTAGGAACTGGAAGATTCAAAGGTAAGCTTCCCTTCAAGTGTTTTGTTTGTGGAAGAGTTGGTCATTATGCTGCTAAGTGTCCCTATGAAGAAAAGCATGATAAAGGGAAACAATTTGAAAAGAGAAAGAGTTATTATACAAATGAAGATAATGATAAGGATGAAGAAGATTCTGACCAAGATCTGAAAGTGCTCATGGAAAGGAAGCAAAAGAAGAAGGCTACTCAAAGAAAGATGATACCTCAGAAAAAAATGTGTAGCAGAAAATGAAGAAGAGGAAAAAGGTATTGATTGGTGTTCTTGTGATTCACTTTCTTGTGCATGCAATGGTAAAGATAGTGAAAGTAACAGTATAATTCTAGAAGCAAATCTCAAGATCAATGATGAAAGCAATGATTGGAATCAATTTCATAAGAGAGAATCTATCTACAAAGATATGATCTATAGAATGAATGATCAGAAATAAATATTGAACGGACAGATAGACAAGTATCAAAATTTGTATGTTTATGCAACCAATCGAAGTGAAAGACTTGAAGTAGAAATCATCTCTCTCAAAGAAGATCTAGAAAAATCAAATAAGAAGAATGAAGAACCCCTACCATTTGAAAAGGAAGGACTTGAAGCAGAAATCATCTCTCTCAAAGAAGATCTGGAAAAATAAAATAAAAAGAATGAAGAACTGCTACAAACATGTGAAGAGCAAGAAAATTGGTTGAAGGAAGAAATTTTAAAATTGAATGATCAAGTAGAAGAAGGAAAAAGGATCGAAGAAAGTATGAAGAAGCAATGCCAAAAATTGGAGGTTGAGGTAAATATTCTCAAAGGTAAATTAGAAGAAAAGGATAAACTCTTGAGGTTTCAAGATAGTACTAAGATTCTGGATAATATTCTTAGTAATCAAAGATCTCCTACTATTAAACTTGGTCTTGGTTTTCATGAAATTGTTAAAGGAGAATTTAGTTCACAAGGAAGTGCTAAAGATTCAAAGGATATCAATGCAAAACCTGAAGTGTTGGAAGAAACAAATGGTCAACCGACAATTAGGAACTCTCAAAAGGAATCATTCCGTCCTTTGATCAACAATGTTGAATGTTTTAAATGTCATAATTATGGGCATGTTGCAGCCAATTACAGAAGCAGAATGTTTCAGTCACATTCAAACAGATTCTACAAAGAAAGGTACTCTAGTTTCTTTAAGGGATATTGTTTTTCATGCAACAAGTATGGTCATAAAGCAGCCGATTGCAATAGAAGGAAGAATAGAAGAACACAGTATGATCCTTATGCTTACTTTTCTGGTCACATAAGATGTTATGCTTGTAACAAGTATGGACATGTGGAAAAAGAATGCAGGATGAACAGATCTGAGAAATTGGACAATTTCCAGCACACGATAAGAAAGTTCAAGCAAAGCTGGAAAAAGAAGGAGGACCGGTCAGAAACGTAGGGAATATTGACCCTACTGCAGTCATCCACTTCTAAAGCTTATTTCTCATAATGACTGCAGGAATGATGTGAGATACATTATAGAGATTAGTAATGTATCATCATAGGGGGAGCAATGTATGATGATTCTCATGGTTGATTTATGTTTATTTCTGACAGTGCATCTGATGTGAAGAAGACAGGTACAGGTGGTACAAATTCAGGGGGAGATGAAGGAATGTGAAGTTTTCAATATTTCACTTTCCATACGCGGGTTTAGTGAACTAAAGTCGCGTATACACGCGAGTTCCAGTGGATACAGACGCGTATGCAGTTATAATAATAAAATTAGAATGACAGCTAAAAATCGGGAGCACAGGTACAGGGGGAGCATCAGTCTGACTATTAATGATTGCATTATTGGCATTGTATCTGCTTATTTCTCAGTTCTAAATGATGATGACATGATACATGGTTTATTATGATGAAATTATGGATGAGCCCTGATTGCTTTTTGCTGAAGATTTTCTTTTGTTTTCACACATGGATAAGATGGAAGTCTTGTGATTAAGAGATAAGGATAAATCATGCAGAGTTTGTTGCTGGTTGAGATCTTTTTTTTTTTTAATTCTTACACATGTTACATGATAAATCTTGAAGATCTTGGTGATATCAGATCACATGAATGATTGCTTGACATGTATTGTTTATTATAGAAGTTGTTCTGGTATGATAATTCCTTTTGGGAAGAATATGTTGATGCTGCAAAGAGTTTGAAGGCTTGGTTACTAATGTGCTTATGCTACAACCATTGGATGACGCTTGAAGACATAACTATATTGTCCTATCTACCTGCTCTCATATATTCCAGGGAAGCATTCAAATATCTCAGAAAGAAGCTGAAAACTGTCTCAGCCTCACAGAGGATCAGATCTGGTTAAAATGCAGAAGATGGAATTGGATACGCGGATTTCCTGAAACACAGTCGCGTATATATGCGAGTTCATTCACAAAAAACCACGTATGGGTGGTTACTGATAAATTTTTCTGGGTCAGCATTTCTTTAGCACAAGCTGTGGTGCTGTTTGGTATCTCTGATGTTGTTTGAAGTCTCTGGTGGTATTTCAGCTCTTATATTTCTGTTTCATTCTCTGATATTGGGTGAAGATGCCTTGATGATTTGTTGTTGAAAGTGTTCAGGATGCACAAGAAAAGGGGGAGCTTTGGTCATATGGAAAGGATGCATTGGATGCACAGCTTCAGGGGGAGCATTAGTCTTGCTGAGTATAATGCATTGTTGGCATTATGATGGTTCTGAAATATGATCTCTCTTGAGGTGTTTTTGATATTGGTTATGAAGAGTCATATTTGAAAGTTGATGTAAACTTCATATTGAGACCTATGATGTAATTTGTTTTATTCAGTATTGTAAGGACTTGTTCAAATGTGTAAACCCACTTGGTTGGGTACTTGAGTCAAAATGTGTAAACCCACTTGGTTGGGTACTTGAGTCTCATATGTAAATCCACTTGGTTGAATATTTGATGTAAGTATGAGTCCTTGGTGATAGGAAGGTCATAGAGTCATATAATTCATTGAAAAATATGTTTGAACATTCAGCATGAACTCAGGGGGAGCATGGAAACTTCAAATGCACAACGCTCTTCTTTCGACATGAGGAGAACAACCTTGTGTTGGTTTTTGATCCGCCCTTTTTCCCTTGATGTCAAAGGGGGAGAGTGACATGGTGTTTTAATAGGGGGAGAATATCATTATGCTTAATGTATCTATCTGTTGTGATCAAACACCATCGTGGTTGCCATCAAGTCCAAAGGGGGAGATTGTTGGAAATATGATGCAGACTGTTGTCCTTGATGGCAACCCACTTGATGAAGATGATGGCAATCTACTTGATGAAGTTGTTCTTGAGTTGATGACTTGTTAAATGATGTAAATCTGATGTGTCTACAGAACAGATCAGATGTAATGATGAAAGGAATTCCAGTACGTGCTAGACCAATGATGAAAAGTGTGTGTCACAAGGCATACGCGGGTTTGTCTAGGAGAAGTAGCGTATGCACGCGGATAAGTACGTTCCAAGTTGCGTATGCTCAAATGCGCTCTAAATGTGTAAAACCAGGGGTTACTACCATGGTATTGACCCATTGTATTGAGCGCTGGATTGTCTATGTGATCCCGTCCAGGAATATCATTGGAGATGATGTGGTTTTGGCTCATGATATTGATAAAGGATAAATCTATATAAGGAGAAGAAAATCATTGTGCAATGTGTGTGCATGAGTCTGGGTTTGAATGTATACTTCACTGTGAAGTATGTCTGAATGGAAGGGTTAATAGTTTTATGATAGTTCTGAATCTATGATGCACCTATGAAGAAAATGATGAAGAGGGATCTCTAGATCTGAAATGAATATGTATCTTCTGGATCTGTTTATGGAATGATTAGATCTGTGATCTGGCGAATCTGTGCTGAAGTAAAGAATGAAGATCTGAGCTGTTTATCTTTTCTAGAGAGCTGCATTGCCCTAAAATGTCTGAAGATCTATACACAGGTTCGTTGAGGGGAAAGCGCGTATATACATGTCTTGTATTCAGCTAAAGCGCGTATGGGAATTGAAATCAGCTCTGAAATGCGTGCAGATGTATACGCGGGTTGGTATTCACTAAAGCGCGTATATACGCAGGATCAATGAAGAAAAAGCGCGTATGAAAACTAGGGTTTGCTGAAGTATGTGGTATGAAATGTCTGATCTGTTCTACTGTATTACTGCTATCTGTCTATGATGTATTCATACAGATCTGGGTTTTCTGAATATTGATTATGCTGCTGACTATGTTGAGAAAATATCAAGTTGTTGATTGATTCATTCATTGAATGAATTGATAAGGGTATAAGGTTCAGTTTGATGTATGATTGAGCTTAAATGTGTGGAGTGGGTCCAGTCTAAAAATATGATGAAAAGTGGCCTGCAAGTTGTGTTCTAAAAGAAGCTATTGGATCCAGTATGAAAATTGATGAAACGTGGTCCATGGTGGTGCTGAGGGTTGTAGCCTTCAGTCAGGGGGTTGTAGCTCCCTTCCAGGTGAGGCTGGTAAACGAGAGCAGGGGGTTGTAGCTCCCTTCCAGGTGAGGATGGTAAACAAGAGCAGGGGGTCATAGCTCCCTTCTAAGAGAGGCTGGTAAACGAGAGAAGGTTGTAGCCTTCTACAAGTGGGTGCTTGCGTGCTAGTATGAGTCTATGCCAGTACATGGTTGTAAGATGTTTTCTCTATAATAAAATATTGAAGGCTGAGACAATGGCAGCGGTGGTTTTCTCCCGACTTGGGTTTCCACCTAAAATCCTGGTGTTCATGTGTATTGCTTATGTGTGATGGTTTATTATGTTGTTACTACACATGCTTACTGTTTATTGAACATCTAATGAATGAATGATGGAATGATATTAGTGAAGAATTATCTGCATAATAATATTGCTGTACATACGCATGTTTTATTAAGTATATCCGCGTGTATATGCGAGTTGGCTTCAGGAAAGTCGCGTATGTGTTTTGAAGTAAGAAAAAGTAAAAATTTTTGAGTATGCCCTAAATACTGATTCACCCCCCCCTCTCGTATTTTTCCCAACATGTTCCAAAGCCATATCGTACACAAAGTGATTATATCGTAGACATTAACGGGTAATTCATTCAATTAAAACTAATGATTGATTTCACATTCGGCCTACATGTTGACAACGGGCATTCCAGTGCATCGGGGTTATGAATTGGGTTGAATACATTCAAGCATCCCAGATAATGAGAGTCAAATAACAGTCCGTGGGGATGCCAAAAACATTATAATGGAGCCTTCCGCTACAATTTTGGGACTTGCCACTGGTGGTGGCATGGATATAATCCCAGCTGCCGCTGGTGATGTCTGCCAGAGAAATATTGGATACTAAACATGATGATGTGTAATTTTGTGCTGCAGGATCCACTACATCTTTAATATCAAAATCGTCCTCCACTTCCAACAAATGGTGACGAATCAACTCCAACATATTCGTGCTCCCTTCTACTGTCATCTCCATCGTGCTCTCTGGCCAATCAAAGGAATATTTTCCTTCTTCATATGGATTCATTTCCATTTGAATGGAGTGTAAAGGTAGTGACAAACATAAAGCACTCGCTTAGTTTCTGTTTACCCTTTGGGGATTATAAAGCAATCGTTTCTGGTAAATATAGTGTATCTTGACAAGTTGCTCACACCAACTTTCGTGATATTTTCCTTTATACACTTCAAGTTGCACCGACTGCAGCCAGCATTGTCATGACACCATGATTTTTGGTTGACTCTAGGTTCGTAATTTGGTACACTGTAATTGTCACTATATACTCACCGTGGTCGAAGTATGGAGACATGAATGAATTGTAATTATGTGGATAGGTACGTAGCTATTAAATTTTTACATTGAAAGGTGTTTTCTTTGTTGACTTGGGGTGAGAAAACATTGTTTATCTCAGCAAATGAGAATCTTTTATTATCGCTCTTCCAATCAGTAAAATTTAGACATGTGGCACCTCCTCCAACCAAATCTTCCATTTGACCTTATTACCAGCTGTTAGTTTGAAAAATACGTTTCAAATTCTTAACACCATCCCACAAGGCGACCTCGCAACCTGACGTGCTGGAAAATGTACACTACTTCACAAAGAGAGTTGAGTCGTTTCGGTGGAGGGCTAGCAGGATTTCGAGGGTTTCATAGGGAGAGTGAAGCAATGGCAGAAAGAGAGGGAGGATTCTAGTGTGGGTTTGGTCGAAGTTGAGGTGACAGAGGCTGTGGGGATCATCGCAATGGCCGTCGAGGACCTCGAAGAGATGAACAAGTGGGTGCCCATGACAAATCTCAATCTCCTGGTAAAAGAACGAAAAATCAGTTCACTTGAAAAAATCCAACTCTTCTCTTTGGCAGTTAAGGAGCACCAAATTGTGGAGGCCATGTTGGGTTTCGAGTTGAAGGATCAGGTCATGAATATCATGCATGTGCAAAATCAGATGAGGGTTGGGTAGAGGACTCGATTCATGACCTTCATTTGTCATGGGTGACAGCAATGTCCACATTGGGCTGGGTGATAGCAAGTGCAGCAAGGAGGTGGCCACGACCATCCGTGGAGCCATTCTTTTGGCTAAGCTTTCAGTTATTCTGTGAGTAGGGGTTATTGGGGTAACGAGATTGGGAAGCCCCATACTGTGTCTATCAAGGTCATTGGTAAATGTGGCTCCGTAACAGTTAGAATGGTGTTCTCCCACCCCCAGAGGTGTTGAGATCATGGTCACTAGCATGCTTGAGAAGGTTATTCAGTTTACTAGAATTGAATTTGTGTTCACATCCTCACGATGGTCTACCAAAAATTTCCAAGGAAAATTTTGAGTGTGTATTAAATATTTCTAGATTTTTGATGTCGTATTTGTGGAGAGAGACAAGGTTCTCAAAATCTCAAAATCTCCATTCCAGGAATACACTGATTTGCTAGCTAAGCATGCGAAGGCCTTCATTATTGAAGATGTTGAGAAGGAGGTTTTAACTTAAGGTTTTAACATAAACTCCTTCTATGTTTACAAGAGGAAATATCCATTCCAGGAATACACTGATTTGTTGGCTAAGCTGGCCAAGGCCATCATTCTTGAAGATGTTGAGAAGGAGATTTTAGCATAAACTCGCAGGAATTTTTTTAAGTAATACATGATAGTCCTACTAACTATTTTGAGTTGAAATATCATTCATTCACACCATCATGCTACATCACTTGCTGACAAACTTAATGACACTGCTCGGATTCGTCTCCATCCTTTAGTCTAAATGACTGTGAGGTTGTTGGCGAAGGTTGTTTAAAAACATAAAGTGTCCATGAGAAGGTGCAGAGGCCTCAGACTATTCGTTTAATGGAATGTGCATAGTAACCTTTGTGAGGTCGCAGTGGTGGCTTTATTGAGGGTGGATTGGTTGAGGTTTGTTCTGAGTGCTATTCTCATGGACCATGGACAATGTGATATCAGACTATTGCGGTTAGATATTCAGGCCCAACAACAATGTTTTAGGCTAATCTGGACTTGATAACAACTACACCGAGGGCCGAGCCATTACACGGAAGGGGAAAAACTCATCGATTATGTGTTGGATGTCTTTAGGAAAGAGAGGCTAAAAAATGCAGTTGTCTCCAAGGTAATATAACTTTTTTTTTATGTCAATAGTCCAGTTTCTCATCGCTATTGTGTATTGATTTTCTTCATTTAATGGTAACGAGGTTTTGTGGTGTATGCAACATTTCAAGTATGTCATTCCCTGGAGGGTTTTGTGAATGTACTGGATGGAATGTGCTCAACAATCTTGGGAGACTGCAACGAAGGTGTTTTTGCAAGGCAGGTTGGTTCAAATTTGTTCCAGGGTTGCTCTCATGGACCTTGAGCTCAAAACCATGGAAAATATGATATCAAGCACTTACAGTCATATATTTAGGCTTGACAACTTTTTTTTAGTCAGTTTGGACCTGGTAACAACTTGGACAAGGGCCATTACACATTAGATTAATCATATTATATTATATAAAGACAAACACTATATATCTAATGTATTACTAAAGATTGAATCTAATTATGCTAATCTCTTAATCAAAATGGTTAGACTAACCTTCGTCTACCTTTTTCATCTACCCTTGACATTTTTCCCAACGTGATAAACCTCATCCCCTGGTCTACAACCTATTTCCATGCCGATAAGCACCATGTTACACATATCACTGATTTTAACAGTGCCTTCTTACACATAGTTATTTATTTTGCATTGTGTGCTTTGTGATATGCTAATATAGAATTCCATTCACAAATATAAGGATTAGCAACAATACTTACTGGTTGGAATCATTTGAGTGAAGATAAGACTACCATTTCCATTGCCCCCGATATTTTCCCATTCAGTAAACAACTTTCATGCTTTATGTTTGCAGGCAGATGAATGGGTAAAATGTTGGATGACTTGCTTGCGAAAGACTTCATGTCTTCAAAATGGTATTCTTTCTCTATTATTTCCCAAACTAAACATTTTATTTTTAGGCTAACATCACTTTAAGGGTTATTTGGAAACATAGATTGAATTAAACGAATTGGGGGTCTGGTTCTCTATTTTTCTCCTTATTTTGATATGTAGCATAATAAATATTTTAGCCAATTCGTGCCTTTGATGTTTCACGATTTACAATGATATGTCGGTTATACTGAAAAATGATTTTATATCTTGTTAATTTTGGGGAGCCTGAGAGAGATCCTGATGGGTAATTGGTTGATTGGGCAGTTAACACTGTGATATTGAAGATGGTGGGGTTTCTCATAAAGTTGTTGAAGAACAAGAGGGAAATCCAGTGCATGAAACATTAAAAAAAATGCATTGCATTTTTGCTTCAGAAGGGACACGAAACACGTGCTTGCTTAAGGGTATGCTTCTTTCTTCCTTTCCTTATCCCGTGATTGATCTATCAGTAAAGCCACTCAGGGTCATATGTTTTTTGGTATTTCCATGATGCTTTGGCAACCATTCCCTTCTCCAATATGGGATTATTACAATACCATGAAGACCACTTACACCACTCTATGAAGATCCATGACCAGCGCTATGTATTTGACCAAAGTTTCCTAGGGCTTACACCGGGGTCAACTGCTTGAGATGCCCAGTTGCATAGGCAAGGCAGTCCATAGGAATGAAATGTGTCTATGAGGATTTGAGCTTTGGAGGGTATGAAATACCTCTACTTTACCATACAACCAAACTGTGAATCCTCTAGAAACAGTCAATATGGCCCAAGTTGTCCTTGTTAGTACAGTGATAGGCTAGTAGTCTTATTGTAAATTCAAGTTCTTTAAGTGATCACTACCATCCTTTTACAAGTGTGTCCCACCACTCTGTATCTAGTGTACCTAGTGATGAGAAACTAGATTATCCTTGTAAGAAGATTGATTCTCCTTTTAACAGTGTGATAACTGTTAGGCATACATGAACTTATATGGTATCTCTCACTCAATGTTGCAATATAACTAAATTTAGTTGGCCCAGAAAGAAATTATTGATCTATTTCATCATAACAACTATAATTCTACATTGTTCAGTTACATGATTCTTACCTAACACGTGCTTTGCTAAGCTTTAGGTCATGCTCTCTTTGGCAGTCACATAAATACTTGTATTTAATATTTTTTTTGCAACATGAGTTTTGAGGTCGTACTCAATGGTGCTAACCATTATCATTGAAAATAAATATTACAGTAGTTCTATGACCTATCTATATCTTTACTCAGCAACCTGCTTTCTTTTTCCTTTGCTTCTATGATTCTCTTTGACTTCATTTAGGGAATCACAATTACAGGTTTTAATTTGTTGTAGTTCTTACATTGTAGGATCTGCAAGAAAATGGCATACATATTTGGGATGGTAATGCATCAAGAGAGTACCTTGACATGTATATTCAGTCCCCTAATTCTTTTCTTTTGAGCTTGGGTTGGTTAACACTTGATGTTGTAACAAAAGATCCTAGATATCTTAGTTTTGTTTCACCAACGTTTCTACATAGAATGCACATTTCAGATAATGGGAATGTTGCAAGAGAGAGAAAACAACTGTTTTTTCTGAAATGGGCAGCAAAAGAAATATCTGGTCATAGCTGCATTAAAAAAAAAATTCGAGATGCGTCTTTTCTGAATGGCTTACACTTAGTTTTGAAATGGCAAACAAAATATGTACTTACTACACAGTATCAATATGATATTATTTTTTATCGCTATTGTGTTTTCTGATAAGAAGTTTACATCTTTTAATTTTACAGTATCTCATTAAACATGGAACTGCCTTTTTTTCCACTTATTGTCTTAATTTTTAACATGTTTTATGTCTCAGCATTGGCCTGAAATAAGAGAGGAAGCTGATTTGGGACCTGTATATGGATTTCAGTAGAGGCATTTTGGAGCTAGGTTGGTATAGCATTTCTTAATACTGATTTACAAGTTTCTTTATCACCAAAATCCTCATGAAACTAGGTTAAAAGCACGACTTACAACCTATACCACCGCCCCGAATTTAATCCCAATTTCAAACTTTTAAGACCTGTCATTGCTTGGTTAAATAACCCATGAGTGACTTACTCGGGATTTTTGTTTTAAAATGGGCCCCGACAAAAGTGTTAAATACTAATAACCAATCGATGATGGGTTATGAGATACCTTACATCTACAAGCCTCTCTTTTTTTATATACTGCGGAAGTTTTCATGGCTAAAGGTCATAATTGTTCACTATCTGTGTGCTAGCAGGGTATGAAATCTGTCTTATCTTATCTGTTGAGTGATTTCGGGTTATTCTAATTTGTTAATTTGCGTGCCACTTTGATTGTTTCTATTTTATTTTGAGCAAAGGTCCTGTTTTGATTTGTTGTCAAAAACTTTTTAAGTGTGTTTTTTGAATAAAATGCTTGTTTATGAGCAATTCAAGTGAATATCAGCGAAAAAACCATTGTAACATCCCTACTTTGATTATCTAGATAAATTTCAATTCTAAGACTCCTTTAAGGATTTAAGCAATTATATATTATTTACTGTGTATGTATGTATTGGCGGTTTTGGAAATGTCCCAATTTCTAAGAATTTGTGTTGCAAAGGAGAATATTTTAGCCATTGTATGTTTTTTTTATGTTTGTACAGTGGAACAAGAAATGTTTGGTTGCTATTTTGGGCCTTAAATATTGTATTCCCACACTTAGGAGAGTAATTAATGTTCAAATGTGATATTATTCAGAGCCTCTTGTACAAAAGGAAGATAAATTCAATATAGTATATATTAATTATCATGTGTTTTGGTATTTTTGGAAATATTTTAGCCAAATGTATGTTTTTTTGATGTGTTTGCAAGGAAAACAAGCAATGTTTGGTTGTTGTGGACTTTACATATTGAATATTGTACTCCCACATATTGGAGTATTTTTCTTTAGAATTAATGCTCAAATGTCATATTATTCAAAGCCTCTTGTGATATTGGTATTCCATTTGCATCTTTGTCCTTTGGAATGAAAAGATACAAAACTAACATGAAAATGTAATGTACTTACTAAACAACTCCTCTTCTCATACTTATCTTGAAACATGGTTTTGGTATTTGGCAAAGTAATTGTGAAAAATATAGCATTTATTGAAATCATTTTTTAGTTGCCATACTTATTTTGAATCATGGTTTTGTTATTTGACAAAGTAATTGTAAAGCATATAACATTTATTGAATATGTTTTTCCCAAAGGGTTAATATTGGTATTAATTTCCATAGTGGCACTATTTACATTTCCCAGTTGGAAATGGAAACATTTTTTTTGGTTGCTATTTATGAATGCAGTTTGGGGTAGACTTTTAATTTTTCTAGATGCCTTCGACTTTCACTTACCTTAATACCTTACCTTGATACAAGTACAATGTTAAGGTGTTGTCATAGTATTGATGCCTTGGATTGTCACTTAGCTTACCTTAACACAATCTGATCAGGTGGTTTGAGCTAAATTCATCATCCTCATGTGAGAAATTGAAATGAGGATAGATGCAGGTATGGCCAAAACCAATTTAAAAGTTACCCTGTTTTCAATACTTTACTGTTTCTTCCCTATGTAGATTCACTTCTAGTAGTGAATACAAGGTGAAGGATGAGGTGGGTAGTGTCAAGGCATTCGGTTTTGGGACTTTCAATGGCTCGAGGAGGTCAGTGGATGGGGTTCTTCAAGAGTATTAGAATGAGTGGAGGAAGCCTTTGGAATGGAGGGATTTTACATACCGAGTTCCATATCCCCTCGGGAGTCCTAAAGCAGCCTTATGTGTAGAGATTAGTGTTGGTTTATCAAAATTGGGCAATTGGTTTTCTTTATATTAACAATAATCCCCGATTTGAATTTGTAGCACTAATATTGGGTATCTTGGTTTATGATACCTAAAACTTAAGCGACGTTAATTAACACAAGCTTAAATTTGTGGCAACCAATATCAATTTGATTTCTAGAGGTTTGAGAGGGATTGTCAACCATTTATGTATCATTCTACTCAAATAGGTCAATGAGCCTCACTAATGCGAGCTCAAGTAATGTTTTCTCAACAAACTATCAAGGCCATTTTTCTCTTATTCATAGCACAACATAATTCACGCCTCCTCCTTTCGGCATTCCCTTGCACCTCTCGGTGCAATTGCTAGTTTTTTAATTAATTAAAAAATGTTTTATATACAAGTGAAGGGACTTATAATATTTTGTGCTTGTGGTATTAAAAATTATATATATATATATATATATATATATATATATATATATATATATATATATATATATATATATATATATATATATATATATATATATATATATATATATATATAATTTCATTGATTTTTAATGTTTTTTTTTTTTTAAATAAATATAATAATTTATTATAAATCTATTTATAAAAAGAACAAAATTTTATTTATATTTAAAAATTTTATAAAATATAATTTAACGAGATTATTACAAATATTACCTTCTAAATTTAAAATAAATATAATTTTTAAAAATAAAAATTTCCTTGTATTTTTGTATGTTATTAAGAAAGTATAATTTAGCAAAGTTATATATATATATATATATATATATATATATATATATATATATATGAAATTATCACACACACACACACACACACATATTTATATATTGGTATATTTTTGTATGTTATTAAGAAAATATAATTGAACAAAGTTATATATATATATATCTATAGCTATAGCTTATATTTTTGTATGTTATTAAGAAAATATAATTCAACAAAGTTATATATATATATATGAAATTATCTCTGGGTTTTGAACCAAGTGTGACTTTTACCTAAAAAAATAATTTAACAATGCATTTAATTTCCAACTATTTTACACTTTATAAATAAATTTGTTTTAAATTTTAAATTTTAATTATATAGCCTCAAGGGTTTAGCTTAATTGTTTGATTCCTTGTAGCTAAAGCACCTTTTTTGTTGAGAGGTCACAAGTTGAATTCTCTGACACTCTTAGGGAAAACTTTGTGGTTGATCCTACAAGAAGTGATCCCTTTGGGTGGATCAACCTTGTACCTCTTTAGGTGCATCGTACCCCTTCGAGTGGTTAAGCCGACAAAAATATCCCTTTGGGTGGATCTCCTTGGTACCCCTTTAGGTGTGTGGTACCCCTTCGGGTGGTGCACGGTATCCCTTTGGGTAGTTAAGCCAACTGAAAGATCCCTTTGGGTGGATATCCTTCACACCCCTTCATGTGGTTGAGCCAGTAGGAAGTGATCCATTTAAGTAGATTTTACTTATACAAATATTTGGGTGGATCTCTGATTTCTAATATATTGTAAACTTTACATAAGAAGTACTAGGGGATTTGAACCCAAATATTATGATTTACATAATATTTCATAAGAAAAGGATCACCCATTGAACTACCCTCATTAGGAAAAAATTATTATAAGCATTAAATTCTAAACTTTAAATTAATATTCCATACCTTATAAACAAATATATTATAAATATTAAATGTCAAACTTTAAATTAATATAATTTATGGCAAATCATCTCAACCTTAAATCTTGCTAATTCTTCTCCAAGATGCTTTACATCACAGTTAAGTTCCTTCAATTTATAAGGAATTTATGCCCAACTTTTGAATGACACTTTAAAAGGCTTCTCTAATGATTTCCCCTTCTTGGAAAAACCACATCCGGTGTAATATCCCTGACCACCAATTGTTGGAAGATGACACCCTTATTAGCCATTTGTTCCTTCATGCTAGCAACAAGCGCAATTTTCAAAGAAGGGGACTCTCTATCTATACTAAAAAGGGAAAAAGGGAAAATAAATAAATTTTAATAAATAATTAGGGAGGATTTGATATTCAACCAAATTTGTTGATGGTATTTTTCGATAGTATTATGGTTTATTATAGAAACTTGGAAAAAACCCAATCCAAATCTATAAAGAAAAAAGGTAGGAGGAAGCGAAGGAATTCTAGTTGGATTTTTTCTCTCTGCATTACAATTGAAAGCTCAAGTGAGCTTTCAATGAGGGATGATTTCAAGTGAGATACTCTCATCGGAGCTAATTTCATCCTAATCAAAAACCAAACTTCAGTTATACCATATATCACCCTATCTTGTTTGATGCTTTTCCTGATTTGATTCATGGTGGTGAATTAGCCGAAGTAAAGGGTTTTAAGATTCTGTTTAGGTTTGTTATACAAGATATGATTATTAGGAGGCTGAGATCCAAGTCTTCTAGCAGAGATTGAGCCCTTATTAGACTTATATATTCTTTGTAGCTAAATAACATTTGTTTTTGAGAGGTCACAAGTTGAATTCTGTCGACACTCTTAGGGCCAAAATTTGTGTTTGAGCCTACAATAAGTGATCCCTTTGGGTGGATCAACCTCATACCTCTTTGGGTTCATGGTACCACCTGAATCCCTTTAGGTGGATAAACCTCGTCCCTCTTTGGGTGCATGGTACCACCCGAATCCCTTTGGGTGGATCAACCTAGTACTCCTTTGGGTCTATGGTACCCCTTTCGGGTGGTTAAGCAGATAGAAAGATCTCTTTGTGTGGATTTTCTTGGTACTCCTTTGGGTATATGGTACCCCATCAAGTGGTTGAGTCGGTAGGAAGTGATCCCTTTAGGTGAATTTTCCTTATACAAATATTTGGGTGAATCTACGATTTCTAATATATTTTAAACTTTACATAAGAAATAATAGGAGATTTGAACTTAGAATATCATGATTTACCTAATATTTCATAACAAAACAATCACCAATTAAACTATCCTCAATAAGAAAAATTATTATAAATATTAAATTCTAAACTTTAAATTAATATTCTATCCTTTATAAATTATAAATATTAAATTTAAAACTTTAAAGTAATATAATTTATTAAAAAAATACAAACTTCACATTCATCTTAAAGTTTGCCTTGCTAATTATTCTCCAATATGCTTTACATCACAATTAAGTTCCTTATGCCCACACTTTGGAAATACACACTTTCCAAAGACACTTAAAAAGGTTTTTCTACTCATTTTCCCTTCTTCGAAAAAACACATCCCACATCCATTGTAATATCCCTCACCAATTGTTGGAAGATGCACCTTTGCTAGCCATTTATTTATGTAGGCTAGCAACAAGGGGAGGTTTTGAAGAAAGGAACTCTGAATTTATACTTAAAAAAAAGGTAAAGAAAGAGATTTTAATAAATAATTAAGAAGAATGTGGTATTCACTCAAAGTGTTGATAGCACTTTGATAGTATTTTCCCATGATATTATGGTCTATTCTGAAAACTTATAAAAAACTAGAAAATACCCAATCAAGAACTATAAAGAAAAAAAAGTAAGAAGAAGAGAAGGCATTCGTGTTGAATTTTAACTTCAACTGAAATAGCGCAGAGAAGGATGAAGGATAGTAGCAACGTTCTTCTGTTTTCTTACACACCATCACCTGCAAGTTAAGCCTCGCCATGCCACCATCACTACTCTCCATTCCTGCGATTAAACTTCTGCACCAACCAATGTTTTCTTTTACCGCCAGCCTTTTAATTGTTGAATGTTCCAGGTCAACAGCAACAACCAATCATATTTTATCGTGCAAGTTAGAGGATGACGTCACAAGGAGAGATTGGTATGTGATAATTTCATCAAATAGAGCTCAGTTTTTGATTTGGAATCCGAGGGTCCCACCTCCAGCCAATGGGAGGCCGATCGTGCGGGTTTGGGCCCTGACGTCAGTAGGAGGAATTGGTATGCGATAAAGTTTACATTGGAGTTTAATCTCCATCTTGAAGTTCGTGATAAAGGTTTTGGACTTGGGTTTAAATTTTAATGTTTTCTTTTTAAAAAAATATCGCGTTGTATTTTTTTTCACAAGTCCTTTGACTTAAGGCACAAATACTATTTTAATATACATATATATATTATAAACTTATTAAGTTTATGATATATATATATATATATATATATATATATATATATATATTAGAGTTTGTTTTATTTTATTTTTTTAAAGGTTTTGTTATGTAAAGTTTTAAAAGGCCCGAAAGCCAAAAACAAAAAAAAAGGGCAGTATGTAATTTTTTTATTTACTGTGTATTTTTTTTAAAAACTAAAAAAACACAGAGTGTGTAATGTTTAAAACAGCCCGAAGGCTAAAAAGAAATTAGAGAGAACTGCAGTGTAAAAATGCCAGAAGGCAGAGAATTGCAGCACTGTGTATGTGCATAGTGTGTGTATTAAAAAATAGAGAGAGAGAGTCTGTAGGAAAAATTAAGAGAGCATTTTTATATGCAGTGACTGTGTGCAATTTTTAAGAAGGTCAAAAGGCAGAGAACTGATATAGCACTGTGTGTGCATTTTGTAAAAGATAGAGAGAGCAGTTTAATGAAGTAGAGCACTGTGTCTGCAACAGTTGTAATTTTTTTTTTGTAAATGCGAGAACAACAGTTTTGTGGCATCTCTGTAATAAATTTTTAAGTTTAATGAAATAGTTTATTTTTATGCATCTCTGTCCAGCAAATTTTTAATTAAATCTCTGTGTTGAAGTTGGGGAATTTTTATTCCTCTATTGTTTGGAATACTTCAGAAATTCCAACATGGTATCGGAGCTAGTCCAGGCTCTTTGAAGGATTGTCAAAGAAGTTGAAGGAAGGAGTTTTGTTGCAGCATTTGACCAGCAGTGTGAAGGCTCAGAAAAAGACCAGGTATTTACAAAACAGAGTTTTGTTTTGTTGTAAAAGAGTGTAGTCTAAAGAAATATTTTTCAAGACAGAGTTGTCTCTTAGGCAGAGAGACAGTTTGTTTAAAAACATAGTCAAATTTAAAGCATAGTTCAGTATGCTAGCCATGGCAGAAGCCAACACAAGCATGAGTATTGGAAATACTCAGCTCCCACAGTTTAATGGGAAGAACTATGACTATTGGGCAATCACCATGAGAGCCCTGTTTGCCTCTCAAGACTTATGGGAGCTTGTTGAAGATGGTTTTGAAGAGCCAATAGATGAAAATGCTTTTAATGCCTTAACACAGGCAGAGAAGGATTTGTTGAAGAGAAATAGGAAGAATGACTCAAAATCCCTCTTCTATCTCTATCAAGAAAATGATTTTAATTCCTTAACATAGGAAGAGAAGTATTTTTTGAAGAGTAATAGGAAGAATGACTCAAAATCCCTCTTTTATCTCTTATGGGAGCTTGTTGAAGATGGTTTTGAAGAACCAGCAGACGAAAATTCTTTTAATGCCTTAACATAGACAGAGAAGGATTTGTTGAAGAGAAATAGGAAGAATGACTCAAAAGCCCTCTTCTATCTCTATCAAGCAGTGCATGAAAGTGTGTTTTCAAGGATAGCAGCAACTAAGAGGTCCTAGGATGCATAGGATACCCTCCAGGGTGCCTATCAAGGTATGGAGAAGGTGAAGACATCAAAACTACAATTGCTAAGGAGAGACTTTGAAACTCTCTGCATGAAGGAGTCTGATAACATAGAATCATTCTTCACACATGTGATTGGGTTGGTTACCCAAATAAGGTCTCATGGAGAGACACTTTAAGAAACAAGGATAGTGGAGAAAGTGTTGAGGAGCTTACCCTCAAGGTTTGATGTTATAGTCACAACCATTGAAGAGACAAAGGATCTCTCAAAGTTTAGAGTTGATGAGCTTCATGCATCATTGATGACACATTAACAAAGATTGGGTAGAACAACAAACTAATCTTTGGAGCATGCCTTAAAGACCCAAATGTCCTTTGGAAGAGGAAGAGGTCAAGGGAGAGGAAACTACAGTGGAAGAAGAAGAGGCAGAAGCCAAAATAGAGGAGGAAGAAGCAGCCCTGCAAACACTCATGGAAGGGGCAGGAATCAAAATCAGAACCAAGGCTAAGGTAGCAGCCAGCAAGGAGGACAAAATCAAGCACATGGACAAAGGTATGATAAATCCCCAAGTCCAATGTCATTACTATAAGAAGTATGGCCATTATGTCAATGAATGTAGGAAGAAACAGAGTGACATGGGTAATAGACCCAGTGCTAATTTCATTAAAGAAAATATCAGTCAAGAGAAGTTGTTTTTAGCATGTAATATGGCTGAATAAGACAAGAATGAGGATATATGGTTTCTAGACTCAAGTTATAGCAACCATATGACTAGAAACATTTCCATGTTTTCCATGTTAGATGAAAATGTGAATTCTCAAGTAACATTGGGGACAGACAATAAGGTCTCTATCATAGGAAAAGAAAGAGTGAATGTTTTGACAAAGAAAGGAGAAGGAAGATCCATATCAGATGTATACTATGTGCCTGGTATGAAGTGTAACCTCTTGAGCATTGGACATCTCATTCAAAAGGGGTACAATGTTTTCTTTGAAGATGATGTATGCACCATCATGGATAAACCAACAAGTAAGTAATGCATTGCACAAGTGAAGATGACAAGGAACATAATGTTCCCTCTCAAGATGAGAGAAAATTTGAAGAAAGGAGATGAAATGGCAGCAGTGACACAAGAGACATTCCAAAGGGATTACCATTGATTAAGAAACTGGACAGCCTATGTGAAGGCTGCATCTTGGGAAAACAACATAGAGAAAACTTTCCATCAAGAAAGAGCACAAGGGCAAAGAAACCCTTAGAAATTGTCCATTTAAATTTGTGTGGACCAATGCAAACACCATCACTAGCAAGAAGTCACTATATGTTGACTTTTATTGATGATTACACAAGGAAAACTTGGGTGTATTTCTTGAAATATAAAAGTGAAGTGTTTGAGAAATTCCGCCACTTTAAGGCTCTTGTAGAGAAACAAAGTGGGCAGCATATAAAAGTTTTAAGAACTGATAGAGGAGGTGAGTATCTCTCAAAATAATTTATGTGTTTTTGCAGAGAAAATGGCATACACAAACAATTTACAGCAAGGTACACACCGCAACAAAATGGAGTTGTTGAAAGGAAAAATAGGACCATCATGGATGTGGTAAGAAGTATGTTGAAGGCAAAACATTTGCCAAATGAATATTGGGCTGAAGCTATACATTGTGGAGCATACATCTTGAATAGATGCCCAACCAAAGTTGTAATGAACAGAGTTCCGGAAGAAGCATCGAGTGGCATAAAACAAGGTGTCACCCACATGAGATTTTTTGGTTGTGTGGCTTATACACACATTCTAGATCAGCTGAGGAAGAAGTTGGAGAGTGAGGGGGAGAAGTGCATATTTATTGGATACAGTGAAGAATCCAAGGCATACAGGTTGCATAACCCATCCACCAAGAAGTTATTATAAGCATAGATGTACAGTTCATTGAGGAAGAAGTTTGGGATGGAAGCATTAAGAAAACAGTGAATGTTAAAAGATGTTTGTCTCATGATGATAATGAGGATGAGATGGTTAAAATACATCCGTCATTAGTAGCACCACCTCCACCAACACAATGACAGCAAGGGACACCACAAGCAGGTATGAGAACACCTTTGAGAAGTGATGACAATGCTTCTCCAAGCACACCACAAGGAACAGATTTGAGTGCTTCTACAAGCACAAGTACACCAAGTGAAAGAGGAACCAGATTCAGAAGTTTGAATGATATTTATGAGCAAGAGGCAGCAAATGAAGGTATGAACTCTTTATTTGCATTATATTGTCATGTAGAGAATCCTATTCATTTTGAAGAAGCAGTGAAAGATAAGAAATGGATAGATGCTATGGATGAATAAATGAATTCCATAGAGAAAAATAAAACATGGGAATTGGTTGATCTCCCAAAAGGCAAAGAAGTGATTGGAGTGAAATGGGTCTACAAGACCGAGAGCAATGCTAAAGATAAGATTGAAAGGCACAAGGCCAGACTTGTTGTCAAAGGCTACAAGTAGCAACAAGGAAGAGATTATGAGGAAACTTTTGCACCAGTTGCAAGAATGGAAACAGCGAGAGTAGTGTTGTCCATAGTAGCACAACACAAGTGGAAGGTTTACCAAATGGATGTGAAATTAACATTCCTAAATGGAGTATTGATGGAAGAGGTTTATGTTGAACAACCTTTGGGCTATGAGAAAAAAGGCCAAGAGCATAAAGTATGCAGATTGAAAAAAGCTCTTTATGGGCTGAAACAAGCACCAAGAGCATAGTACAATAGGATAGATGCCTATCTACTCGAAAATGGGTTTGAAAAATGTGAAGGAGAACCCACATTATACATCAAAGAGAAATATGGTAAGATGTTGATTGTTGTTTTGTATGTTGATGATGTGATCTTTACAGGTAATGATTCTTACCTCATTGAGAATTTTAAATTAGTCATGAAGGATGAATTTGAGATGACTGATATGGGATTGCTGAAATACTTCTTAGGAATAGAAGTACAGAAAAACGAAAATAAAATTTTTATCTCTCAAGCCAAATATGTAAATGAAGTTTTGGAAAGATTTAACATGCAGGATTGCAAGGCAGCAATTACTCCTATAGTGATGGGATTGAAACTCGGCAAAGAGGACAACAGAAAGGATTTTGATCCTAGCTTGTACAAGAGCTAGATGGTAGCCTCATGTATTTGACTGCAACTAGGCTGGATATTATGCATGCTGTGAGTTTAATTTCTAGATTTATGGAGAGGCCAAAGCAGGCACATTGGCAAGCAGCAAAAAGAATTCTGAGGTATGTGAAAAGAACAAAGAGGTTTGGAATTTTATATACCACTTCAAAAAAAATTGAATTGATTGGATATACTGACAGTGACTGGGTTGGAAGTATAGATGACCAGAAAATTACATCTGGTTATGTTTTTCATATAGGTTCAGGAGCCATTTCACGGGCTTCTAAGAAACAGCAAATTGTGGCTTTATCTACTACAGAGGCAAAGTATGTGGCAGCTACAACAACAACATGTCAAGTAGTTTGGATGAGGAGAATGTTGAGGAGTTTGTGTCATGAACAGGTAAAAGGCACAACAATTTACTGTGACAATAGCTCAGCTATAGCATTGTCAAAGAATTTTGTGTTTCATAAGAGAACGAAACACATTGATGCCAAGAATCACTACATCAGGGAACTAGTGAACAATGGTGAAATTACTTTGAAACATTGCAGAACAAAGGAGCAGTCTGCAGACATTTTAGCAAAACCATTGTGGTAGAAAGGTTTTAATTATTTGAGGAAATGTCTGGGTGTGGTAGAAAACCCAACAGTTGAATTTAAGGGGGACTGTTGAATTTTAACTTCAACTGCAGCAACGCAGAGAAGGACGAAGGACAACAGCAACGTTCTTTTGTTTGCTTACACGCCATCACCTGCAAGTTAAGCCTCACCATGCCGCCATCACTGCTCTCCATTCTTGTGATTAAACTTGTGCACCAACCAACATTAAAACTCCTCACCAACCAACATTTTCTTTTACTGTCAGGCTTTTAATTTTTTGATGTGCCAGGTCAACAACAGCAACCAATCAGATTTTATCGTGCAAGTTTGAGGATGACGTCACAAGGAGATATTGGTATGCGATAATTTCATCAAATCGAGCTCAGTTTTTTATTTGGAATCCAAGGGTCCCACCTCTAGCCAATGGGAGGCCGATCGCACGAGTTTGGACCCTGACGTCAGCAGGAGGAATTGGTATGCAATAAATTATACATTGGGGTTTAATCTCCAGCTTGAAGTCCGTGATAAAGGTTTTAGACTTAGGTTTAAATTTTAATGTTTTCTTAAAAAAAATATCGCGTTGTGGTTTTTTTTACAAGTCTTTTGACTTAAGGCATGAATACTATTTTAATATACATATATATATTATAAACTTATTAATTTTATAATATATATTAATATGTTAGATTGTTTTATTTTTTTTAAAAAAGGTTTTGTTATGTAAAGTTTTAAAAGGCCCGAAAGCCAAAAACAAAAAAAATCACAAAGTGTGTAATGTTTAAAAGAGCTCGAAGGTTGAAAAGAAATTAGAGAGAACTGCTGTGTGAAAATGCCAGAAAGCAGAGAATTGCAGCACTGTGTATGTGCATAGTGTGTGTATTAAAAAACAGAGAGAGACTTTGTATGAAAAATTAAGAGAGCATTTTTATATGCAGTGACTGTGTGTAATGTTTAAGAAGGTCAAAAGGCAGAGAACTGATATAGCACTATGTATGCAATTTGTAAAAGATAGAGAGAGTAGTTTAATGAAGTAGAGTATTGTATCTCCAACAGTTGTAATTTTTTTTTGTAAATGCGAGAACAACGGTTATGTGGCATCTCTGTAATAGATTTTTAAGTTTAATGAAATAGTTTCTTTTTATGCATCTCTATCCAACAAATTTTTAATTGAATCTCTATGTTGAAATTTGAGAATTTTTATTCATCTGTTGTTTGGAATACTTCAGAAATTCCAGCAATTCGAACTAGATATTTTCTCTCATTGAAAACTCAAATGAGTTTTCAACAAGATGGTTTCAAGTGAGATCCTCTCACTAGCTTCACTGGAGTCAATTTCACCCTAACATACAATCCAACTTCGGTGAAAAATATCACCCTATCTGGCTTGATTCTTTTCCTTATTTGATTGGTGGAAGTGAATCAGCCAAAGTAAAACGTATTAAAATTGGATTTAAGTTTGTTATACAAGATCTGATCATTAGGAGGATGAGATCTAAGTCTTTTATTGAGATCGAGCCTATTCATATATATATATATATTCTTAAGGACAAGGGTTAATGTGAGCATCGAGATAATTTTACAAAGTGGCATTCGGGATTTGGTCATCGTTCGGTGTCATTGTTCAAGTTCGAGGGGCCATACAAATATTGTGCTGGTGGTTGTCACATAGGAAGGCCGTGAAGCCCAATTGCGCAAGAGTTCCAAGGTCGTGGGGACATAGATCCATCACGCAGGAGCTCCAAGGTTGTGGGGCCATGAGACCATCATGGAGGTGTTGGAAGGTCGAGAGGCCATTCATGTTCGAATTCCAAGGTCGTGGGCCATAAATCCATTGCGCAAGTGTTGAGGGCCGAGAGGCCATAAAACTATTGCACGAGAGCACATGGCTTAGGGCCATACATACACAACACTAGAGTTTCAAAGCCGAAAGGCCCTACACTTATTACGCAGAGTTTGGAAGGCCGTGAAGCCATATATATCACCGTAGAGGAGATTCGGGTCATAAGGCATCACGTTGGGTACTTTGAAAGGCCCTACACTTATTACGCAGAGTTTGGAAGGCCATGAAGCCATACATATCACCGTAGAGGAGATTCGGGTCATAAGGCATCACTTTGGGTATCCACGAGGAGAAATAAAAAGTTCACTTATTACGCAGAGTTTGGAAGGCCGTGAAGCCATATATATCACCGTAGAGGAGATTCGGGTCATAAGGCATCACTTTGGGTATCCACGAGGAGAAATAAAAAGTTGAAGGGTCTCTTCAGGCATCGAGTGGGTTGTTTGAGAGAACCAAGCAACGAGGGCCGTGATTATCTCCTTACGATGTTCTCTATTAGTTTTCCCAACTTGTGCTAGAACGAAGTTGTAATACTCATTTATTTAATAAATTACAGAATTTCCATATTCCATTTAATTAGTTGGCATGTCTTATAAATTGTTTTAATGGAAAATACGGCGGTTGTTTGAGAGAACCAAGCAACGAGGGCTGTGATTGTCTCCTTGCGATGTTCTCTATTAGTTTTCCCAACTTGTGCTAGAACGAAGTTGTAATACTCATTTATTTTATAAATTACAGAATTTCCATATTCCGTTTAATTAGTTGGCATGTCTTATAAATTGTTTTAATGGAAAATATGGCGGAAATTGTATAAAACAATTGAAGTTGTTTTTTTTTTTATTGTTTTGACTCAATGGTGATTGTATTTTTTTAAGGGAGTTAGTCTATTTTTGCCATATTTTTTGCATTGGGTATCTTAGAGTGATATTAGAGCTACATTTTTAGACATATGTGGGATGTGATGCCAAGAAAAACCAAAGAGACACCAAGAGGCATTTTTGTTGTTTAGAAAGGGTGAAGAGTCAAAAATCAAGGAAGAAGATGTAAGACTAAAAAATATCTAGAGGACATTATTGAAGAACAATAAGGACACGAAGAAGAACGAATGGGAGAACAAGAGGATTCAAGATTTGGGGATGCTCTTGATAAGATCGCCTCAACCCAAGAAGCAATCATGTAGCTTCTCATCACAATGTCCCATGCTCAAATCGAAAATCCTTCCTAGCAGAGTAATAATGGAGAAGATGGTTCACATTCTAGTGGGGGCGACCATATACATGCACATACCGACCCCTAGAATAGCCCACACATTTATGGCATTAGGCCAACTATGCCTCCATTTTTGGATGATTCCTCTAGGGATTAGGAATCCTTCTCATCCATAATAGGAACATTCACAACTTTCATGAGGGAGTACCAAACATTACCTCTTGAAGTAAAGGCAACCTTGACCATAAATTATTATTATTTTATGAGAGGAAACAACAGAGGAATGAAACATTGTATGGAGGTTCTCAACCAAACCAAGATCTGCAAAAGGCTATGGTGAAAGTAACTCTTCCCTATTTTGATGGATCGAAAAAATGTTCATCTAGGTCATGGGAGCAAAAGTTGGACCCATATTTACAGCTTACCCCATGCGTGAAATGGATGATATCAAATACGCCACTCTATATCCTGATGGAGAAGCACACGAATGGTGGAAACACATAATGATTACACTAGGGCATGTGGGCATCACGTCCTATATAGACTTCACATAGATGTTGATAGACATATTTGATGGGAAGGACCCTCAGTTTCACTTCAGGGAGTTAGCTCAGCTTTAGTGGACAAGAAGTGTTGAAGCCTTTATCACCAATTTTCAGAGATTAGTTGTGGTGGTCACTGATCTTTCAATGGCATGGACAATTATGTTGTTCATGGAAGTTCTATCAAAACCATTTTGTGGGTGGGTTAGAGCCTATAAGCCTACAACGTTACAAGATGTATTTAGCAGGGCAAGGGATATGTAAGATGCAGTACCAACAATCGGGTTCCCCCTCAAACAAACCTTTCCTTACAAGGGAAAAGAGATTAGGAAACTACAAAAGGATTGGTCATGGAAGAACCAATTGGATGAAGAGACTAGAAGGGAACTTAGAGGGAGGAGACTGTGCTTCTCCTGTCAAGAAACTTGGGCACCAGGGAATCAATGTACCAATGGAAATCCCTACTATATCGAAGTATTTTCTGAAATTGAGCATGAGGGAGAAGAATGAATCAGGATCAAAGAGAATCATGAGGAATGGGAGTAGAATGGTTACATGAGGAGACCTATGAAAGAGTAATTGCTTCTCTTACAGGATTTCAAAGGTATCACACTCTTCATATTAGGGGCACCATACAAGAGAAAAAGGTGATCATGTTTACTGATTGTGGGGCCACCCACAATTTCATTGATACAAAATTTGTAGCTAGAAGGGGATTGACAATTGAAGAATTTGGAGGATTCCTAGTCTTGATTCTTGGGAAGAAAAGGCACAACTGCATGCCCTACACCAAATCAATTCCCAACAGGAGTCTAACAATGGGAAACTACATGGTTACCACTAACTTCTTTGTAGTAGACTACCCAAACTCCCATGTGGTATTAGGGGTGTAATGGCTCTATTCGATTCAGACACATACAATGAACTAGCATGAGTTGGATTTTGCATTTACAGGGCTATATGGTAAGAAATTGATGTCTATATGGATGCATTCATACCCTCCCAAGATCATCACATCCAACAGAATGGAGATGAATCTTTGATATGGGGATATCATGTGGGCGGTAGAATGCAAATTTATGGAGAAGAGACCAACATAATGACATAGATAATATCCTTTTGAAATTTTGGAATTATTATATAAATACTAGAAGGTTTTCAAAGATATAACACTAGGTCGACTACTAGATAGTGGATTCAAGCACATGATTGAACTAGTGGAAGGGGATTCGAGCACAACCCAAAATCAACAAAAAATATATGCATAATGATGGAGAGTGAAGAGGAGTTTTGAAGTGGGAGATATAGTGTATCTTTGTCTGCAGCCTTACCAATATTCCACATTGAAGAAGAAGGAGGCATAAAAATTAAAACCACAATTTTATGGACATTATCGAATTACCCGAGGAATAGGGGAAGTGGCATATGAATTAGAGCTTGCAATAGAGAGTACGATACATAACATATTTCATGTCTCTTGCTTGAATAAGACTATTGGACATCATATTATATCATCACCTGATTTGTCTTCATTGGATAAAGAGGGGCATATTGATTTGATTCCATGGTGGTATTGGAAGTACAAGAAAGGAAGCTGAGAAGCAGGACCATTAGGGAATATCTAGTGTGGTGAATATATTTACCTTACAAGGATGCCACCTGGCCAGGAAATCAGGTATTGCAACATCCAACAATTAAATTTCTTTAAGGCAAGAAATTTTGTGCAGGGAGGACTCTAATATCCCTGACCAACTGAATATTGGAAGATGACACCCTTAGTGGCTCTTCATTCCCTTAAGCTAACAAAAAGGGGATGTTTATAAGAATAGGACTCTCAATTTATAATAAAAAAGAGAAATGGGATAATCTGGGTATTTTAAATCTAATCAAGGAGGATGTGGTATTCACCTACGATATTTGATGATGGTATTTGCTCACATTATTTTCCAATGGTATTATGGTAAATTTTAGAAACTTGGAAAAGACCCAATCGAAAGTTATGAAGCAAGAAGGAAGGAGTAAGGGAAAGAATTTGAGAGAGATATTCTCTCTGCATTTTGATTGGAGGCTCAGGTAAGTTTTCAATAAGTGAGGGTTTTAAGTGATATCCTCTCGCTAGCTTCGATGGGAGGGAGTTTCATCCTAGGCAACAACCCAACTTTAGTGATACCATATATCAGCCTAAATGGTTTGATTATTTTTGTTATTTGGTTCGTGAAGGTGAATTAACTAAAGTAAAGTGTTTTAATATTGGATCTGGGTTTGTTATATGGTATCATATCATTAGGAGGACGAGATCTAAGTCTTCTAGCAGGGATTGAGCCCTTATCAAATCTTATATTCTTTGTGTGTGTGTGTGTGTGTGTGGTTTGAAAGCCAAGGTTTATTCCTCGGCTGCTATAAGCATCGAGATAAGGAGTCAAAGCAGCTTTTGGGATTTGGTCAATTTTCATTGTCATTGTTAAAGGTCGAGAGGCCTTGTACAAATATTGTGTAGGTGATTTTCACGTAGGAAGGAAGAGAGGCCAATCACACAGTAATTCTAAGACCATGGGGCCATAGATCCATCATGTTGGTGTTCAAGGGCTGAGAGGCCAATCACACAAGAGATCCAATGTTGTGATGCCAAAAAAACATCATGTGTGTGTTGGATTGATCTAGATGGATATTGGTGGCCACCTACCTATTCCACTATGGATATTGTTTCTTTTAGTTTTTCAGTTTCCTTAATTGTATCACAATTTACTATTTTTTGCAGTTTTTTTGGGTCATGAACTTCCGAATCTGTTTTTAGGCCCTAAACTACACTTTTTTTGGAAATCGGGAAAATGTCAGTTTTTGACTAACATTTTCAATCAAAATTTTTAGTCCTTGGATAGAGATTTCTAACGAGGTATCGTGTGCGTCAAACAAAGATCGTATGCTAAAGTTACGACCCAGGGAAGTTGATGTACCAATTTACCCCAACGAGGCCCACTGTTTTGGCGCTTCATCTCCCAGGGTTAGGTTTTCAGATGTTCAAGGTTTTTTTTGTTTCTCAACCATAAATAGGTCCTCGAGCCTCATTGTAATACAATTCAGAGGCATGTATCTACCACATCTCTTCTCAAAGAGAAGTTATCATTACCTGAGCTAGTTTATTTCCATTCTGCATGTAAGCATATTTCAATTCTTTGATATTAATGAAATAAACTTTTATTTTTGTTGCATATCTTCATTTAAGTTTATATATGTATTATGTTGTGTTCCTGTATAAGTCTTGATCATGGAGGGTAGATAGGCCTTATGTGCTAGAATTCAAGGCCATGGACCATAAATCCATTACGTAGGTGTCGAGGGCTGAGAGGTCATAAAACTATCATGCATGAGCACAGGATCGAGGGCCATACATACATATTGTTGAAGTTTCAAGAACGAATGACCATACACTTATTATGTGGAGTATGGAAGGACTTCAAGCCATATATATTACCAAAGAAGAGACCTGAGTCATAAGGCATCACTTTGGGTATTGAGGAGGAGAAATAGAAAGCTGAAGGGTCTCTTCAAGAACCGAGTGGGTTGTTTGAGGGAACCAAGCAGTGAGAGGGCCATGATTATCTCCTTACGGTTTTCTCTATCAGTCTTCTAGACTTGTGGTAGAATGAATTAGTAATCCTCATCTATTTAATAAATTATAGGAATTCCCTACTTCATTTAATTAGTTTGCATGTCTTACAAATATTTTTAATGGAAAATATGGTGGAAATTATATAAAAGAATTGAAGTTTGTTCTTTTATCGTTTGACTTAATGGTGCTTGAAATTTTTTTAAGGGATTATTCTATTTTTACCTTATTTTGTGCATTGGGTATCTCACATCCGCCATCGAAGAATCCATATCAATGAAAAAAAAATGAATATAATTACTGGGAAGCCAAATTTCAATGAAAATGAATATGTTTAATCACCATCCATTTCCATGTTTGTAAAAATACAACCCCAATTGGATATGTTTGGCAATGGACTTCTCTTATGATATTGTCTTCCCAGGTTTCGTGGAGATTCAATTTCCAGTGATTTATAAACTTTCATTATCAATATATTTAATCAACCATACAATTAACATTAAACACCCCACTCTCTCTTTATACAAAATTAACTTATATTAACATATGTAATATTAATAAGCAATTTAGATCCATTTTAATTTCAGATTTCTGAAGCATCTAGCAGGATCAAGTATCTCAATGTTCAAATCTATTTTATGAGTGTAAACTTTGAGAAAAATTTTGCACCTCAAAAGATTTGATCTCTCTAAATACTTGATAGTTCCATAGTTAAGATGAATCTAGGCATTGGATAAATCTATAACTAATGAATCTCGACTAGTTTAATTATTAATAATTAATAATTATAATTATTGTGTTTCTTTTATTTTTTTAATATTTATTTTATTTTATTTTTTATATAGTTTGAATGAGTCAAAATTTTAATATAACATAGCCTTACAATATTTCTTTTATTGTTCTTATTATAAAATACAATTATCTTAGTTTCAATATATTTATAAAATTCAATGTTAAAAAAAAAAAAAAAAAAATCTTAAATTAATTTGAATTAATATTGTTATTGATTTTTTTTAGTGTAATTGTAACATACTAATACAATTTTTTTTAACCTATGCAATATTCCACTTTTGATAAAATTTTCCACTCTATAATGGATTTGCTTATATAGTTAGAGTCGGGTTAATATTACTTGCTTTCTCTCTCTATATATATAGGGTTATTATTAAGCACCCTTGTATAACACCCATTGTTATTATTATTGCATTGTTTCTTGACATATGTTAAAGTTCTTATGACAAGAGACATCCCAAACTATCTCGAAACTCTCCAGCTATATGCCACTTGGAACGGGTGACTTCGGTAATCACGAGATTCTGAATCCATAGTTATTAATATTTAGGGTTTGATCAACGGTCCAAATCAGAGAAGATGGTTAAAGGGTAACCACTTTCCAAACTTAGCATCATAAGTGCCTCAGTCATTCACCCTCCTATACCAAGATTTGCTTTACAACCCCTCTGGAGAAACCCTTGTTTCTATTGTCCTTGGATCTTTAATTCTAGTAGTAAATCATTACTCGATCAGGTAAATTGATAAGTATACAGTTGCAAAGTTCCTTTTTTTTTCCTAATCAGATGTCGGGTTTATTTGTTCCTCATTTTTTACCCTCGAACTATTGTTTCTAGTTGTTTTTTTTATCTGCTAGGGTTTTGCGGTGGTATTTAGGGTTTGATACAAGGAATGTTAATAGTTACTCGTACCTTTGTCACGGATCCATGCTTCCATTTAAGTCTTAATTTCATTGATGTGTTACAACAAATTTCCCATATGTAGGTAATTACAAAATTGTGTTTATCTTACCTATTCTCTTCATTTTGTTTGTAATTTTCTTTGTAGTTTTAAGTAACTTTGTCTAATAGAGGTCAAGAAGAGAGGGTATTATTCCAAGTAAACCCTTCTACTAGTTACTTATTTCTCTATTCATTTAATTTAGTTTAAGACTTGGATGGGTTTTCCCTAACATTTCTTGACAGGTATGGCTTCCTGTTGTAGTCTTTAGAAAATTCTTTGGGATGGTTCGGTGGCTTGTTTTCCCAAGATCCTTTTTCGACATCTTGCCCTCTACTCCTCTCCAGTTGCGGTCGAGAACTTTCCTAGCTAGGATTTCATACTAGGGTTTTTTGGTTACTTGATTCCAAAATGTTTTCTTAATGAAGATCAATATTGAGCTAGGGTTATGATAGTTGGATCCTTCAGGGTTATTATCATTTTAATGTGTATTTATACAAATTAATTGATATTCTCAATTAGATTGGCCTACGAACATTACTTATATCGAGTTAAACACAACATTATTTGTCATATACTATTATTATATACATATATTACTAGTCTAAATCTTCTAAAGATTTTTTTTTTTCTTTTTTATAAATCTTATTTTCTCGGTACGTTTTTTATCATTTCAACCATAACGAAGACTATAATTTTGAGTGTGGCATTTGATAAGTAATGATATTATGATATTCTCTGTATAGCGTTTTCCGGTTGAATTCTAATGTTTATACATACGTATAATGAATTCTCCATGCACATAGTATTTCCAGATAATTGGTCTCTGATTTTTTTCTTTAATTCTGCCTCTATATATTCATTAAATGCATATGATGACTATTATTTTTGGTTATTACAAAAATTTTGATAGAATTATATTTATTTTCTGAGACCGGCTGTGTGTATGAATGTAAGGTTAACATTATACATAATCTGTTTGTATTATGAAATCTATTTTAGAAAGTTATTACTCATTTGCAACAATATCATTCTTTCGAGTTTATCGGTTATTCTATATATATATTTCTCTCTCCTATAAAATGTTAAAAAAATTGATAACGTTTGGCTTTGTAGTCTTTTCTAATCAAAGAATATGTTTACTCTCGTCTCCTGTTATTAATATTTTTTTATTATTATTCTTATATGAGACTTCCCATAATAATTAATAATCTGGTGAGATAGGGACTAATCTTGGGATGTTGACTGTGTCGGCTTGGCCCATGAGCTAACCCTAATCTTATAGGGTTTTTCCATAATTCGTCTATTATTAATTTTTCCTCTTTTCTTTTAGTTAAGGACTCTAGAAAAATTAAAAATAAAAACAGTTCAAATTTAGTAAATATTACATTGCGTTGTAAATTAATTTTAGTCATGCGTATTTCTCCTAGTCCATACAACAGGTTTCTATTCTGAAACATTATCACAACAAAAACACAGTTCACACAATTTCCTAAAACATTCACAGTTTAAACACAACTATTCATAATTTTTAAATTATTGACCAACAGAAAAGTAAAATTTTATAATACTTGTATGCTTTCCTTTTTCTACTTATTCAAGCTATCCATAAATTCATAGGGGGGAGGATGCTCCACAAAACCTATGAGACCAATAACACCATTGTAACTCTCCTAAGCTAGCTTCACATCTAGGATAGTTCAAAACAATGACTTGCACAAATTCAATCCCAAAGACTATCTAATCATACGAGACTTAGTCTAGGGTTCTGAAATGGAGCACAAAGGCTTCAATTGGAATTCCACTGGCCAACCAACTCAAAAATTACTCATTTTGATAGTGTCTAGTCAGAATTTCTCTAATTCGTAGTCTCTCTCTCGTCTAGGTTTCCTCAGGTTCCTCTCTTACCCTCTTGGCTCACTCTTCCCATTGAGAAGTTTTATTCCCAGGAAGAATTTTTGGAAGGTAACCACCTCGCCCATAAATATTTACAACTACCTAGAATGTGAAATTTCTCAACATTACTTCCTAATGTGATTTTATGGATAACTGCATAAATAGTTTATGCATTAATCAATTTAAACAAACATTTCCTTCTAATAATTATTTAGCCTTCACATTTCCCACAATACAACATAATCTCTTTTCTAAGTGCACTAAATACATATTTACAAGTTTACTAGGGGGTATTACATCTCCACCCCCCCCCCCCCCCCCCCCCGCCCCTCCCGACTAAAACACCATTTTCATTGTTTCATAGCTCTCAGGACGAGCTAGGCTACACTTCTCTTATAAAATTTCCATCTCCCTAGGTAGCCTATTATAGGCTAAAGCACCTCCACTGCACATTAACTTGGGTGATAGCTCACTTTCGTAGCATTATTTCTCTCCAATCAAGAATACATAGTGGCTTGAAGGGAAATTCCATATCTAGGTCAACCTACATTCGCAATCATTAAGGTTGTCATTAGTTTTCATTAACCAAGAAGTTAAGAAATTTACATATATCTTTAATCCATTCATTGTTTACCTATATACCATGCCAATTAAGAATGTGTTTAGGATCATAAATATACATTTTCAGTAAAGAAACATGGAATATGTTATGTACACATATGTGACTAGGTAAGGCCTATTGATAAGCAACAGGTCCAATTCGGGCAAGAATTTTAAAAGGCCCGCAAACCGGGGAGATAATTTTACATAACCTCCGCACCGCATTGTACTCTTTTTGGGTTTTACTCTCACATACACATGATCCCTCACCTAAAATTACTGGTAACTTCACTTGTTTCCTGCATAAGTCATTTATCGATATTGAGTAGGCTTTAATTTAATTCACACCTTCTTGATATTTTTAGTATTTTAGGTCCCAACATTTGTTTTTCCATAGGACTACTCCAATTAACATGTTTTTAACATCTTTTCCGATATAAAAATTTGAACGAGATCATCCTTAAAGAGCCATGGTAGTTATTATTATAGGAAAATTCTAAGAAATGAAGGTAGTCTTCCCATTTGCTTGGATATTGCATCACGTACAATCTTAACATATCCACGATTACTTTTTTTACTTGTTTAGTTTGTTCTTTCATTTGAGGATGATATGCAGTACTGAATTTTATTCGAGTACCCAATCCTGTAAAAAGAGGCTTCAAAAAATGTAGACGTAGTTTCACCTCTATCAAAAAATACTACTTTAGGTATACCAAGCAATCTAAAAATTCCTTCATAAAAATATCAACAATCGGAACTATTTTATAATTGTATTTCACTAGAACAAAATGTGTAAATTTTCTTAACCTATCCACTACAACCATAATATAATCATTTTCCCTCTTGGATTTAGGTAAACCAGTAATAAAATCAAGTGTAATAATTTCCCATTTCCATTCAGGGGTGGACAATGAGTGAAGTAAACCTACTGGATGTTGATATTCATCCTTAACCTGTTGATATTCCAAGAATTTTTTTAGGTATTCTGCTACTTCTCTTTTCATATCAGGCCAAAAATAGTCTTTTCTTAAAGCAGTGATTATTTTTTGATAACCATGGTGGGAAACATTTATGGTACTCATCTGAAATCAACTGTTTAATGATTTACTAGTTAGGAACATAAATTTTGTTCCTATAAATCAACATATTTTCTTCATTAACATCATATCCTAGCTTTTTTTCATTATTTCCCTTTTGTTTTACTTGTTGCCAAAGAAATTGATATTATAGATCTCTTTGAACAACATCTTTAATCTATTCTATTAAATCAGAGTCAATTTAACTAAATGAAGTTTCATAGACATAATTTATTTCTTTGCGCAAAGAGTATGCCACCCGGTTCTCTTTACCTTTCAGATGTTTTATATCAAAATCAAATTCACTCAAAAAGGTAGTCCATCATGCATGTCATGTGTTTAAAGTGGGGTGTTTAAAAAAATTAGAATACTATTACCAAACATCAAAATATTTTTTTTTCCAAGTAGATAATGTCGCCATACTTTTAATGGATGGACTACTGTTGTCAATTCTAAATCATAGGTTGAATATATTTGTTCATGTTCTTTTAAATTTTGATGCTCATTAGCTACTACTTGTCCCTCTTGCATTAACACACCTCCTACCCCTTCCTTACAAGCATCCTTGCAAACAAAAAAATCCTTTTCTGGATTTGCAATCCTCAAAATGGGGGTTGTAGTTAATAATTTTTTTAATTGATCAAAACTATTTTGACACTAAGTTGTTCATAGAAAAATTTCCCTTTCTTTTCCAGGGAAGTAATGGGCTAGGCTACCTTTAAAATCCTTCTATAAAATGATTGTAATACCTGGGTAACCCAATAGAATATCTAATGTCTGCTACATTTTTAGGATCATACCACTCCATGATAGTTTTAATCTTTTCAAGGTCTACAACTATCTCCTCATGAGTGATGATGTGTCATAAATATTGGATCTAGTCCTTGTAAAAATCACATTTACTATACTTACAGTATTGTTGGTGTTTCTGCAATGTCTACAGTACTATTTGTACATGTATCTTATGTTATCCAATATTCTTTGAATAGATAAGGATTCCATAAACAAAGAATAACATGAATTTATAGAGGTATGGACTGAATATTTTATTCATGAGGCACATAAATGCCACTGGGGAATTAATAACCCCAAAAGGTAAAACTACAAAATCATAATGTCTATAGGCTAGTTCCAAAATAAATTTTACATATATCCTCTTTCTTGATTCATATTTGGTAGTACCTAGGGCGCAAATCAATCTTAGAAAACATAGTAGTTCTATTTACTTGATCGAATAGATCATCGATCTTGGGTAGAGGGTAATATTTTTTAACAGTTACTTTGTTTAGTTGTTAGTAATTAATAAAAATCCGCAAAGTATCATCCTTCTTCCTAACAAAAATTACAATATCTCCCAAAGGTGACAAACTTGGGAAGATACACTTCTTTTCCAGCAGCTCCTGCAACTACATTTCTAGCTTAGTAAGTTTTGGTAGGCTCATATTATAGGGTGCTCTAGTACTAGAGAAGCTCCCAAAATCAATTCAATAGTAAAATATATGTCTTTCTTACGAGGCAACCTAGGGATTTATTCTAGAAACACATCAATAAAGTCGTGTACAATTGGCAGATTTTCTAAGCTTGCAGTGTTTAATTTGGAATTAGTATACCCCACTTGAACAACATATATTTGACATCCCTTTCCAATGCACTTTCCTAACTTTGAGGTTGTAATTGGCCTCAATTTCAAGAGTCTTTTGATTCCTTATGTTCCTTGCCTAACCCGTTCTTCATCAATGATGCTAATAGTTTTATCCTAACACTTTATAAGAGACTAGTGTCTTTCGAGCAAATCCATGTAAATTAACATGTCATAAGACCCTAAGGGTAAAACATTTAAGTTTTATTTTATAAGCTAATCTGCCAACTTAACATGGAAATTCTCCACATTCAATGTTACTCTCTTTTTTGGCCCAATCGATAACTACACTAGCCACGTGCGTTTAAATTTTATTACTTGTAAATGACATAAATCCACTATCTTTGGATTTATATAACTCAAACTCGCTCTAGGGTTAATTAAAATAGACACAAGGTAGTTAAATTTTTTACCTTTGAGCTCCACCATTCTCGGTTGATATTATACTTGATGGTCTTCTAATGCAACATTAATCATGGGTAAACTCCTTGTTATTTCCACTATTGTGGATGTTTCTTGGATATTTTCCACTTGCTCTATCCTTTTACAGTATGTGCAATTTTTAACATAGTGGGGTTCCCCACATCCCCAACATTGCACTGGGGGTCTCGATGATTGATCAAATTCAGGTTTATTTGACTTTTCTACTAGTTTAAATTAATTTTAGCAGGTTGGGTTTATCTTGATTTCTTCCTGAAATTTTACTCTATTCATTTTTATGTGAGCTCCTATAATTTGAGAATTTTGCACCTTTAACATTCTAAGAATGTTTCTGCCCCTTTTTTCTAGCCACTTTTCAATATTATCCCTTTTTTTATTCATCTCTCAATAACATATTCGTGCTTTGCGTATCACCCCATCTATAGTTTTAGGATTATCAAACTCTAGTCGCTCTTTCATAAATGTAAGCAAACTACTCATAAATATCTACACTTTAGCCTTCTCCTCACATATGTGAAGAAAATATCTGAACATATAGGTAAATTTTTCTATGTATTCATCCATAGATAAACAACCCAATCGAAGATAATGAAATTATCTTTCCTTTTCATTGTAGAACCATTCATTCAGATAATTGTTCCTAAAGTATTGTTGAAACTTCTCTCAGGTAATTCCTTGTTCATTAACTTGCTGAAATTTTTTAACCTCTTCCCACCATAATGTGGATTTTCCTTGAAGTTGGTAAATTTCCATTCAAGCCTTCAAATTGTCATCATATTCATAGATTTGAAAATATTTGTTAATATTTACTAACCAAGCCTCAACAACCTCCTTATAATCGCCATAAAATTTTAGGTGTTTGATTTTCCTAAACTCCCCTTGTAGTTCCAACTTTTGTCTTTTTTCTCCCTTCTGTACTCTTTCTCGAGAAGCATTTCCATATTCTTCCTCCTATGTTTCCCTTCCACCCTTTGATTCTGGTGTAAGGATTTTGTCAGAAAGGTTGTTTTGTCTTCGCCTATGTGATTATTCCATATTACCATTATCAATAGTTGGGAATGAATTTCTGTGGTTCTACCTATCTGTTAAAATTTTAACAATCATTTATTGATATCGCATTAAATGTTTTCATTATTAGTTCTTATTTTAGCCATTTCTGCTCTAAGATGTTGCACTATTTCCCTCAACATTGTAGTAGTGGTCTAGGATTCATCCCTTAACTGGACGCACATATGTGGGTTAGGTCCTTCCAATGGTATTGCATCGGGCTCGTTTGGCAGTCTGCTAGGTGGTGTAGTCATCTTGTCACTACCTCTTCTCATTTCTATGAAACAAGAAACACAATTTTGTTATCAATGTGGTTACCCTACATAGGCCATAATGCAATTTTCATGGCTTTGAGACCACCTATAACATACACATACAATTTGTTTTTAACCTATGCAATATTTCACTTTTGATAAAAATTTCCACTCATTAATGGATTTTCTTGTTAAATATATATGTATATTTTGTAAATAGTTCGAGTCGGATTAATATTAAATTTTTTCTCTCTAAGTGTTATCTTCTCTCTCTCTCTCTCTCTCTCTCTCTCTCTCTCTCTTCTATATATATATATATATATATATATATATATATATATATATATATATATATATATATATATATATATATATATATATATATATATATATATATATATATTGGTTAAGTGCCCTTGTCTAACATCCAAGGTTATTATTATGGCATTTTATTTCGACATATGTTAAAGTTCTTGTGACAAGGGACATCCCAAGCTATCTCGAAACTCTCTAGATGTATACCACTTGGAGTGGGTAACTTTGGTAATCACAAGATTCTGAATCCACGGTTCTTAATTGTTAGGGTTTTTATCAATGGTCCTAATCAAAGGAGGTGGTTAGAGGGTAACCACACTCCATAACTGGCACTACAAGTGCTTCACTCATTCACCCTCAAGTGCTGAGATTATCTCTGCAAACCCTCTAGAGAAACTCTTGTTTCTGTTATCCTTAGATCTTTCATTTTGCTGCTAAATCATTGTTAAGTCAGGTAAATTGATAATTATATTGTTTCAAATATATATATATATATATATATATATATATATATATTCCTATCAGATGTAGGGTTTATATGTTTCTTAGTTTTACCCTCAGCCTGTTGTTTCCAGTTGTTTTTTTTATATATTGGGGATTCACAATGGTATTTGGGGTTCAATACCAGGAATTCTGAGAGTTACTCATACCTCTATCATGACTCTATGCTTTTATTCAAGTCTCAATTTCGTCGATGCATTACCATGAATTCACCTATCTACAGGTAATTACACAACTCGGTTTATCTTACTTATTCTCCTGGCTTTATTTGTAATTTCATTTATAATTTTAAGTGAGGGTTTTTTATAGGAATGTGAATGGGAGCAATCAAGGACAGAGGGTATCGTTCTAGGTAAACTAGTCTCCCAATTACTTGTTTATATATTCATTTCATTTAGTTTAAGACCTTGATGGGTTTTCCCTAACATTACCTCTATTTCTTGATAGATATTCCTTCCTGTTATAGTCTTTAGCAATTTTTTTTGGAGGATTCGATGGCTTATTTTCCTTGGTCCTTTTCTGACATATTTCCCTATGATCCTGTCCAGCTGCAGTCGAAAACTTTCCCTGCTAGGGTTTCATACTAGGGTTTATCGAGTTACTTGATTCCAAAACATTTTCTTAATGAAGCTCAATATCGAGCTAGGATTATGATACCGATACCCTTCAGGGTTATTATCATTTTAGTCTCTATTTATACAATTTTTTTGATATTCTCAATTAGATTGGCCCGTGTTCATTACTCCCATCATGTTTTAAACTCAACATTATTTGTCATATACTGTTATTGTGGTGTGCGTGTGTGTTTGTGTTTATATATATATATCCTGTGCTTTCCTACTTATGAAAACTATCGATATATACATATATTATTGGTCTAAAACTTCTAAGGAAACAAACTTTGTTTCCTTTTTATAAACCTTATTTTCTTGGTACGATTTCAATTGGTCCAACCATAACAAAGACTATACTTTTGGGTGTGACATTTGATAAGTTATGATATTCTCTATATAGAGTTTTTCAGTTGAATTCCAGTGTTTATACATACGTATAATGCAGTATTCACGAACATACTATTTCCAGATAATTGGTCTCTGATTTTTTTTTAGGTCTAGATTTCTATATTCGTTAAAATCATATGATGACTATTATTTATGGTTATTATAGAACTTTCGATAGAATTTGGATAGAATTATCCTTATTGTCCAACATTATTTTTGTGTACAATTATAAGGTTAACATTATACATAATGTTTTTGTATTATGAAATTTATTTTGGAAAGTTATTACTTCGATGCAATAATATTATTCTTTTGAGCTTATCATGTATTCTCTCTCTCTCTCTCTCTCTGTCTCTCTCTCTCTCTCTCTCTCAATATATATATATATATATATATATATATATATATATATATATATATATAAATAAATATATATATATATATATATATATATATATATATATTTCATGCTCTTGTACAATGTCAAAAAACTAATAGCGTTCGACTTTGAAGTACATTCTAACCACAATACATGTTTACTCTCATCTGATGTTATTAGTAAAAAAAAATCTTCTTTATACGAGACTTCCCAAAATATTCGGGTGAGATAAGGAATATTTTTGGTCTGTTGAATCCATTGGCTTGGCAAAATTACTAACCCAAACCTCACAAGGGTTTTCCATAATTCCTCTATCGTTATTTTTTCCTCTCTTTTTTTTTAGTTAAGGACTATAGAGAAAATAGAAAGTAATTCAAATTCAATAAATATTACATGGTGCTGCAAAAAAACTTAAGTTATGAGTATTTCCCCTAGTCCATACAATAGGTTTCAATTCTAAAACATTATCACAACACAAACACAGTTCACACAGTTTCCTAAAATGTTTCACAATCTAAACACAATTATTCACTGTTCTTAAATCATTGACCGACAAAAAAGTAAACTTTTATAATACTTATTTGTTTTCCTTTCTCTGCTTATTGAAGCTAGCCACAAATTCATAGGGGGAAGGCTGCTCCATCCAACCCATGAGACCATTAATACCACAAGAACTCTCCCAAGACAACTTCGCATCCAAGATAGTTCAGAAAAATGACATGCAAAAATTCAATCTCGGAGACTATATAATCCCAACCAGACTTAGTCTAGGGTTCGCAAGCTGAGCACACAGGCTTCAGTTGGAATTCCACAGGCTAACCAGGTCAAGAATTCCTCACATTGACAGTATCCAATCAGAAGTTTTCCAATTTGCAGTCTCTCTCTCCTCCATGTTTCCTCGGGTCCTCTCTTACCCTCTTGGCTCCGTCTTCCCATAGAGAATTTTTATTCCAAAGGAGGAATATGGGCATGTAACCACTTTTCCCATAATTGTTTCCAACTACCTGCAATGTGAGCTTTATAAGCATTAGTTCCTAATGTGATTTTATGGCTAACTACTTAAAACATTTATGCATTGGTCAATTTAAAAAAACATTTCGTTATGATAATTTTTCGACCTTCACATGGCCCACAATACAACATTGTTTTTTTTTCTTATTGCTGTAAATAAATATTTGCAATTTTACGAGAGTGTGTTACAATAATATTAAATTTAATATTTTTTAATTTTCCATCACATTTTCCTTGTGTATAAATTTAATTGGAAATTTTATTCTTCTTAAATAAAAAATTTTATACTTTATTTTAATTAGAAAAATAAAAATATTTGATAGATGTTTGAATTTTATATAACTAAAGAAATTAAGTAAATAAATAAATTTATACTATATTTTTTTAATTACCATGCTTGTTCTTGCATCCCAACCTACTCTACTCCCTTGGCCCCCACTACCCCTGTCCCTCCTACAAACTTCATTGCTTTGCATTTCGTTCCATGATTTTGTTAAATTGTAGCTATAAAATGCTTCATTTAGCTTGTGCCTTATTCAAATGAAGAAATTCGAATTTTCACTTCAGCAAGATGACTTCAGTTTTATTTCTCATGAGTGATATGGCCAAGTCACTCAATTAAGTCAGTAAATTCAAGTTTGTGGGAAAGAAGTAGAGTTGTGCATGAGTTGATTGCTAAGATATAGAAATCTAGTGGATTTATAGTTAGTGGAACTTAGTTCTCTGAGATATAGTCATGAATAGAGTCAATACGAGTTCAATTGTGTAGTTGTAACTATTGTTAACTCACTTATCTCTCAATTAACTATTCAATTTACTAAAAATATCCATATTCATGTATGAAATTCAGATTGCCTAGTTGAGTGGAGGAAAAAGGCATGAATGTAAACATTATTATATACTAGTGAGTGTACAGTGTTTTCATGTAGCATATGAGCTAATTTCCGCAAAATTGTGTAAGGAAATAAGACTGAATGTAGGCAAAATGAGTGCAGACACCACAAGTGTAGGCAGAGTGCGTGCACAAAAAGTAAGTGTAGGCAACGTGAGTGCAGACAGAGAGAGCGCAGGCTCAGTATTTTCCAGAGTAGACTCGGGAGGATATCAATATTGCAGTGCAGGTTGAGCTTCAAGGATTGAAGTTTTCATTGTAATAGATCATTGTACTCATCTAATATAATACAAACAAAGGAGGATTTTTTTCACAGTTGGGTCCCCGAGTAAAAAAATTTGCTCCTTGTGATTGAATGATTGTATTTGTTTCTATTGTATTTTTTCCCTTCTGCAAATTAATTAGAAAAAATTATGCCCATTGTTCAATGTGATTTCATTAGTAGCTGAAAATTTTGAGTTAATTGTATGAGAACACGACTGGGCATGACATAGTGGTCATGGATGGGGTCGTGACCAACAACTCACACCCCCAACAATGGAATAATAAATGTCTCTTTTTGATAATGACATCCCTGCCCACATTCTTCGACATGTAATAAGTCTAGAAGTTGAGTAAGTTCATCGAGGGGAGGAATTTTCTCTGGGCTCTTTGCAATCTCCTTTCCTATCACATCCTCACACAAGAATGAGATCGCTCGAGTGCTGCTAGAAGGATTTCCAAACTCAATTCCCACTCTAACAATCGTTGCTCTTCCCTCTGCCATCTCTCACATGACCTTGGCATAAAATTCCCTCCGAAACTTCCCAAATCATCCTCTCATGGTCCTTCTGCCTCTATTTCAGTCCCTCCTGATTCCTCCTCATCATCCACCATTTACGATGCTAGTTGTAATTATTCATCTAGTGGATTGTGGAACGTGTAACTAACTGGAAAAATATTCTCTCCCCCTCTCGCTAGTCCATACAATTGCTTAATGATGGAAGAATCCCCTAAAGCTGACTCTTATAAACCTTGAAACGTAGAGGTTGTTGGTCCAACTGATGATGAACGTGCATATCAACAACACATCAATGCTCACTTCATCTTACACAATTCCAAATCAGCTTGACTGATGTAGGAGCATCTCGCTCAAATGTTATTGGGAGATTTAAGAGGTCTTATGTTTTCAAGATATTTGGTTCTCTAAATGTATTTTTAAATGCTTTGAGTGATTTAGAGTAGGATTTAATTAATATTGTGAGCATAATTGTAAATTCTCCCGAATGTTAGAGAACATGGGAGAATTTGATAGTTGACAACTCATAGTTGTTGAGAGATTTGAGAAATTATTGTAAATCCTAGTTTAGGAATTGGTTTCATGAATTTATGGGATTAGAGAGGATCCTTAGGGATAAAAGAGAATATTTTAGGAATTAATGAGGACTTAGAAGAATTAGGGATTTGTTGAGTAAATTAAGGATCCAAACCAAAATTGGTTTAGAATCCATTTGGTATAAATTGTAAGCCTCGAAGGCATGAAAAAAAGAGATAGGCATAGAGATTTAAGATTTAGATCGAGAGGAAAGATTGGATGGAAAAATAATTGAATAGAAGAATATTGCAATTCCTCTGTACCTGTGTGAATAGAGGTATAATTGTCAAATTCTAGATGTTCATGTATTTTTGAGATATTACTGAATTTGGTTGAATCCAATTTTAGTTTGGTTAATTGATGTCTCTGTGTGTGTAATTGCCAAATCTGGGAGGTTATAATCATCCTTTGAAATTTCTAAGTTGATGATAATTCAGGTCAGATCCAAGTTAATTGATTGTTGTTTGTATTTTTTTCTTTAAAATTTCTACATTCACTGTAAAAGAGAGATGGTTCAGTTGTATTAAAAAGTTATCATTTGTTCATATAAGAAACTGTAGTTTCTTTTCGGAAGTGTAAAATTGGGAGATTAAAAGAAAATGGTACGTTGTAATGCGTGAAGGGTCAATGGAAATCACCACCATTCGATTACAATCCAACAGCAATCGCATTTTTAGTTGCAAGGAGGTTAAAGTTTCGAATGGACCCGAAGAAATCTTAAGCGGAGTTTTGGATTCCACAACATCACAACCGTTCATTTGGTGAGAGATCCAATGAATATCGTAGAAATAGATGTGCATATGTTAAAGGAGTTTTTGGATGTGATAATTTTATAAAAAACATTTTAATGTTGTTTTGGGTCCGTCACAAAAATAAATTAAGTGAAGTATTGTGATTGTTGGCTTAATATGTGATTCTACCATCACTAAAAAAAAATTAGTGTTTTGAACTTGTGGTGAAATAAATAAAGGAGGAAACGTGAGAATGACCTACAAAGGTATAAAATGGGTGTTAACAAGATTTGAAATCCATGGGTAATTATATTTGTATAAAAGAAATAGTCCGATTAAGAGCTTCAATTAATAATGATAAAGTTTGATTTTGGGAAAAACATATACACATGCATTTCGTATGCATATTGTGGGTTGGTGCAGCTTAAGCTGCACCATTAGTGGTATCAAAGCCAAAGTAAAAAGATTAAAATTAAAAGTTAAAATTGAATTGTGAGGAATGCAATTGAAATTGCAAGAAAGGGTGATCATAATAAAGCAGAAAGGGATTCTTCGTGCAGCTAAGTGAAGTATGAACAGATTGAGATTTGCCTCAAGATAGTGAGTTATTGCAGCCAGAGAAATTTTGCAGAAGAACAAGCATGATTGCAGATGGTAGACTGTGACAAAAAAGGAATATTGTTTTCTACTTAGAAATAATTTTTTGAGAAGTTTTGATATTGTATTTACACAGATTGCATGAGAAAGAGATAAATTGTGTTATGATTGGTGAGGTATATGCTTAAAAAGAAATTAAAATTCTGTGTAAATTCTAATCTAAAATTGATGTGGATTGAAGTCTTGTTCAGAATTGATTGTTGTGACAACATCTGAATGTTGAAAGAATACATAGAACTACAGAACCTGATTCACGGGAATGGTAAAGGCCAGCAAATAAGGAGATCCTAAAGACATGTGATGTTGGGAAGATGGTATGGATAAGTTTTTATTAATTGATGATATTTTACAGATTGAATAGATCAAGGGAGTGCAAAAGTTGCATGTTTGCAGGAGACAATTAGCCGAGACAAAATTTAATTACAAAGGTATGAAAGTTTGTAGTAGTTGAATGAATGGAAAAATTTGGCACAAGACTACAGCAGTAAAAATGTAGGAATAACTTTTGGAAGTTCTTAAAATTGTAGCGGAACCTTATTCCATCTGAGGCTTGGAAAAGATAAGGACAAAGAGACCTTAAGAGAAGTGAGTGTAGCAACCATAGAGCGAGCAAGTTTGCTCAGTGCAAGTTCTAGGGAAAAGAAGACTTGGAAACAAAATAGAGTAGAGGTTTGGTGATCAACTGAGAAGGAAGTTGATTGGTTACAGGTGTAGAAGCTCACACAGAAGCGAATATGGCTATGGAAATTCATAGGGAAGGTTCAGAAGAAGGCTACAAGATGAAAGAAGGAGTGCTAAAAAAATATGCAAGAACCGGATGAGTCAAGATGAGCTTGACAAGGAGTTGGTTGAGATAAGAAAAGAACTCGATGAGTTAACAATGCTACTAGAGGAAAACCAAAGACAAGGTTGGGTCTTGAAGAAAAAGACAGTGAAGTGGTCTAAGTTATAGAGAAGGCTACGACAGAGACAAGTGAAGTGGTTGGTTGAAAAACTCAGAAAAGCAGAAATGGAAGTTTCCATTTGTGGACCAGAACAGGATGAAATTCTGGGTGAAGATGACAATGAGAAAGATTCCATGGACTATTGGAATAGTCTAAAACAATTCAAAGATATGTTGACAAGGGAAGCAAATGAGGCTATGGAGCCTTGTATTTTTAAATCTCAAGAATTGCAGAAGATGATGGACATTCTTCTGAAACTGTCACAAATATGAATAAAGCTCTTGAGGTGAAGTATGATGGAGAATGATTTTTAGAGGAAGAAGATATTGATTTATTGCAGCAAAAAGAATTCATAGATGAATTTATGTATGGTGTAAGAAAACCAGTTAAAGCTGTTATGGAGCAGAAGCATAATGAAAATGCCATAGTGATATTCCAAGGAGGTAAAAAAATGAATTTGTTTAATGAAATTGATGAAAGAATTTTGCAATGTGATGATACAGAAAACATGATAATTCAAGAGGACTGCCAGAAGAAGAGTGAAACTAAGAATGAAGATTGTGAAGAAATGCTGGAAAGATTTCACATGAAAATGGAGTTCTTGGAAAAATGGCTCAAGGAACCAGAAGGAGGAATGAAGCTTGCAGAACCTGATAAAGAAGAAATTGTAGAGTTAAGTAGATGTTTTAACTCTTAAATTAATAATGTGGATGTAGGTACAGAAGACAACATTGATAAATATGAAGTTGAAATCAGAGGAATTATGCAGAAGATATTTAATATCAGAGAGAAGACTGAGATAAATTTTCAACTGGCATTGTTGATAGAAATGTTCCTGAAAAGTAAGGAGACCAAAGATACAGCTACATAATAGGAAAGAAGGAGAAATGGTATAAGCTACCAGAGCAGCAAGTGGATATGCAGTTAATAAAGGAGATGTGGAAGCTTGGGCAAATTATAGATGTTCTATTGAGGACAGAGAAACTCAAAGGAGTGGAGCTACAACAAAATGAAATTTCTGGATAAGAACAAGTTTCTTTTGAACTTGAAGATAGAGCAGTGATTTTTGAATCATCAGTTGAAGCAACTAAGTCTTATGATTTTGAAATTGACAATTTTTGTATGTTTTCAGATAATGTCATGAGAGAGAGAGAGAATTTGAGTTTTGAGGAAGCTCATACACAATTGGAGGAACATACTATTTTACAACGTAATGCTAAATTTAAAAACAAAGGAAGTTTGACTCACAATGATGACCAAAAGCAAGAAGAAGGATCAAAGGATGCCAAGTAGTCAAATGATATGCTCGAGGAATTTGAGACGAAGAATATTAAAGATTTTCTAAGTCGTATAGAAGACTTGGAACAGAAAAGAGACTTGATGACAGAATCATCAAACAAGAATTTCGGGTTTTGTGATAATAAAACTGAAAATTTGAGTGTGATTGCAGGTTTTGAAGATTTTACAGGTGATAGACAGTTACTGGAAGTTGTCATAAAGATGAAAGAAGAAAGAGAAATATACACAAACATTTGAAAGAGTCAAGATCATAATTGTATTCTGATGGAAGATAAGGCTATGTTTTCTAATGAAGTTAGTCAAGGGAAAACATATGTACAGTTGGTTAGTGAATGGGAGTAATTGGAGAATTAGTTGAAAGCACCAGTAGAGAAGAAAGAACCTGAGGAATATTGCAAAGAATCTACAGCAGTGAAATAAAATGTTACTATAGTCAGGGAATGGAAGAGCAATTTATTTTTTTCAAGTAAATTTGCAGAACAACAATTGGATATTGCAGAGGATAATATCTTTAAAGATATTCATGAAGTTTGGGAGGTAGAAATATCTACAACAATATTTGTAGAAGTTGAAGAAAAAGAAGGCAACAAGAGTTTTGAAACTCATACACAAGGAAAAGGACAATAGTAGCAAAGTAATTTGGATAGAGAAATAAAAAATTTGATGAAGCTGACAGAAAATAAACATAAGGAAAGAAGATGTAGACATAGAATCACGTGGATAAAAATTTGGACTGTAAAAAACATTAAAGGAAAAGCCAATGTAATATTGCAAACGATGATATGGCAACCAGGAGAAGCAAGGAATAACAACAGAATATTTAAACAACAGTTCAGAGAAGTAAGGAAATCACTGAAGAAAAAATTTTGGAATCCTGGAGGTAGCAAGTTGTTGAGACTTGTGGTTGTTGCATTATTACAGAAAAGCAACAGACCTCATAGACAGGAGTCTATGAAAATTTTCTACATGGGGAGTCTGAAGCAGGAGAATCCTGCTCAAATGTTATTGGGAGACTTAAGAGGTCTTATGTTTTCAAGAGATTTGGTTCTCTAAATGTATTTTTAAATGCTTTGAGTGATTTAGAATAGGATTTAATTAATATTGTGAGCATAATTGTAAATGTTCCTAAATGTTAGAGAACATGGGATAATTTAATAGCTGAGAACTCATAGGGATTGAGAGATTTGAGAAATTATTGTAAATCCTAGATTAGGAATTGGTTTCATGAATTTATGGGATTAGAGAGGATCCTTAGGGATAAAAGAGAATATTTTAGGAATTAATGAAGACTTAGAAGAATTAGGGATTTGTTGAGTAAATTAAGGAACTAAACCAAAATTGATTTAGAATCCATTTGGTATAAATTGTAAGCCTCGAAGGCATGAAAAAAAGAGATAGGCATAAAGATTTAAGATTTAGATCGAGAGGAAAGATTGGATGGAAAAATAATTGAATAGAAGAATATTGAAATTCCTCTGTACCTATGTGAATATAGGTATAATTGTCAAATTCCAGATGTGCATTTCTTTTTGAGATATCACAAAATTTGGTTGAATCTAGTTTTGGTTTGCTTAATCGATGTCTCTATGTGCGTAATTTCCAAATCTGGGAGGTTCTACTCATCCTTCAAAATTTCTGAGTTGATGATAATTCACGTCAGATCCCAGTTAATTGATTGTTGTTTGTATTTTTTTCTTTAAGATTTCCGCATTCACTGTAAAAGAGATATGGTTCAGTTTTATTAAAAAGCTATCAGTGATTGATATAAGAAACTGTAGTTTCTTTGCGGAAGTGTAAAAGTGGTGGATTAAAAGAAAATGTTAATGTTGTAATGCATGAAGAGTCAACGGAAATCGCCACCATTCGACTACAATCCAGCGGAAATCACATTTTTAGTTGCAAGGAGGTTGAAGTTTCGAATGGACCCGATGAAATATTAAGTGGAGTTTTGGATTCCGCAACATCATAACCGTTCATTTTCTGAGAGATCCAACGAATATCGCAAAAATAGATGCGCACGAGTTAAAGGAGTTTTTGGATGTGATAATTTTATAAACAACATTTTAATGTTGTTTTGGGTCTATCACAAAAATCAATTAAGTGAAGTATTGTGATTGTTGGCTTAATATGTGATACTACCGCCGCTGAGAATATTTTAGTGTTTTGAAATTGTGGTGAAATAACTAAAGGCGGAAACGTGAGAATAACCTACAAAGGTATAAAATGGGTGTTAACAAGATTTGAAATATGTGGGTAATTATATTTGTCTAAAATAAATAGTGTGATTAAGAGCTTCAATTAATAATGAAAAGGTTTGATTTTGGGGCAAGCATATACACATTCATTTCGTATGCATACTGTGGGTTGGTGCAGCTTGATTTGCACCATTGACCATATCCATTTTTTCGTCGGTTTTTTCGTTGGTATGTTTTATTGCCATTTCTGCTCACAATCTGATCTTAGTTCAGTGGCAGTGGTAGGCTCTTTATCAAGTGCTCTGCCCAACTCTCTTACTTTGGGTTTTTGACTCTTTTAACTATAAAAATGGCATTGGACTTCCACTTCTCAAGCATACTATCTAGTTCCCCCTTCCTTGGGCAGATAGTCTCCCTAAAAGTGCCAATAAAATTTTCACATAATTTCCATGTCATAATATGTAAACCAATAAAAATCATTTAAATTTAAAAAGAGTTGCACGTATCAATAATTTTATTTCATGAAATATTTTATTAATATTACTTACCTACCTTGCCTATATAAATTGGAATATCAAAAAAGTTATTTATCCACTGTAAATCTTGGTATTAGTGAAAAATATAAATTAAAAATGTGTGCTTGTTTGACATTAATAACTATGTCAAAAAATGCCAAAAAAATAGCTAAATATAAAAAATTTATATAAATTTATAATTAAATATAAAATAGTTAAATATGAAGTAGTTAAATACTTAAACACTTAAAAATCCAAAAAGGACAAACTATCGATTCTTGCTAAAAAGATAAAATATATAGTTAAATATAAAATAGTCAAATAGTCAAATATATATATATATATATATATATATAGTTAAAACACGTATTCTAGAAAAAAGAAAAATGATTGTATTCTCACCAAAAATATAAAATATGTAGTTAAATATTAAATAGTTAAAATATGTATGCCAGAAAGGACAAATTATCGGATTCCACGCAAAAAAATATATTTTGGTCCAAATTGTTGCTTCACAACATAGAAAAAACACATGTATATAGAGAATTAAATTTAAATATAAAATAAATATAGACAATTACTTTAATAAAAGTGCCATATATGTGTAGAAATTATACAAACAATATGTATTCCAATGGATTCAATCTCATCATGCAATATACTAGAGCAAGATATTGAATCCTTCTACAATTAATTCTACAGAAATTAAACACGATCGCACAATCACACCAAGAAAGAGAAATCAAATCAATCCACAACACAGATATTTTCCTGGGGAAAGCTTGTTGCTGAAAACCCCTCTATATCTATTGTATAATGAACCAAGGAATTATGAAACAGTTACAATGCACTCTTCTCACAAGCGGTTTGTTGCACTCTACTAACTATCTCACACTGATCCGGAAAAAATTGACCAACACTTAGCCAATTTTCAGCCTCTGCTGCTCAACCTATCTCTCTTGCACAATTCATGTGGAATGTAATCCCTATTCATTAGGAATTTCAACCTTCCTTGACTAAACAAACATCATGTACAATCCTATGGTATTTTAACTGTATCTAGGCAGTTTGCTAAAAATACAACTGATAGTTAACTTCCCTTTAACCTTTGTCTCAACTATGTCTTCATCAAAACTAACAGGCATGCAACTATTAATAGTAAATCGTCACTTGACATATCACTGCATGTGAATTAAATATAATTTAATTCACTTGACCTCTCACTAGTGCAACAATCAGTTACAACTAGTTAAATTGATTTTAACTCACTTAATTGAGTTAATTGATTTCTCATGCATTAAACTAATACAGTAACTGCAACATGAACTCTAAAACAACTAGAATCACTCTACATGCCTCACCAACAACCCTCAACTCGAATTTCAATAGCTATCTGAGTCTATCACACTCAATTAACTATTACAAGTTTTTATGAGATAAGATTACAATTTTTTGTCCAATTTAATTACGGAAAAAATAAATTAGAAACATTTCCAATTTATTTAATAAATTGGCTTGCACAGTAATGTATCGCTAGTACCCTTCACTATGTGAACTGTGATCCCACACTAGTGCATGTGCTGTCATGTTTTTTCTGGATGCCAATTTCACTGTTTCTTGTTGCAAATTTCAACACTCCCTCTCAACAAGAAATGAATCAATATGTCCCGATCCGGTACCTTTGGAATGTTCTTGCATGCGCACATGTAACTCTTGCATGCAGCACTTCTCTAGTGTTGTTCGCACATGCAACTCTTGCATGCAACACTTTTCTAGTGTTGTTCGTAGATGTAACTCTTACATGAAATACTTCTCTTGTGTTGTTCGCACATGCAACTTTTGCATGCAACACTTTTGAAATTGAATAGCCTCCAAACAACTAAATCAATATATTGCATCTATCATCAGAGTCTTTTGACTGCTGGTACCTACTGCACATGTCTATTGGACTCTCTACACTGTTGACATCTGCATCCATGCACTCTGCACTGCTGCCAAATCGGAGTCGGACTTCACTATCCGACACCTGTCACTCTGATTTATGTCCTCCTAACATCTGAGTCATCAATATAGTTGATCCTTGCTGCTACTGATGTATTGTGGGCTCCTTGTAGCCAGGTTCGATCCACGAGACACACCATCTCAATGAATCCTGCCAAAATTTCTTCTTGGGATTAATTCCACACATCATCCCCCCTCACACCTGGAGGTATAGCTGCATGTACTCCCTCTGTCCTTTTGGCTTGAAATTTCCCCCTCCTGGAGGTCTCTACTTGATTGGACTATTCCACTCGATCTCCTCTCTGCTTCTCCAATTGTGGCTTCTCCACAACCTTCTGAAACTGCTTATGATGATACATGTTGAGAGACAATTTCTCCCTCTCAACCACCAATTCATTAACCACTGCTTTTCTCCTCAAAGCCTTGCATGCATCCTCAACCTCGAGTGCATACAAGTTCTTGACTCTTGTACCGATCTGCTTCACCTATCCTGTGGCTATGTGTTTAAGGAAGACTTTTCCTTTTCTAAACGTGACTTCATAACCATGCTATTCTAATACCGCTACAGAGACAAGATTCTTACTTATGCCTAGAACATGAATAACATCTCCTGGTCTGAGATGGGAGTCATTCTCCCTTTAAAAGGTAATTGTACCTATGTTGGTTGCACTATACCTCTCGTCATCTCCAAACTCTATGCTCTATTGGAGGTCCTTCTCCTCCAAGTCACTGAAGAGATCACTATTCCCCGTCATATGGAACGAGGCACCGTTATCTAGATACCACATGCATCCCATTACAGTGATGGCCATGCATGGAATGAGAGTAAAATCAAGCTCGAACTATGAATACAATTCTTCACTTGCTGCAACTGCAGGCTCCTTGTTTTTCTTCTATGGACAATTTGTAGCATAGTGCCCATGCTTGTGACAGTGAAAGCATCTAATCTTGGACAAGACTTTCTTGCTCGCTTCGCCTTGGGATTTTTTTCCCTTGGCCTTCTTTTCATTACTAGCCAAGGCACAATATTCCTCGTCATTAGTCTTGGATAAGGATCCATTCTCGGTATTCCACCTTTCTTGTACCAAATCCAACCAAATTCGTTCCCAACCTGATGAATTCTCCCTCTCATTGACAGAGTCCTGATAACTATGCCAGCTCTTGGGAAGGCCTAGAAGTGCTAGGCTCACCAAGTGATCATCTTCCAAGCTTATCTCAACATTGAGTGAAATTTTCCAAGTATGTTGGTACCATATCGCCCTCCTCCTTCTTGATTTTCCTGAGCTTTTCCTTCAGAGCCAACTTCCTTTGGTCACTGTTGTTCTGAAAAAGATCTGTCAAGGCCTTCCACATTGCATATGGATTCACCTTTCCATGGAGACTCGAGACAATGTAATCTCGAACTACCTCTAATAATATCCTCCTCACCCTTGCTACCTTCTTTTTCCAAGCATCAAGAAGAGTGTCGTTTGATGCTGCAGGCTTGGGAATATCATTATCAATGAATTCTTTCAACCAGTTGTCCTCTATAACTTTCTTTATTCTATATTTCCATGCGATATAATTAGCTTCCCTCGAGTGCACATTCCAATCTTAATCCATTGAAATCCATCTCGATCTCCTTTCCACACTAATGAAAGTCTCTGCAAGTTTGAATATTGTTCAACACAAACTCATTTTCTTCTCCACTATTGTGATTTCTAGCACTCTGATACCATGTACAAATTATAAAAACAATATGTATTCCAATGGATTCAATCTGATCATGCAATATACTAGAGAAAGATATTGAATCCTTCTACAATTAATTCTGCGGATATTAAACACGTTCGCACAATCACACCAAGTAAGAGAAAGAAAATCAGTCCACAACACAAATATTTTTCCTGGGGAAATATTGTTGTTCAAAACCCCTCTATCTCTATTTTATAATGAACCAAGGAATCATGAAACAATTACAATGCACTCTTCTCACAAGAGGTCTGCTGCACTCTGCTAACTGTCTCACACTGATCTGGAAAAAATTGACCAACACCTAGCCAATTTTCAGCCTTTTCTCAGTCTGCCTTGCTTGCACAATTCATGTGGAATGCAATCCCTATTCTTTACGAATTTCAACCTTCCTTGACTACACAAACATCATGGGCAACACTATGGTGTTTTAACTTCATCTGGGCAGTTTTCTAAAAATACAGTTGATAGTTAACTTCCCTTTAACCTTTGTCTCAATTGGGTCTTCATCAGAACTGACATGCATGAAACTATTAATAGTAAATCATCAGTCACTTAACAGATCAGTGCTTGTGAATTAAGTCTGATTTAATTCACTTGACCTCTCACTAGTGCAACAATCAGTTACAACTAGTTAAACTGATTTTAACTCACTTAATTGAGTTAACTGATTTCCCATACTTTAAACTAATACACTAACTACAATTTGGATGCTAAAACAAGTAGAATCACTCTGCATGCCTCATCAACCACCTCAACTCGAATTTCACGAGCTAACTGAGTCTATCACACTTAGTTAACTATTACAAGTGTTTATGAGATAAGATTACAATTTATTGTCCAATTTAATTAAGGGAAAATTAAATTAGACACATTTCCAATTTATTTAATAAATTGGCTTGCACACTAATGTATCTCTAGGACCCTTCACTATGTGACCTGTGATCCCACACACTAGTGTGTGTGTGCTGTCATGTTGTTTCTGAATGCCAATTTCACTATTTTTTGTTACAAATTTCAACAATATGAGCATTTTGTTAAAAGTAAAAAATTTAAAATTAATATATTAATTTTTTATTAAATCTCTTACTAATAAATATTGTGGAACATAGATAAAAGTAAAGCAATATTAAAAAAATGTCTATATCACATTTTTTTATGAATTTCTTGATTTTTCTTAGAAGGCCATTTTTATGAATTTCATCCAATAACATATGGTAGTGAGTTTGCATCCTTCTGTAACTTCCTACAAACAATGAATCTCCACAATTTTTTGCTTCTACTCTATGTATTTCATTTTTGTTAATATAATATAATTTGTTTATCAAACAAAACAAATATATTTTAAATTATTTAAATTATAATTTTACTTATATTTTTAATATTTTTACTTAAATAATAAATTATTAAAAAATTTTAATTAAATCTTCAAATATATGAAATTCGAATTTTATTTTAATAAAATTATAATAAATTTAAAATGATAAGTATTAAAAAGAAATCGTTTTCAATTTTGAGTAGAATAATGTAAATATAAAATAAGATTAGATTTAAGCAAAGAAACCATGCACTATTTTTTATTTTTTTTAATTAGTATAAATGATATTATCTTGATATAACATTATAATAATTCAAATAATGGATTTTCTGTCTAACTACATCAGAGCTATATCAATGGATTTTTTTCATTTCGCCAAAGCCCACACTTTAAGTTATATCGTGCTTATGGTTTGTTTTTTTGGTTTCAAATGTCGTTCAATATTAAAATGTATTTTTAAGGAGGTCCTAGGTTTTGGGGATGAGTATGCTTATTTTTGTTACTTCACGGTTGTGAGGCTTTAATACTCTTTGTTTTTTAAGATATTGAGAATTCTCTTAAAAACAAAAAAAAAGATAAAAAGAAAAAAACATCTTTGGATGACAAAATGATACATATCAATAGAATTCTTGATATATTTAGATTTTTATTTATGAAAATATTTTTTTATTATGTTTTGGATTTATTTAGATGCAATTTAATTAAAGGGATTTGTTCCAAGGAAATTAGCCTGGAACTTGACCAAAGATATAAATTTAAATTAGAGATACTCTTAGTACGTAGTATTTGGTAAGCCACATGACTAGATCATATTTAATAGGAAATCTCTATTAAGTTTTTAAGAGATAGTGGTTAAATATGTTAGGGTATTGAATAGGCTCACTAGTAGCAGAGCGACATCCGAATTTGGAAACTCATGTTATATAACCAAAAGGGAAATGGAACTCTAATAACTAACCTCTATAGTTTCAATAAAACTTTAATCCAAAAATAAAATCATTCTTATGAATCTTAATCAAACTTAATACAATTTATTAATCATTAACTGTAAGCATGTATGTCTTATATACGGTGTCAAAATTTTCTTATGAAAAACAAGACATGTGCTAATTTGTGATCAATGTGCGCTAAAACATTATAACAGTGACCTCGATACACTGAATATACAAATAAATGTCATATATATGTGCATAATTATTGAACTCATCAATCTTTATGTACTAGGGCCTCATACAATTTATTTTTGTTCCATTCTTGCTATCGATCAACTAAAACTTCAAGATGTAAACATTTTCCTTTTATTTATTTATGTCTTTTACCTTTTGAGTTTTATTTTTCCTCATTAATTGACTCTATGTCCAATGTGAAGGTACCTGGTCTACAATTTGTGATGTCTCGCGGGGAGGCATCATCCCTAGTTAGAGCCAAATGTTGTTTTCAAATCTTACCCTAATTAGAACCTCACTCTTTCTATCGTTTTTTCCTTATGCTTCCCTCATCATATGGCTTACTCTCATGTTCCTATGACCAAAATCCCTCATTCGAATCTCCATATCTACCTTGTGTAAGGTTTGTTTTTAAAACCAGCCTAGATCCATCTTAACTCTGGATCTATTAAGCGCCGAGAGGGATCAAATCTCTCGAGGTGCAAACCTCTTTTTTTGAGTGCAAAACTTGAGGAAAGGTTTGCACCTCGAGAGATTTGATCCCTCTCGGCGCTTAATAGATCCGGAGTTAAGATGGATCTAGGCTAGTTTCAGTCATGTGCGGCCAAGGAAAATCTATCGAAAATATGATTAATTTTATCAATAATATGTAAATACAGATAATATAAATATAATAATTTTATATATACTAAATATGTCTGATATTTATCTCGTCATTTTAATTTTAAAATTTTCTTAGTTACCTCAGTTTTTTGGGATGATAAATATTGTTAATAAATTTAATGACGAAATAATTTTTTTGAATGCAAAGTGACAATGTAATAGTGTTGAATGATAGAAAATGAAAATAATAAGAATGTAGTCAATTACAAATAATCTTCATTGTGATCAATCTCAAATTATTTTCAATCTTCATCTCTCCACTCTCTCACATCCTCCCTATTCCTTCCTCTCTCTCCATTTATTTCCCACATATATATCTCCCTCTCTCTTCACTCTCCAACTATGTTACTATATCTCTCCCTCTCTCCTTCTCTCCATATCTCCTTCTTTATCTCTTTATCTCACCCCAAAACTTATACACACTCTCTCCACTTCTCACTCTCTATGTAATCCTTCTTCCTTCCCTCTCTCCCCCTCCAACTCCATCTCTCCATCCTTCCATCTCCCTCCCTCTCTCCTCCTCTCTCTCTTCCTTCCTCTCTCTCGCCTCTCTCTTTCTCTCTCTCTCTCTCTCTCTCTCTTTCTTTTCCCTCCAATTTTCTCTCTTCCCCCATAACTCTCTTCCTCTCTCTCATGTCATCTCTCTTTTCCTTCCTCTCCTACCTTCCTCTATATTTTCCTCTCTCTCTCTCTCTCTCTCTCTCTCTCTCTCTCTCTCTCTTTGCCTTCCAATCCTCTTTCCTGCGCCAACACACACACACACACTCTCTCTCTCTCTCAACATCTACACTAAAATCACTACATATAGTGCAAGAAAAATAGGATTAGAAATCACCATCCACAGTGAAATCAATGCATGAGTGCAAGAAATATCTTCCCTCTTCCCCCCCCCCTCCAAATCCATCTCTCTTTCCCTCCCTCTCTCCACGCTCTCACATCCTCTCTCTCTTCCTTCCCCTCTATCCCTTTCTCTCCCACATCTATCTCTCTCTATATCTCCCTCTCTCTCCCTCTCTTCACCCTCCAACTATGTTACTATATCCCTCCCTCTCTCACTCTCCCCCATTCCCTCCATATCTCCTTATTTTTCTCTTTATCTCACCCCCAAACATACACATACTCCTCTATTTCTCCCTTTTCACTCCCTCTCTCTCTCCACTTCTTGCTCCCTATGTAAATACATTACTCTGGATCTAGAGTTCGATATTATTTGTATTTACACTAAAATCAATGCATCTAGTGCAAGTAAGAAAATAAGATTAGAAACCAACATCTACACTGATATCAATGCATCTAGTGTAAGCAATCAAATATGATTAGAAATCATCATATTAATGTACATTTTTAATAATTTTGTGTGCTTACACTGAAATCAATGCGCAATATTAATCCAGTCACTTTAAAATTAATGTACCATCAATATACATCCAATTACATCAAATCAGAAATCAACGTCAACTCTGAAATCAATGCACCTAATGCAAACAATCAAATAAGATTACAAAACAACATCTACACTGATATCAATGCATCTAATGCAGGTAATCAAATAAGATTAGAAATCAAAATCTATATTGAAATCAATGGATCTAGTGCAAGTAATAAAATAATATTAGAAGCCAACATCTACACTGATATTAATGCATCTAGTGCAAGCGATCAAATAGGATTATAAATCACCATCTACTTCCTTATCTCCCCCCTCAAACTACATCTCTCTTTCCCTCCATCTCTCCACTCTCTCACATCCTCCCTCTTCCTTCCTCTCTCTCTCCATTTCTTTCCCACATATATATCTCCCTCTCTCTTCACCCTTCAACTATGTTACTCTCTTTCTCTCTCTCTCTCAACATCTACACTAAAATCAATGCATATAGTGCAAGAAAAATAGGATTATAAATCACCATCCACAGTGAAATCAAATCATCGAGTGCAAGAAATCATCTTCTCTATCTCCCCCCTCCAACTACATCTCTCTTTCCCTCCATCTCTCCTCCTATACATTGAAATCAACATCTACACTGAAATCAATGCATCTAGTGCAAGCAATCAAATAAGATTATAAATTACCATCTATTTCCCTATCTCCCCCCTTGAACTACATCTCTCTTTCCCTCCATCTCTCCACTCCCTCACATCCAACCTCTTCCTTCTTCTTGCTTCATTTATTTCCCACATATATATCTTCCTCTCTCTTCACCCTCCAACTATGTTACTACATCCCTCCCTCTCTCCTTCTCTTTAATTATAAAAAGATTTTATTTATTTATCATACTCGCGGTAGTTAAATAAAAATATACCACAGTACATTTCAAATATTTACTAACATTAAATTTCTCACATTACATCTACACATGTGCCTTATACACTGACATATCAAAAGTTTACATTACATAAACAAAAAGGTAGAAAAAAATAAAATGCAAGAGCAATAGAAATGAAACCTGAAAATCAATTGCATCTCCTCTTCCCGCAAATATTATTTTCCAAATCAATCGAAATAAGTTCGTTGATGGTGAAATCCTTTCCCACAAATATTATTACTACCACTTTCGAACAAGTCCCGAAATCCTTTCTGACAAATATTATTTCATTATTCACAAAATCACAGAGATGCTTCCTCAAAAATAAAATTTGAGACTTTGTTTGTGTTAAATTTATATATGTAGGGAGAAAAGTGATTTGTTAGGGCCGACATTAGATTAAATTTTAAATGTTAAATATTAAACATTATTTTTACATTTACGTTTATATGTTTATTGTTACCTGATATGGGCAATGGATATAGTGTACTCAAATACCCACCTACGGTGATCCAAATTTATTAAATTTAATCAAAAGTTTACATTAATTAAATTTAATAATATTAATATTATAATACAATAATGCCAATATTAAAATTAATATTAATATTAGGGTTAATAATGTTTTTTTTGGCATGTATTAATAATAATTTGGCCCATGGTATTTAGCTCAGAATTCACCTAAATAAAACCACCTTTTGATGTTCATAAATATAAATAGGATTATGGAGTAAATATAAAAAGACTTTTTATTTATTTACCACATATATGGTTTCTTTATATTTTATTTATTTACCATACCTCTTTTATAAATATGGTATTAATAATAATTTGGCCCATGGTATTAAAGTGGTACATTTTTACATTAATTAAATTTAATAATATTAATATTATAATATAATAATGTGAATATTAAATTAATAATAATAATAATATTAATATTAGGGTTAATAATGTTTTTTTGGCATGTATTAATAATAATTTGGCCCATGGTATTTAGCTCAGGATTCACCTAAATAAAACCACCTTTTAGTGTTCATAAATATAAATAGGATTATGGAGTAAAAATAAAAAGACTTTTTATTTATTTACCATATATATGGTTTACTTATATTTTATTTATTTACCATACCTCTTTTATAAATATGGTCTTTGGCCCATGGTATTCTGGTATTAAAGTGGTAAATATATCAAAAATTTACATTACTCACATGACATCTACACATCTATATACACTCAGACATATTAAAATTTTACATTACACTAAAAAATCAAGTTTAAGATTAAAGATTAGATACACTAAATGCATTAACTTCAAATTATTTATCAAATTCCAAAATATTCATAAAAATATAAACTTCCTTATAATACAATATATAACTCAAATTCCAAAATATTTTCAAAATTGGAATGACAATGGGATAATATAAAAATAGCTTAATCTCCGTGTCATAAAGGAGGTATGTATTCAAATTTATGCCTGCCTTTAAACGCTTCCTTTAATGGTATGGAGACTGTAATTAAGCTTATATGAAGTGACCGCAATATTTTAAAACAAATCTATTAACTGATTAGTAGATTGAAGCGTTCGAAATCCAGCGATTTCATAGTATCCTTCCGAAATAGAACTAGGTCAAACTGAGACGATCAGTAATCAGGTTGAGTAGAGATTGTTAGAAAGTCTTTGAGAGGGAGGTTAAATATTTTATCGATGACGTTTTAAAAAAATGTATGCAGAACTGCCAGAACAGTTTCTAAAAGGATAAAAATAATTAAATAACGGGAAACTACTAGTTCAGTTAAGGGAAAACGAAGAATCCGCATTGGCCTTAGTCTTGTAAGATACAATTTTTCGAGACACGTTACAGAGAGCTTCAAAACTATGCCAGCTCAAAGAAAACGGCTACAAACACTTCCGCTTGGAATATGCTTTTAACATACAATTCGAGGCAAAGTTTCTTCTCAATACATTACAATTACCATCCTGGTGGTCGAAAGTTAGATTGCCTCCACCAATTCCAAATTCTTCTTGTTGTGGCAATCCAAAATCATTTGTAATGAAGGGATGTTCGTTCAACAGCTAAATATCATCCCCACAGAGACCCGTACGAAGCTTCCTTACTGTCAATATAGTCATGCAAGGTGTCCGAATACATGATATCTGGCACTGTATCTCGATTGAGATAGTTCTGCATCATGATTCCCAATTCATCGGGAGTAATATGGTCTACGAATAAATCAGGGTCTCCAAGAACATCGTCGTGATAGGTGAACATCGTCGTCGTTCGTTCAAAATTAGCCACAACTGTTAATTCGCCTTTGCTTATTTGAACCCATCTGATCAGTGTTGCGCTTTCCATGGGTGGACTCCAAATTATTCTGTTTGAGCCTTCAACCCAATTTCAGAATTCGCCTCAACACTTAATTCAGACCTTTTAACACAATTGAGCATCAGCTCGACCTCATTCACAGCATACTACTCACCTCTATGTTCGATCAGACCTGAGTTGTTTTATTTTTTTTGTTTATTTATATGATTATTAAAACTTATTTGTTAAGCCGACACTTATTTTTTATTTCTATTTTAATTTAAATTTCAGCCGACATTGAGGACGTGACCCACCTGACATCGGGGTCATACTGGGCTGTAGATGCGCCTCTCGGCGCAATAATAATTATAACCTGTAAAAAAATCGTTATTATATTAAATTAAAAACTAAAATTTTAATTTTGAATTAAATGATGATGATGATTAACGTCCACTAAGACCAATGTGGTCTATCAAACCTCAAGAAAAAAAAAGAGTCTAATTTTCATTCTGCAAAATCTCGTTTCTATGATCAAGGAGAAGGGAAAGAAGCGCTCAAAGATCGTTATAGTTGGGTTGACTTAATAAGTCAAGAAGATTAGAGGTGTGGCTGATGATAGGGAATTGAGAGTGGACGTGGGCAAGAGCCGAGCAGTCTAAAAAGAAGTGGTTTTCATCTTCCACCTTCTTAGTATCACAATTTTGACAGATTATATCGTCTCAGGGGGTCTTGGGAGTAGACCACCACCTGGTCTCACTTCAAAGTTCATGAGAATTAGTTCTTATCCTAGTGATGTTCATTTTATTCTCAATGTTGGTCAACAAAGAGAGATAATTTTGGTTATCAAGGGTGGGGTTGATCACCTCCTTATAGTATCTTAGCTTCCTTTTATCCTCCAACTCCTCATCCCACATCTTGTCCTTAAAATTGGCGGTAATAGTATCCTTGATACTATCCTTGCTTCCCATGCCACCTGCAATTGAGGTGCAAGAGGGGGTTTTGACTAAAGTTAGAAGCAATCTTTGAGAGCCTCTTAGATTGCATGTTATAAGACTTCTTCTTATACATCAGATATCTAAACATAGTCGTACTTTCAATGAAAGACAAACCAACTTCAATCAAAAATATAAAATAAGAAATATTTCAATTTTAATTATAAATTATAATTATTAAAAATTAAACAAATAATTAATTCTCAATTGTAATTACAAAAATAAAACAAAATAATTAAGCATAAAATAAAATTAATAAAATAATAAAACAAATTAATATAAATACAAAACAAAATAATTAAAATACATAATTAAACTAACATAATTAAACTAACCCAAAAAAAATAAAAAATAAAATACAATATATAAAAAAATAAACAAAACACAAAAACTAAACACGTTCCTCACCCATCCTACTTCATATACAACATTAAAAGGTAACGTCCGTTTGTTTGAAGATGTGCCATTGGATATGAATGGCATTGGGCATCGACTCGTCAAATAGAAGTCAAGTGCCTATCACCTCTCCACTCGATGACCATTCGAATTCGAATGAAACCCTTTAATGGTCGAGATTCTCGGGACTCCATTGCCAATCGCTTTATCTCTTCTCTAATCATTCAACAAATAATTACATGAATTTTAAAGTTAGATGTATAAACTTAAATTTTATATTTTTATATATTACATGGTTCAAAATTATATAATGTATAATATTTTGAAATGTATAATATTTAAAAAAACTTCTTTGAAATCTAAATTTTATATTTTTATATATTACATGGTTCAAAATTATATAATTTATAATATTTTGAAATGTATAATATTTAAAAAAACTTCTTTGAAATCTACATTAAAATATTAGTCTAAAATATACAATTAAATTTATGATTTATATTCAAAACTATATATATATATATTTCTGAATTTAACTATTCTATTTATAATACAAAAATGAATTACAAAGAGGCAGCAGTGATGCCGAGTACCCCTCCTAACTCACATTTTCCACTCTCCTGTGCATGTAAAAATGCATCCTGATTCTTTTCATGTCCCAAATAAACTCACAATCTGGCAACCTTAATATATTATCAATCTGGCCAATTCAGAATTAAATCTGGAATCTTTAATATCTCAAATCTGAGATTTGAGATATTAAATTAACACTCTTATGATTTTAAGCCCCTCTCACTATTAAATTAACACGCTTATGATTTTAAGCCCCTCTCACTTTACAACTAAATTTCTGGAGCTTTACCTTTTCATATATAATGGGTCCTTCATTTTCATTTAATTGCAAATGCGCAAATTGACAACCTCAACACTGCGGAAGCTTATTTCATCTCCTGGTTATAAAACCCACATTCACCTCACCGAGTTCTAACTTCTAGTCAAGGCAATTTATTTAAATTGTGGAACTCTCCAAAACCTATGGTTCGACCAGTATAAAATTCTCACGCATAAATATGTCCCTTTATCAAACTCAAATGTACAAGCTACATAAGCGGAGTTCCAACCCTTGGTTATAAACTCGTATAAACAAAACCCGTTAAATCTTCGTATGTGGAGTTCTCTAAACCATGCTTCACGAAAGGGAATCAGTATTCTAAACTTTGGTTAAGGACCAACGCAATTTCAACCAGCAAGCCTTTATGTTAAAAGTTGTTTTCCTACCATATACTCTATGGTCCGAACCCCTCTTATGTCATTCACATCAACAATTCAATTTAGTGTTAAAGCCAAATAAAACTTCTGCCCAATACATATATAAATATATATGCATTAAGGCCCTCATTTATCATGCGGGTTTCGAATTGAATTTACACTTCGTATAAATCAATACTTATCCACTTCCTTTGTAATTAAATCAATAAATACCATGTCCACCATTCAACAACTTACCTCCCCGCCGATACACACATCTCGACAATCCATTTGTACAATAGTTCATATATGGCCCACAATATTTGTATAATCAACCAACGTTATGTATTCCAAACCTTATTAAACCTTGACTTTGATTAACACAAAACTCGACGAACGTTGGGTCTGTCCGGGTCCCACAACTCATACCTCTCCCAGTTATTGCCTTCCAATTCATTTGTGATCCAACGGTGGATCATTCGTCGCTCTCCATAACCAAATTTGATATACATTCGACAATAATCGCGCTACGAAACTGCACGCGACTTAATCTTCCAAAATCGCACGACATGAATGGTTTTCCCAAACCTCTTATGGCCACGCGTCAGCCGAAGACGTATATCGCATTTTTTTTGACAATCCAACTTACCGCTTCAAAATTACGTGAAACTATCGGTTTTCGGTCTCAACACTACTCTTATTGTTCACGATTCCGAATAACTCTTGCTCAAGATTCCGTTCTCCAACACGAATCAAATGTTGTCTAACTCTGTCGGTTATTTACTCCTTCAAGAGATTCGTTCCAATTTTCTTGCATATACACCAATTCATGTGTAATTCCTTCATCGAATTGGTCCATACGATATAGACTTAACACACTCAGTTATAAATTAGGCTCCGACCTTATTGAAGTCAGACTTCATCAAAACAAAGTTCAACACACGATTAATAACTAGAGGTTAAATCAATTGCGCCCTTCATCAGGGATCATAATATCATTGATTTCCCAATTCCCTTTCGTGTTTTCAAACAGTAATTCCACAATATTATATGGACAACCTTTCTATTGCTTCTCATAATGAATCAACACATTCAGAATAACTCTTAAGACAAGTTTTGGTCACACATTCCCCACACGCTCTCTTAAACATTCCTCAAGCATACAATTCATATATCAAGTCCTTAACACAGGGTTTTATCACACACTCATTACACAATTTCTTATTAAGCCTCAAGGCCTATTCATACAGGATTAAGTTCCACCGATACACATCAGATTCAGGAATAAACTCTTATATATACATGAACAGAACTACTTACATTCATATCTGGCCTGGTCTTCAATAGATGGCCTTTCTAACAAATTTCGCCCAAGGCTTTTCAACAACACTCTCCAGCTCTCCCTATTTTTAATGCCTTTGAGGCTTATTTATACAGAAACCCACTAATGAATCGATTCAGCTGTTTTGACAGCTCAACAAAACTCTTGGACTTCTCAATTTAGCCTAATTCCCTAGATAAACTGAAACTGACTCTTCACGCTCTTAACTAATCGACTTCTCTCATGTTCTCCAATTTCTTGGGAACATTTATAATTTCTTCTCCACATTTAATTAAAAATCACTCAAATATGAATAATTACATAGGAAAGCAAAACACTAGACCCCACTATGTCTATTTATATACAAAGTAGCTTCTTGAGCCTAATGCCCCTACATCAGACTCCCAAGGTTCAAATTGTTCACGATCTCCCAATCATGTTCTTTAATCTCTGCCTCCTGGATCCCATACTTTGTTTTGTTGTTGTCCAGTAGTTGCATCATCCTTCATCTGCATTTCTCCAAGTCTCCATATCTTGTTCTGCAATTTACCTCCATCTATACTGTCACATTCTTCTTTTGTCCTTCCTTTGTTAAAATTCCTCTACCTTCTTGCTGATGTCTGCTGCTCCTGAGACACTTTCATCATCAGTCTTCTGATAAATTCAATTTCCCCATCTAATATGTCTTTTGACTGCTAGATACGGCTTCCTCTTGATTGCTGAAATTCTACTTCTGTTTCTGTTTGCTTAAATCTTGCTTTCACTTGCTGAGATTTTTCTTGCTCAGTACTTACTGCCACTTACTGACCTCTTGCTTTAGTTGCATCTATAGCTCTTATTACTGCCACCTAATCATCCATACCCTCTTGTATTTTTCTACAGAAAAATTCTTCCGGATTGTCACCCATGACAATTTCTTCATTCTCTGATTTCAGCAAATTTTCAGACTGGTATTTAAATTGCCAGTCACTGTCATCATCTCTTTTCTTATCTTGGACCAAACATCCTTTAGTCCTTCCATCATTACCTACAATCAATAAAAAAACATCGAAGTTATAGAAACTCTGTGTCTCTTCCTCTTCTTCTGGCAACACTGCAAATTGCTGCTCGTCCATTTCCTCCAGCAACACTTCATTCTGCTGCTCTGTCATTTTTTTCGGAAACACTTCATTCTGCTACTCTGTCATCAGCACATCAGTATGTTGATTCCAATCCTTCAAACATCGTTCAATACTGCCAGCTAGTCTCTCCTCTGCATCATCCTCTTCAAGGATGTTTCCTTGTACTGGTTCATAAAAATGAACCTTCTCCTTCTCATTCAACTCTGCCTTTACAATCTGAATACTTATTCTCTGTGTTTCTAGTTTCTTCTCTAGAACACTCAACTCATGCCACAATTCTGCCATCCCATCTGAGAAAACAATTATACAGTCTTCACTATCTTCCTCATCATCACATGTCAAGTTTCCTGTTGTCACTACCTCTTCATCTTTCATCAGAATAGAATTCTGATCTTCCACCTCTGCAATAAATTCAACTGCCTATCCATCACTTTTCACTTGGCCATTTAACAAAATAAATTTGTCATTATCAACATTAATAACAAATTCATCATCATCAAACACAACTCCATTGGAACAATTTCCTTCACAAAACAAGGAATTTATGAATTCCTTTTGCTGCAACAATTCAATCTGGTCTTCATCTGAAAGATATTCAACATACTTTGCTTGGCAACTTTCAGCTTCACTGAATACAGTTTCATTACATGAACTGTCTTTTTCAATACCTGCATTCACACACAACTTTTTAGTTTTAAAACCATAAGACCTCATGGTCTCATTTGATGATTCAATCATCAAATCTTTTTGTTGTTCCAAGTCTTCTATACATTTCAGGAATTCGTCAATGGTCTTCTCTTCAGTCTCTTCAAGTTGTCTAATTGATTTCTCAATTTCCAGCTTCTGGCCATCATCACAATTTAAATCTCTTTTTCTTCCAATGTATTGAAAAGAAAAACTTTTCCCCAACTGTGCATGGACATGCTCAAAATATCTGGTTGTTCCATTTTCCTCCTTAGTGACAACATCAGCAGGTTGTTCTTTCCCACATATTCTTCCTACAAACATACAAAAATTGTCATATGTAAGGCCATTTGACCTCTTGGTCCCACTTGAAGCTTTAGTCTTCAAGTCCTTCTCCAGATACTCAATCACTCTGAGTAATTTCTCTTTCTGCTGAGCATTGATCAATTGCTCTCTCTTCATTTGTAGCCTCTGCCACACTTTCTTCTTCACTTTAGAATCCCTTGTTGGACTCTTTCATCGCTGCTCTTAAAGTTGTGATTTTCTTTCTGAGATACTCCTCAATTGTCTGCAATCTGCATTCTGAAAACAATTCCTCAAACCAGAGTTAACCACTGCTCATCAACTCACCTTCTCTTGAGAACACTGCAATTGTTCTCCCTATCCAGCCTTTAGCTGAATATCAAGCTCACTACCATCACCATAAACCTCTGTCTTCACCTTCAAGATTCTGTATAATCTTTCTTCTTATTTCATCTGCATTGCATCTCTATATGCTGCAAACAATATCTTTAAACATAATAAAAAATACCTCACCTTCAGAGTTTGTTCAATATTCAATTGCAATTGTTTATGAAATTCCTCCCAATGCTTTGTTGCACTGCACACTGTTCTGTCAGATTCAGATTTGATCACTTTGTGATCACTTCATACCTGTGTTCACATATCTTGGCAATCTTCAAAAATCTTCTGCCTTCAACTTCAGATTCTAGAAATATGAATTATCAACCTTCACTGTATGCTTGTTCAAGCCTGCAATTTTCTGTTAAACAGATTTAAAAACTTTTCTTCATTGTCTTTACCAGCCTGTATTCCAAAAATTTGTTTTCAAAAAGAGCTATTCCTGCTCTGATACCACATGATGCTAGGGTACCCCTCCTAAATCACATTTTCCACTCTCCTATGCATATAAAAATTCATCCCGATTCCTTTCATGTCCCAAAAAAACTCACAATATGGCAACCTTACAATATTATCAACCAAGCCAATTCAGAATTAAATCTGGAATCTTTAATATCTCAAATCTGAGATTTGAAATATTAAATTAACACTCTTATGATTTTAAGCCCCCCTCACTTTACAACTAGAATTCTGGAGCTTTAGTTTCTCATATATAATGGGTCCTTCATTTTCATTTAATTTCAAATGCCCAAATTGGCAACCGCAGCACTGCGGAAGCTTATTTCATCTCCTGGTTATAAAACCCACATTCACCTTCTTATATATATAAAAGGCACACACCCAGTTCTAACTTCAAGTCAAGGCAATTTATTTAAATTATGGAACTCTCCAAAACCTATGGTTCGACCAGTATAAAACTCTTACGCATAAATATGTCTCTTTATCAAACTCAAATGTACAAGCTACATAAGCAGAGTTCGAACCCTTGGTTATAAACTCGTATAAAAAAAACCCGTTAAATCTTCGTATGTGGAGTTCTCTAAACCATGCTTCACGAAAGGGAATCAATATTCTAAACTTTGGTTAAGGACCAACGCAATTTCAACCAGCAAAAAATTATGTTAAAAGTTGTTTTCCTACCATCTACTCTATGGTTCGAACCCCTCTTATGTCATTGACATCAATAATTCAATTTAGTGTTAAAGCCAAATAAAACTTCCACCCAATACATATATAAATATATATGCATTAAGGCCCTCATTTATCATGCGGGTTTCGACTTGAATTTACACTTCATATAAATCAATACTTATCCACTTCCTTTGTAATTAAATCATTAAAGACCACGTCTACCGTTTAAAAACTTACCTCTCGGCCAATACACACATCTCGACACTCCATTTGTACAAAAGTTCATATATGGCCCACAGTATTTGTATAATCAACCAACATTATGTATTCCAAACCTTATTAAACCTTAACTTAGATTAACACAAAACCCGACGAACGTTGGGTCTGTCCGGGTCCCACAGCTCATACCTCTCCCGGTTATTGTCTTGCAATTTCATTTGTGATCCAACGGTCGATCATTCGTCGCTCGCCATAACCAAATTTGATATACATCCAACGATAATCGCGCTACGAAACTGCACACGACTTAATCTTCCAAAATCGCGCGACATGAATGGTTTTACCAAACCTCTTATGGCCACGCGTCAGCCGAAGATGTATATCACATTTTTTTTGACAATCCAACTTACCACTTTAAAATTACGCAAAACTTCCGGTCTTCGGTCTCAAAACTGCTCTTATTGTTCACGGTTTCGAATAACTCTTGCTCAAGGTTCCGTTCTCCAACGCGATTCAAATGCTGTCTAATTTTGTTGGTTATTTACTACTTCAAGAGATTTGTTCCTAGTTTCTTGCATATACACCAATTCACGTGTAATTCCTTCATCGAATTGGTCCATACGATATAGACTTAACACGCTTAGTTATAAATTAGGCTCCGACCTTATTGAAGTCGGACTTCATCAAAATAGGGTTCAACACATGATTAATAACCAGAGGTTAACTCAATTGCACCCTTCATCAGGGATCATAATATAATTGATTTCCCAATTCCCTTTCATGTTTTTAAACAGAAATTCCACAGTATTATATGGACAACCTTTCTATTGCTTCTCATAATGAATCAACACATTCAGATTAACTCTTAAGACAGGGTTTGGTCACACATTCCCCACACGCTCTCTTAAACATTCCTCAAGCATACAATTCATATATTAAGTCCTTAACACAAGGTTTTATCACGCACTGATTACACAATTTCTTATTGAGCCTCAAGGCCTATTCACGCAGGATTAAGTTCCAACGATACACATTAGATTCAGGAATAAACTCTTATATATACATGAACAGAACTAATTACATTCATATCTAGCTTGGTCTTCAATAGATGGCCTTTCTCACAAATTTCGCCCGAGGCTTTTCAGCAACATTCTCTAGCTCTCCCTATTTTTAATGCCTCTGAGGCTTATTTATACAGAAACCCACTAATGAATCAATTCAGCTATTTTGACAGCTCAACAAAACTCTTGGACTTCTCAATTTAGCCTAATTCCCTAGATAAACCGAAACTGACTCTTCACTCTCTTAACTAATTGACTTCTCTCATGTTCTCCAATTGCTTGGGAACATTTACAATTTATTCTCCACATTTACCTAAAAATCACTAAAATATGAATAATTACATAGGAAAGCAAAAAACTAGACCCCACTATGTCTATTTATATACAAAGTATCTTCTTGAGCCTAATGCCCCTACATCAAGCAGCCTCAGCGGAGCTTTCCCATAGTAGCGGCATTCTTACGCTGCAAACATGACTTAAAAATTTTACTAGACATACCAGACAAGAAAAAACCATCCTACTGACAAACAAAAACATGTCACCCACGCAGGGGAAACCGGCCTTGGAACATTAGCGATGAGCAAGTAAACATGATGAGCTTAGGAGTGTACCCAGCCAAAAACCTGTGAAGAAAGAAACTGTGAGTTCTGACCGCATTAAGAATCATGAGAGAATGAGGGGGGTTCCCCAACAACATGACAGCCATAGGCATACAGGTCATCTTCCTCCACCTGCTTATTGTCTTTGACACTGTGGCAGCCTCGGTTGATGTCGCCCAGGTTGTCTTCATGGCCAATGTCCTGAGTATCACTACATCTAGGAGCTTTTCTCTTCAAGCTGACGCTTGGTGGAGTGCAAATCTTGTCGTCGGCCTTTTTCTCCAAACTAGTGGCAGAATGCTCCGCTTCCGAACTAGCGGGCTCCTCCTTGAGCTCGATGGTAATGGTGGCAGTTATTGTGGGCCGGTTCAGTGAGAAAGGGAAGCGAAGATGGGCAGTGTGAATATGCCCAGGGTTGATAATTGGAGAGACAGGGAAGTGGGGCGAGCCCAGGTCAGATTGAGAAAGCCCATGCCCACATCCGTGGCCACAACTGCTTCTAGTTTCAGGATAATGACTGGTGAAGTTATCCAAGGAGGGAGACGAAGAGCCAGAAGTTGAAGTGGAGGGTTGGCGGGGGAGATGACCACAACTGCTGCCTCGTCGGCAATGCATTCGCTGTCGAAGGCGCAACATGATTCTTTGAGTAAGGTGACGGGAGTGACCAACAGAATGAATGGGGACGAAGTTCAGGGGAGGGCTTTCTCATAGAGTAGGGGAATTCACAATGGGCAGACTGAGCCTTAGATTGCAGAGTGTGTTATGCGATATGTGAAGGCCAGGAGCTAGATCAATGCAGCAAACGATGGAGCATCGATAGCCTATGCTGGTTCAAGAGCTAGGCTCTGCAGCAACAGGGGAGCAACTAGAACACAGGGGAGGCAGAGCAAGAATGAAGCTTCCAGAGGAAGCCATTCTCATAATGGACAGAAGCTAATCTGGGCTTTTGTGTTGCATTAATGCAGCAATGCAAATGACGATGGGTATATTTATGAGGAATATGACATGAGTTTGGGTGGCGAAGTAATGAGCCCACGTGCCGACCCACAGCCTCCTCCACGTACCATTGCAACTAATCACCCGCATCTGGGGTATTTATATATATATTTTATAGACTTTGTTATAATTTTTTACTTTTAATAGTTGAATGGAGAACTTGTGTGGCATACATTTATTTGCAGGAACCAGGAGTGTTGAAGGGAATTAATCAATCATTTTAAAAAATGTTTCTAGCACGTTAGAAAATTTGATCTAAGCTTGAAGAATTCATCAATAATTTTAAAAAAAATTATTAGCAAGTTAGAAAATCTGATCTAAGCTTGAATTTCTCATTTGCATTGTCACATATTTGATACCAACTTAATAATTCAATGCTTTAAAAGAAAAGCAATTTTAAACTTAATTTGCACTCAATATTTGGAATTGTATGCATCGTTGAAGGTTTTTGAAAATAAACTTACATTAAATACGTTTTACAACCTAATGTTTTTATATAGTTGGAAATATTTTACTAAGTTCTACCGAGGTAAAATCAAATTTCATTTAATAAAGGTAGGGCAGAAGTATTATGAGGAGGAAATTATAAAGAGTGAGTTTATATTTTAATTTCATTTATTATTATATGTTACATTAGATAACTGAATCATGTATTTTGTTTTTATATAGTTGGAAATATTTTACTAAGTTCTACCGAAGGTAAAATCAAATTTCATTTAATAAAGGTAGGGGAGAAGTATTATGAGGAGGAAATTATAATGAGTGAGTTTATATTTTAATTTTATTTACTATTATATGTTACATTAGATAACTAAATCATGTATTTTTTTTTTAATGAAGGAAAACTATTAAAAAACTTATTACATGAGATATTTGAGAGGAAGTTAATTAAAGAGATAGAATATATATTTCACTTAGGAAAAAAATATTATTATTAATATAATTTTATTTGAGAAGTGTTGGACAAAGGACCCCTCGAGGAAATATTTTGAGAAAATGTTCACAGATCGGGGAGCCAGCGCGAAGCTAAGTTAGAGTCTTAGGGGCTTTGGGGTGGGTAAAAGCCCCTTATTTTGTAAAAGGATGGGAATATCCTGTATATGTTGAGCTCCGCCCATGGTTTTCGAACCATAGTATTTTAAATGTAAAGACTATATAAGGATTCTAAGATAGTCTTGATAGAACGTAGTAAATGATACTTGATATATGATGCACTCTCATGTAAGGTTTTTTTTTAGTCAGTATTATGTGGGTTGGTTTAGAGGAAAGGCTCCTGTAGTTGAGTGCATGGAGAAATTAGGAAGTCTGCAGCTGAGTCAAAAAAAGTGTTGAACTGTGATTGTATAATTAGTGGATTTGTTCTGCGAAGTGTTGTCAAGTACTGAAAGGAAGATAAGCCCTAAATAAACATTCACTTGTCCCTCTAGATGCAGAAACCTGGTTCTAACATCCCCCTATATTGCATCTGGTGAGACTTCAGTTTGTGCAGTAGATCATTGCCGAAAGGGCCGGTAACAGTGGGTGTTGTTGATTCGAGCAACCATATCTGAACCTGGGTTTAGGCCCCATCAAGCCAACCAATGGTTTCATTGCTGGGACCGGGATCTCACTGAGGGATATGTGGATGTGGCATCCTTCTAAGAAAGAGCTTCAAGACTATGTAGATCTAAAATAACATGAATTTGTTGCACAAGAAAACAGAAATCCACGCCTATATACTCAAAATTGGTTGCAGGAGTAGATTTTTGCAGATCAGCACAAAAAAAAAATTTCTCATAATTTTATACTGATTTGCACGAGTGGTTATCAAGACTAGCTAATCAAACGACCTGTTTTAACAATTGGCCTACTACGTAGACTCCTAGGTTGATCAAGAAATTCAACAGGACTGATAACGAGATCATAAGGGTCATTGATTATTGGATTGATAATATCCTTGGAGGTTTTATTACTGAGTTCGTGATCGATACATCTGTATCCTATAGCGAAGCTAACCGCAAATTTTTTCAAAGGCCCACAAGGTAAGTACTTGAATTCATTGAAGCTTTGGATTAATATGCTATTGTGTGAAAAGGGTGTACTAAGAATGTAATTAGAATGATGTTCAGAGGAAATAAAACTGGAACTATGCGACGGGGTAAGAGATCTAGGGTAGATCATAATAATTACGTTGAGTCTGAGTAAATTCCATTGTTTTGGTTTGAAAGAAAAGAAGGAGAAATCCACCTCGGTACCCCTAGAAGTGTGTTGGTAAAGTTGGAAGATCATCAGGGTGCTTCTGGAATTATCCAACCTTCCACCCTCATCACCACCCACTGCCATTTTTTTCTTCCACCGCCACCTCCACCCCCCCTGTCCACCATGGGTCACTCACCTAAGATGCATGTTTTCAAAGGATCAGATTATCCTGAGAAGTTATTTTTTGTTGCAGAAGGGATATGGAGATCACAGAACATCACTGATGAGAATATGAATAAAGCACAATTGGTCACAGCACTACAGGACAAAGAGTTACCCTGGTACATTAAATTTACCGCGACAAACCAAAATACTACGCTGGCCTAGACTAAGGTCGCACTGATTTTTGAATTTAAGAAGCTGAAGTCGCAGTCTCATTGTATTACAGAGATCAAAGAGATTAAGAAATTAGCTAATGAAATGTTGTGGAAATTTGATCAAACATTTAAGACAGTGATAAGCCAAGTTAGGTTCAAGATCCATGACGAGCAGCACAAGGAATAGTTTATCGAAGCGTTGTTACCTCATCTTAGATTTCCATTATTGCAGCAGAAGGTCACAACCCAAGCTGAAGCACTGGAGATTGCGATGAAATTCTAATCTTTGCTGGTAGTAGATACTAACCTAGGGGTTCAACATATTCAAACCCAGTTGGCAAGCTTACATATAGGGCTTTAAGATTTAAAGAAGGGAAAATAAGTTCACGCAGAAGTGTGGTGCATAAACTGCAAAGCAGAAAGTCACCATAAGGATCAGTGTCCTATTTTTAGAGACTACTTGGGCATCGAGATGCCAGGTCCGTTGTGACCTAGGCCAAGTACTGGACCAAATATGGGATTGAATGTCTGGTGTATTTTATGAAAAGTTACAGGACAACACTCTACATACTACTCTCTTCTACTGCAGAAGTACATCTGGTCGCCAAATAAATTATTCTATAATTACTGTAGTTCGGTGGGACATGATGACAAACATTGTCAAAGCTACGATCTAATGATGCAGAGTACTGAACCATACCGAGTACAAACCGAAGGGAATGAAGATCCACGATCACCAAAAATGCACAGAGGTTTACAAGGTCGAGGGTGTGGCCGAGGAGGAGGTGTCGGACAAGGTCGTGGACAAATCATATGATATAATTGTGGTCATCCTGGAAATTTTGCCAAAGTGTCATAATCCTGATGTTGTATCTTGTAAGTATTGTCGCGCAATTGATCATGAAATAGAGGATTGTCCTACATTATTGGCTAAAATGCAGGAAAATTGCAACCAACAACCTTCCCAGAACATACAAATGATGGGAGTTGAACCCTGTGAAGAAGATATAAGCATCAACATAGTGACACGAAGTGGTATAAGTATGGGAGAAGATAAAGCAAAAGGAAAAAAGCATATGGAGGATACATGGGTTCAGAAAGCTGCAGACAAGAATAATGGGTTCGATATATAATGCGAAAGAGAAACCTTCATGGACGCGAACAAGAATTTTATGAGCCCTAGAGCTTCGACATCAATAACGCAGAGACAAGTGATTCCATTGAAGAATAAACCCAAGGAGATTAATGAATCCTAGGAATTTGATCCATCCATGATGACATCTTTCTTGCAGACATGTATGATGTTGCTCATGGAACAAAAGGTTGTGGAGGGTTTGCAGGGGTTGATCGACAAATGTGTTGGTAAAGAAGACCAAAAACTGAAACAATGTGTAGTGCACAAGGTCTACAAACATAAGAAAAGAACTGTCAGAGAAATGTGGCTAACTGCGCAGATCAACGATTATGAAATGGATCAAGTAATTCTTGATCTTGGATTAGATGCCAAATTTTTTCCAAAACAAACATGGGAACGAATGGGGAGACCTAATCTGCAATGGTTGTTGATTCAGATAAGGAAGGAAAATCAAATGAAAATAATTCCTATGGGTCAACTGAATGGTATCAGCATATATATTGATGGTGCAAGTGTATTGTCTGATTTTGAAGTTATTGAGATTGTTGATGATAGAAATATGTATCATGCGTCACTTGGATTTGATTGGGCTTATGAAATTGATGTTATAATCAATATGAAAAATAGACATATGGTATTTGAAAAGAACGATACTATGGTCATTGTGCCTTTGGACCCCTCTGAAGGTACATGCTATACAAAACCTTTTCAGCACAAATATCGTGATTTTGACATTGATCAGATCTATAAGATCACCGTGCAAGATGAAGATTGGATTAATCTGACCGTTGATGGAAAAATATGTTGGAAGTGAAATATTTCATGTGTTTCAGACTCCGACCAGGAATTGGAACACTGGCAGAACCTCTTGCATGACGTCTCTAGTAAGCAGTGTAATAGAGTTACCAAAATATTGCGCTATGTCACATCATAGGTACGTGACTTGCCTCTTTATGATGGAACTGGGAATGTTGTTTTATTTTTGGAAGAGTTGGAGTAGAAGGTGCTTGTAGAAAAATGATATGAAGCTTTGGACTTCATCTTGAGGTCCATTGCAGCCTAATGGTGGGGTGTACATAGAGGAATATTAGGAGGATGGAAGGAATTTTGTAAGATGATAAGGCTCAGGTTTGGTCATGTAGACACTAGACACTAAGATCGCAGAGAAGTAAAATGGTAGATATGATCCTCATGGGCATTTATCTCACTAGAATATAGCTTGGGACAAAGAACCTCAACGTGAATGGGTGCATATATTCTTCCATACCTTGGATACGACACCTCAGAGGTAGTATCTTGAAACGGAGCTGCACCATGGCACCACAAATTGGTATGAGATAAAGGAAGGGTTTTTGTTGACTTATAACTTTATCGATGGATGGGATTGTATTAATGATGTTCTTCAAGAAGTCAAAGCAGGACTATTATGAATTAACGTTGAGCCAAGGTCTTTGGTACAACCTGATTAGGCTGTGCAGGCGAAATAAGGTGAGGTTGATCCACACAATGTCAATATTCTTGAATTAGAAGGACATCGCGAGGTTGTAGGTCCTGAAGTAGAGATTCCATACATAGCACAACCTATCAAGACTCAAGGACTATTGGGATTATTGGGATGATGACACGGTGAGCAAGGTCACCAAATTATTGCATGAATAGCAGGATTTGTTCCAATCAAATTTCTCAGAGTTGAAAGGCATTGTAGGAGATTTGGGAGTTATTCACATCACTTTAAATCCTAATGTGAAGCCAGTTAAGCAACATCCATGTCATCTAAACCCAAAATACAAAGAAAAGGTGTGAGAAGAACTAGACAAGATGCTTAAAGTTGACATTATTGAACCAGTAGAAGAGTTTGAATGGGTTAGACCTATGGTGGTCCAGTTAAAAAGAAAAAAAGGGATAAATAAGGATTTGTGTTGATCTCGGAAATTTGAACGTTGCATGTCTCCTTGGTCTATTTCTAACACCATTCACTAAAAAAGTTTTGGAGAATGTGGAAGGGTAGGAGGCCTACTACTTTACAGATGGGTTCTCGGGATACCATCAAATCAGAATTGCACTGGAAGATAGGAGAAAGACCACCCTCGCTACTGAATGGGGGCTCATTTCAATACAAAATCATGGCATTTGGATTAAATAACGCCCCACCTATATTTTCTTGAGTTATTGTTGCAACATTTAAATAATATATCCACAAGTTTTTAGAAGTATATTTTGATGACTCAATAGTCTTCAGACTGTTAAAGAAGCATGTTTCTAGTTTGTGTTTAATGTTGGATACCTACAGGAAATATCAGATTTCCTTTAACCTTAAGAAGTGTATTTTTTGCGTGCAAATAGAAACATCCGGGCTTGAAATCTGATACGATTTCAAAGTAATTTTCAAGCCCAGACGTTTGAATGTCGGACCCGACCACTTGTCTAGGATCGAGACATGCGAAGAGCTGATGAATAATGAGGAGGTCTTACCTAATGCATAGTTGTTTGCTATTCGAGTTGTAGATGAACATTTTCTGGATATCATTCATTTTTTGACTACGAGCGTTGTGCCTACAGAGTACACCACACAATAGAAGAAAGAGATGGTAGTAAAGGCATCCGATTCTACTTTGATTTCATGACATGTATACAATATTGGGGCTGACGAGATTCTGCGAAGATATTTTCTTGAACATGAACAACACAACATTTTAGCTAAAGCACATGGCGAAGTTGTCGGAGGTCACTATCCAGGGAAAGCCACTATGTAGAATATTGTACAAGTTGGACTTTGGTGGCCTACGGTGCATAAGGATTCAAAGGAATATTGTGGTGCTTGTGATGTTTGTCAGGGGACTGGTAGACCTTCGTGAAGGGATGCAATGGCACTGCACCCTCAAGCTACTTTGTAGGTTTTGAGAAATGGGAAATTGAATTCGTAGGACCGATTGATCCACCTGAGAAGAAAATTGGTGTGAGGTAAATTTCTACAACATATTACCTTACTATATGGGCTGAGGCACAGCTGGTGAAACTTTTTAGTGCAGATACAGCGATGAAGTTCATTCTTGAACATAATTTCTCACGGTTTGGGTGTCCAAATATCTTGATGAGCGACAGGGGTATGAATTTCTTGAATAGAACTATTGAAGCATTGACTACAAAGTATACAATGCACCACCAAAAGAGCACGCTTTATCACCCCCAACAAAACAGGATGGTTGAGGCCATTAACAAAATTCTGCAGAACGCTTTGACGAAGGTGTGCAACGTCAATAGGGACGATTGGGATCTACGCATTCCTGTAGTTTTATGGGCCTACAGGATTACCTATAAGAAGTTGATGGGTCAGACTCCATTCAGAATATTATATGGACAGGAAGTTGTGATACCGATGGAATACATTCTGCCTAGTCTTCACATCACTGCAGTTATAGATATGAAAAACTGTGATATTATGGAGCAGAGATTGGAGCGACTACTCATGATAGAAGAAGATAGGTTCATCATCAGGTTTCACTAATAGGTACCAAAGGAGAGGGAAAAATCCTGGCATGACATACATATTAAGAAAAATATGTTCAAAGATGGGGACCTAGTTCTTTTATATGATAGAAAGTTCGCAATGTTCCTGGGTAAGCTAAGAATGCATTGGTTAGGCCCTTACATTTTCAATCATGTTTCGGAAGGGGACGTAGTTCATCTCGAGAAGTTAAATGGAGAATTTTTCCCTTGACATATAAATGGCAGCAGAATGAAGTTTTACTGGGATGACTCTGTCCCTCGAGGTTCGAAATGACTATGTGGTTCACAAAGAGTCATAATGCTCCATGTTTTTAATAGAGAGCATGGGACTATACATTATTTTTTTGAAGGATGTCTTCATTATAGTCAGAAAATTGTTCAGTCCATGGAAATATAGCGAAGATGGAGAACATTCTGCCGAGGGAGGTTGGATTGCGCCAACGGGATGAGTCTGGCGAATTTCACCCAAAAAGTGATCGTTGAAACAAGAATTGTTGATTTGACAAGGACTTGGTTGTTAAAAGGAGCGGGAGGGATGTATTTAATGAGCATATCTAGATAGGTTTGCTGCCAAATATGTGTTTATGAGGCATATCTGAAGGATGTCATGGAGTTTGAATTTAAATTTTCCTATAAATCAGCTATCCCACTCCACATTCAAATACTTTGCACTCTATGTTTTGGAATTGATATTTTGTGCCTGTAAGAGCATCAAGCGATCTGATGTATCCCATAATACAAATTTGAAGTGTTTAGAGAGAAATTGATCAAATCAGCACTCAAGCACACTATTTGGCTAGGTTTAGAGCACACAATGACGGATACGCCACCCAAACATAACACAGGGCCAAGGTCCCCTAGGAAGCAAATCTATGTGGGCGTGACCCCATATTAGAAGCCAAAGAAGTCGGTGCTCTGATCATCACCTAGAAAGAAGCCTCCTAAGGAAAAAAGGAGTAAGGGGACCCAAGACCGACATAATCAAGTTGTCCAAATAGAAGATTCAGATGATGAATAAATTCCACCAGAAGGTATTGTTGCGGAGGAGGTAGAACCTATCTCTAGGTTGCCCCCATATATTCTGCCTTGGAAGCTGGATGCTACGAATCCTACAAAGGATCTAGACACAGTCAAATATTAGATATTTACGCCATTACTTCTGAATTAAGTACCTGTTGAGGGGGATTTGTTGGGCAAAGTGCCCCAGCTGCAGATGGAGGGTCGAGACTTTAACAATTGTAGCAAGTACCTGTAGTTTGAGCTGAGCTGATATCTGCACTCCTATTATGAAGCTACCAGAGTAACATGATTAGGACCGATGAAGTGGGTGGCTGGTATCTAGGATGCAGGGATACTGAACATGATATATGTTCCACACTTCGGACGAAGTATCATAAGCATAATTTGTGTGCCCCAACTTCTGGCCCTCGTGCATGATGACTACTTACAATTGTGGAAGTATATTCCTATTGATGCGATGCTGATAAGGAAGGTCACGAAAATTCCTTGTGTAAGTTTGAATGTCGCAGATGCATATGTGATGGAGGGGCATTAGACACTAGCCAGCAATGTAGGAGGTTGTTTCCACATGTTGTGGCTAGGAGGGTTCGAAATCATCTAAATTGTAACAGCTAGGTGTCAATACCTCAGCTAACTGTATCATTTAGAGTAGTTAGATTTGTAGAAGTCGAATAGTTCAGTTAGTCCATCTGTCATGTTTCAGTTAGCTGAATTATTGTAATTAGGCTTTTGATTTTGTAAAATGGTCCTCACAGAGGAACCGAAGAGACGCATTGTAATGTATATAATTTGTATTCTTCGGATGTATAGGGGAGGAAGGAGGAGAAGGAGAAGAGAGCTTTTCTGTAATAAAATCTCTGTGTGTTAACAATTGTTTCCAGTTAAATAATTTCAGTGCTCGTTGGCCATTGAATTGTATCAAACTGTTAATTGTGAAGAATTGTTTAACTGTGAGGCGATCATGTACTGGTAATTCCGCTCTTCTCGGTCTATTTTTCCCGTGAATTGTTTGGATAAACTCTGAAAATTGAATGCAGTCCTCTACCTGTATTACTATGAACTCCCCATCGAATGGTCGGACCCAACTCTATTGAAATAAACCCGATTTGTGAACCTGAGTTAAGGCATACGAAGGAATAGCGTAACCGATGTGAACTGTGGTTAATCACTGTACCAAAACTCGTGAGCGGATTGACAAAACCACCCTTCCCATATCGCACCGCTTTTCTAGAGCAAGCGGTTTCCTCCCATCGCGAGTGATTCCATAGAACCATCGACACGTGGTAGAGGTGGACCCACGAAAACCATCGTTGTTGTGTGCCATCGCACGTTAAAGTCCGTATAAGGATTCCAAGCGATATCATGGACCATCATTGATCTGGGAAGGAACCAGCGGACGATGATCGTTTGATAAATATGCGCGGACGATAACCGAGGTACTGTGCGTGAATTTGATTGGCTATTGATCATAGAGGTGGGGCCGGAGCCAAAGGTTTATTATAAATTCATTTGATAAAAGTGTTGGACATTTATATAAAGTTCGGAGACATAATTTAATTCTCAAAGATTGGTAATAATGCTTGTTTATCAAATCCTTCGAATTTGATAAATAAAATCCAGGAAAAGGAAGAAGACCATGTGGAGGTGAAATAAGCAAATTGTGGAAATGTTGACAGAGCCACGAGATGAGATCAGCTCTCCTTAGGGGCTGACTTTCAGTTTTGTTGCCGTCATTTGTGGTATCAGAGCTGTTGTTTCCGAGTTGTTTTTGCAGGAGCTGACATGGCAATCTGAGTTGGTAGAGGTGCTAGCAGAAGGAGACCTGTTGCCAACGCAGAGGTGTTGGGGATGTTGCAGAGGGTCGAGGCCAGAATGGATGCCATAGAGCAAAGATATCCCAGAGATCCTAAAGACACCAGTGAACCTGAGATAGAAGAAGCGGAAGAAAATGTTGAGATTCCTCCTGACATGAGGCTCCTGAGAACTGTTTTGGGGTCTGCAGTTAAGCCCAGAATTGAAGTGTCGAGTTATGCAGGGGGACTGAATCCAAAGGAGCTAGTAGACTGGATAAATGAAATGAACAAGTGCTTCGAATATGAAGAAATAAGCGAAGATAAAAAGATCAAGTTTGCGATGACAAAACTGAAAGGACATGCTGCACTTAGGTGGGATGGAGTGCAGGCAGAAAGCAGGAGAGTTGGCAAGCAACCTATCAAGAGCTGGACCAGAATGATGGCTAAATTAAAAGGTAAATTCTTGCCTATTGATTATCAACTGACATTTTATAGGCAAATTCAGAACCTGAGACAGAGGTTTCTGACAATAAAAGAATACACATAGGAATTCTACAGAGTAAGCATAAGAGTTGGGCAATTCCAGGACACACCAGAGAAGACTGCCAGATATGTGAATGGTCTCAAGCTGGAGATCCAAGATGAGATTGGTCTCCTGTCTCCTAAGATAGTAGAAGAGGCCTACCAGATGGCCTTGAAAGCAGAGGAGAAACTCCTGAGGAAACAGTCTACCAAGAAGAGAGGTACTTTCCGTGGAAAGGGAAGTCAGGGTGGTAGAGGAAAGCCTACTACACCTAGGGATGGAGATAACAGTAGCTCACCATAGAATGCATCTACAGAGGATGATGCAAGGGGCAGAAGGGGTTCTTACAGAGGAAAAGGAAGAGGAGGTAGAGGTAGAGAGTTGAGGTGTTATAGATGTCAGCAAGTGGGACATAAGCACTATGAGTGTCCAGAGAATGTGGGTGCTGGTCCAAGAAATTATTTTGTTGCCTAGGCTAGAGAAGAGGCAGAAATTGAAGAAGAAATCCTACCAGAGAGGGGAGAGTCCTTGGTGGTTAACAAGGTCCTGTTGAAGCAAACCAAAGAGGCCACTGAGCCTGCATAAAGGAAGAATTTGTTTAGGAGCATATGCAAAGTCCAAGGGAAATGCTACCAGCTAGTCATTGATAGTGGCAGCACAGAAAATCTGGTTTCCAATGAGGTGATAGAAAAGTTGAAGCTGAAGACAAGGGAGCATCCAACTCCCTACAGGGTGTCCTGGCTGCATAAAGGGCACCATCTGGTTGTAAAAGAACAGTGTGAGATAAAGATGCAAATGGGCAAATACAAAGATAAGGTTATGTGTGATGTAATGCCCATGGATGTGTGTCATATACTGTTGGGTAGACCCTGGCAGTTTGACAGAGCGGCAATGCATGATGGCAAGAAGAACACTTACAGGTTCTTCAAGGATGGGGTACATCATACATTGATACCCATGGAAGAAGGAGAGCCATCCAACAGAGTGATTGATCCAAAGATGTTGTTGCTAAGCGGGAAGGAATATCTGCAGCAGATAGAAGAAGAAGAGGTAAGTTTTTCTTTAGTTTGCAAACCTAGGGTAGTCCTTACTTCTACAAAGATTTTTTATTTTCCAGTAGAAATCCAAGAGATGTTAGAAAATTACTGTGACATTGTTGTGGATGATTTACCTGATGAGCTACCACCTGTGAGAAATATCAGCCATCAAATAGATTTTATCCCTGGTTCAAATCTGCCAAATAAGGCAGCCTATAGAATGACTCCCAAGGAAAAAGAGGAAATCAGGAGACAAGTACAGGAATTGGTGGACAAGGGATTGATCAGAGAAAGTTTGATTCCATGTGCAGTACCAGCAGTATTGAGCCCAAAGAAAGATGGGAGCTGGAGAATGTGTACTGATTCCAGAGAAATAAATAAGATCACAATCAGGTACAGATTCCCTTTGCCCAGAGTTGAGGATTTAATGGACTGTTTGAGTGGTGCTAAATATTTTTCAAAGATAGATTTAAAAAGTGGATACCATCAGATTAGAATAAGAGAGGGTGATGAGTGGAAAACTACCTTTAAAACAAATGAAGGACTGTATGAATGGATGGTAATGCCTTTTGGGTTGTCAAATGCACCTAGCACTTTTATGAGACTTATGAATGAAGTATTGAAAGAATTCATTGGTAAATTTGTGATAGTGTATCTCGATGATATATTAGTTTTCAAAAGAACTAAAGAAGAACATTTAAGGCATCTTAATCATGTCTTGAAAAAGCTGCACCAAGAGAAATTGCTGATAAATTTAAAGAAATGCTCATTCATGAAGGAAGAGTTGGTGTATTTTGGTTTTGTTGTTTCTGCAGAAGGATTGAAGATGGACCCAGAAAAGGTTAAGGCGATTGTGGAGTGGCCTTCACCCAGGAATGTTTTTGAGGTAAGAATTTTCCATGGACTTGCTAGTTTTTACATAAAGTTTATAAGAAACTTCAGTAAGATCAATGCACCCATAATTGAGACAATAAAGAAGAGAAAACAGCCATTTAAGTGGACTGCTAAAGCAGAAAGAAATTTTAAACTTTTGAAGCAAAAGATAACTGAGAAGCCTGTTTTGATTCTGCATGATTTTACTAAACCATTTCAAGTGAAGTGTGATGCTAGTGGGGAATCCATTGGAGCTGTGTTGAGTCAGGATGATAGGCTTGTAGCATATTTCAGTGAAAATATGAATGACACCAGAAGAAAGTATTCCTCTTATGAGAAGGAATTCTATGCAATTGTTTAGGCAATGAAAAAGTGGAGACATTATTTGATGTCCAGGGAATTTGTATTGTATTCTGACAATCATGCTTTGCAGTATATTGTACAGTAGCCCAAGTTGAAGCATAAGCATGCCAAATGGGTTGAGTACCTCCAAGGTTTTAATTTTGTTTTGAAACATATAAGTGGCCAAGCAAACAAAGTAGCTGATGCTTTGAGTAGGAGGCACATGCTTGTTCAAGAAACTAATTTTGAAGTTGTAGGGTTTGATTTTCTCAAAGAATTGTATAAAACAAATTCAGATTTTAAGGAAGCATTTGAGGTATGTTGTAACCCTATTCTAACAGATAGAAGCCAGTGGCTGGATTATTTCTTGCAGGAAGACTTGTTATTCAGAAGAAACCGATTGTGTGTACCAAAATGTTTCGTGAGAGAAAATTTGATCAAAGAGAAGCATAGTGGTGGACCTGCTGGACACTTTGGTACTGATAAGACCTATGAGCAGCTGAGTCACTTCTATTACTGGCCCAGGATGAGAATAGAATTGGATAAGTTTGTGAAAAAATGCAAAATCTTTCAATATGCTAAAGGAAGGAGCCAGAACGCAGGATTGTACACTCCCTTGCCTATTCCAGACAGGCCTTGGGACATGGTGAGTATGGATTTTGTTCTAGGATTTCCCAAGGCTTAGAGAGGGAATGATGCAGTCTTTGTTGTGGTGGACATATTCTCCAAAATGGCACATTTTATTCCATGCTATAAAACTAGTGATGCCACTCATGTGGCTAACTTGTTTTTCAAAGAAGTTGTTATATTGCATGGGTTGCCCAAGAGCATTGTTTCAGATAGAGACACCAGGTTTGTGGGTAATTTTTGGAGGACACTGTGGAAGAAACTTGGTACCAAACTGAGTTTCAGCTCAGCTTATCATCCCCAGACTGATGGAAAAACTGAGGTAGTAAACAGGAGTCTGGGAAATTTGTTGAGAAGTCTTGCAGGAGAGCATCCCAAGCAGTGGAACCATATTTTGCCCCAGGCAGAATATGCATATAATGACTCACCAAACAGGAGAACAGGGCAGAGTCCATTCCATATTGTTTATGGAATGCACCCCAGAGGAATATCAGAGTTAAGAAATCTAGGAAGGGAAGAATTGAGAAGTGTTGATGGTGAGGAATTTGCTTCAGAGATTCAGGCCATACATGAACAAGTGAAACATAAACTACAAGGCAACAGCATCAAATACAAAAGCAGAGCAGACTTGAGCAGAAAAGAAGTTCATTTTGAAGTAGGAGATTTGGTTTTGGCACACTTGAGAAAGGAGAGATTCCAAAAGAAGTAGTATAACAAGTTGAAGTTCAAAAATATTGGGCCATGCAAGATACTTAGAAAGTTTTCTGCAAATGCTTATGAGATTGAATTACCTCCTGATGTTGGAATATCTCCCATTTTTAATGTTGCAGATTTGTACAAGTATGAAGATAATGGTGAACGAGAAAGATCAGCAGACAAGGGATAGGTTGAGTGGAAAGAACAACTACCTCCAGCGCAACCATTGCAACCAAAGAAGATATTGGAAAAAAGAGTGTTCAAGAGGACCAGAGGACAAGAGTACTTTCAGTACTTAATCAAATGGAAGGATAAGCCAGAGGAAGATGCCACTTGGATGACTGAAGGAATATTACAGAAGATAGGCAGATCAATGGAAGAGCTCATGGATAGGAGCCCATGAAGAAAATTTCCCTCGGGAGTCTGATGCAAGGGCATTAGACACTAGCCAGCAATGTAGGAGGTTTTGTCCACATGTTGTGGCTAGGAGGGTTCGAAATCATCTAAATTGTAACAGCTAGGTGTGAATACCTCAGCTGACTATATCATTTAGAGTAGTTAGAGTTGTAGAAGTCGAATAGTTCAGTTAGTCCATCTTTCATGTTTCAGTTACCTGAATTATTGTAATTAGGCTTTTGATTTTCTAAAACAATCCTCACAGAGGAACTGAAGAGACGCATTGTAATGTATATAATTTGTATTTTTCGGATGTATAGGGGAGGAAGGAGGAGAAGGAGAAGAGAGCTTTTCTATAATAAAATCTCTGTGTGTTAACAATTGTTTCCAGTTAAATAATTTCAGTGCTCGTTGGCCATTTAATTGTCTTGAACTGTTAATTGTGAAGAATTGTTTAACTATGAGGTGATCATGTACTGGTAATTCCGCTCTTCTCTGTCTATTTTTCCCGTGAATTTTTTGGATAAACTCTACGAATTGAATGCAGTCCTTTGCCTGTATTACTATGAACTCCCCACCGAATGGTCAGACCGAACTCTATTGAAATAAACCCAAGTTGTGAACCTGAGTTAAGGCATACGAAGGAATAGCGTAACCGACATGAACTGTGGTTAATCACTGTACCAAAACGCGCAAGCGGATTGACGAAACCACCTTGCCCATATCGCACCGCTTTTCTGGAGCAAGCAGTTTCCTCCCATTGTGAGCGATTCCATAGAACCGTCGACACGTGGCAGAGGTGGACCCACGAAAACCGTCGTTGTTGCGCGCCATCGCACGTTAAAGTCCGTATAAGGATGCCGAGTGATATCATGGACCGCCGTTGATCTGGGAAGGAGCCAGCGGACGGTGATCGTTTGATAAAGATGTGCGAATGATAACCGAGGTACTGTGCGTGCATTTGATTGGTTATTGATCATAGAGGTGGGGCCGGAGCCAAAGGTTTATTATAAATTCATTTGATAAAAGCGTTGGACATTTATATAAAGTTCGGAGACATAATTTAATTCTCAAAGACTCGTAATAATGCTTGTTTATCAAATCCTTCGAATTTGATAAATAAAATCAAGGAAAATGAAGAAGACCACGTGGAGGTGAAATAAGCAAATTGTGGAAATGCTGACAAAGCCACGAGAAGAGATCAGCTCTCCTTAGGTGCCGACTTTCAGTTTTGTTGCCGTCAATATGTGGGAAAGGATCAAGACAAGAAGCTGGCATAATAGATGAAGCAAGATTATGGTCTGATGAAGGGAACTAGGGGTTACTTGATTAACTCCATCACGAATAGGTTTGTGCACTTTGCCATGCACATTTTGGCAGGAAAGATAATGTGAAAGTTTCGCGCAGAGGAGGTTTTTGCATTGGTAGTGTCTTTGGCTACAGATTGCAGCGAGGAATTTGTCTATAATTTGGCATGATACTTATGCAGTGAATTATTCATTGATTTTTGTGAACCTCAGGACAAGGGAAATAAGTTCCACTACACATGGATCTTTCTCTTAATTACATTGAAAGCCTAGAGGGAGCTTGAGGAGTCACAAGTCTCCTCTCTGAACCCTGATCTCAGCGAGGTTGCGCGATATGCCTTGATGTGGCATTAAAAGGAACACACCAGGGTAATGGAGAAAAAATTATTTTAGGTTGGATTCAAAATGAGTCTACGCACAGTGATTAACCAAAAGCCTCGGTTATAACCAATTATTTTGAATAAGTATCAGCAAGTCGTAGACTTCAAAGAGGACTTCCACCATGTTCATATATGGGTGAAGAAGGACCTTGTCAGGGTCTACTATGAGTTGTCGTACCTAGTCGAAGAGGAAGATGTTACAGCCATAGTCAGTGAATGGTCAGGCGATTGGCTAACTCCTCCCACTGAAGGCAAGAGGATAGGTCATGCATGGATGAATGGCGCTAAGTCTATGGCGCTGAAGGGAAAGGACACTGGGAAGACACAAGGTAGTCACATTTGTGACCAGTAAAGAGACCGAAGCAGAGGTTGACATAAAGACAGAGGTTCCAGACACAAGATTGGATGATACTCATGGCGATGATACAAATACATATCCATGAGATCCCCCATACCCTTTTATGACTAAGAGACGACAACCACAAAGTGGAGGTGCACGGAAGAAAATGAAGTCCAATCATTCCACCAGCTTGGAAGAAATGGTCTTCACTGAGGGGGACCTTGAAGAGATAGGAGATACTATTAATAATTTCACTGAACACCTATGGGGTAACATTGAAGACCAGTATAAGAAGGTATTGGTTGAGGTCCACAAGGGGCTAAACTATTTGTAGGTGCAGGTGAGCATCGTACAAGTGAGCGTGAGTCAAGCCAGTGAGCTTCAAGCGAGCGCGACTCAAGAAAGAGGGGCACCAGCATGTGTAAATATGACAGTGAAAGTAATTACAATTACCACTGTTACCTACACAATGCCAATCCCTATGGGCACACTATGTTTTGATACTACTGAACAGATGAAGAAGGCGGTGCATTGGCAGAACACAAGACTTAATCTAGTTGTGCTTCCTCTTAAGACATTGCATGAGTTCCACTAGGGTGTGACTGAAGAATTGAAGATCAGAGAGCAGTGTTCCCTCTTGGTTATACAGGCTTCTAGACAGGAAAGACAGAGGATGGCCGAGGAAAAACAACTGGTTGTGCAAGAGTGCGATGCAACCACTGCGCAAAGACAGAAGTTGGAGGAAGTCATCTCCAAGGCTTACAACGACCTACCTCATCTCAAGATTCAAACTACAGCTACCCCGTAGGAAAAAGTGGCATAACTCACACTAGTAGTAGAGAAATTTAAGGCCGAAGTCGACACGGTGCGACTCGAGATGAAAATCAAGATAGTCGAGCTGCAAATGCAATTGCAACTCTCCATTTTTCCAAAGGTCCGGGAGCAGTGTGCAACCGAGATCAAGGATGCCTATGATAAGGTTGATTCAATAGTACAAGATTGCCTTAAATTTTTTGTGGAAGTTATGGATGTCTAGGTCTCACTATAGGAGTACCCGCATGTGCAAGAGATCGAGAAGGAAATTACCGAAAATTTAGAACATATGGACCAGATTAAGGTCACAATAAAGACCTTAGCACTGATACAAAAATATACCTAACTCCAAGGAGGGAAATTTTTGCAGGGATAGATCAATGAGATGCACCGAAAGGAACAACTTATCATAGTGAGAACGCAACCATGGGAAGCCAAAGCTAGTCAGTTATCACAGACTCTCGAGAAGCAACTGAAGGGCCTGCGCTAGACATAGAAAGATATTTCAACCAAGATTGTAGGGCCAGCTACTGAGATGTTGTTGAGAGAAGTCTGAGAAGTAGAACAGTAGTGCACCAAAACAGTTCCACCTCTGAATGATGCCTTGAGCGGTATCAAAGAAAATATCGAGGGCGCAGAGTGACTTGGGACGAGTCACATTTTTATGTTGGGGGCCTATTGGACAGAGGACCCATCAAGGAAATATTTCGAGAAACACTTCACAGATTGAGGAGCGGAGCATGCAGCGCGAAGCTAAGTTAGAGTATTAGGGGCTTTGGGGTGGGTTAAAGCCCCTTATTTTGTAAAAGGATGAGAATGTATTGTATACGTTGAGATCCACCCATGGAGCGGAGCATGCAGCGCGAAGCTAAGTTAGAGTATTAGGGGCTTTGGGGTGGGTTAAAGCCCCTTATTTTGTAAAAGGATGAGAATGTATTGTATACGTTGAGATCCACCCATGGTTTTCATACCATGTTATTGTAAATGTAAAGACTATATAAGAAGTCTAGGATAGTCTTGATAGAAGGTAGTAGATGATACTTGATATATGATGCACTTGGACGTAAGATGTTTTCGAGTCTGTATTTCCTCTGGGTTGGGTTATAGGAAAGGCTCCTGCATCTGAGTGCACGAATACCATAGGATGTCTGTAGTTGAGTGTGTAGGACCCTATAGCTTAATGTACAGGGTTGAATTGATTATATTGGGGAAATATTAGCATTAATGAAAGACTCAGACAGATCTGTATTTTGAGCTTAAGTGTTTTATTTAATTTCATCTTATTTTATCTATGTTGTTTTACTTATAATTGCGTCACAAAGTCATTTTTAAGTTTATTTATATTTTTTTATGCTTGTTAAAGTAAGATCGCGTAGTTTTTAAGTTAGTTCAACAGAAGTGTTGAACTGCAACTGTATAGTTAGTAGATTTGTTCTGTGAAGCGCTTTCAAGTACTGAAAGGAATATAAGCCCTAAATCCACACTCCCTTGTCCCTCTGGATTCAGAAACCTGGTTCTAGGATCCCCCTATATTGCCTCGGGTGAGACTTCGGTATGTGCAGTAGATCGTTGCTGAAAGGGCCGGTAATAATGGGTTTTGTTTGTTCACACAACCATATTTGAACCTTGGGTCTAGGCCCCATCAAGCCAATAAGAAGTGATTAGAATGAAATGGGAAACCAACTCCCAACCATACAAAAGAAAATCCAAATGCTCACTTGAGGGGTTAGGCAGGGACATATTATAGGATGGCAAGCTGGAGATGAAGGATTATTGTTTTACACCCATAATACACTTATTGCAGTGGTTATTCTCATTATGAATCTAAGGTTTTGAATAATAATATCATATTTCATTTTTCTTTTCTTTTCTCCCTACGTTTTTTTCTTTGTTTTGAATCCATATTTGTTGGTAAAATTATTCAAGATTATTGATATATTTTATTATACAACAATTTTGAACACAAAAATTATTTAAAACCCTTGAATACTCGATATTTATGGGTATTTAAATCAAATTTGAGTTTATCTGTTGCAGGTTGAAATTCCAAAATGATACATGCTATATGTGGTTTACTTGTACATTAAAGTTGGATTTCATAAAGACTAGTATTTTTAATTTATTCTTTTTTTTTCTCATTATTTATTTCATTGGAAAATGTGATTGGTTGAGAATAGTTTGACTTGATAAGATTATTTAATCATTCAAACATAACTCATATTTAATTTTTTATCCAATATTTATTTTTAGAAATAATTAAATCAAATATTCTAATTGTTTGTGCACGATAAATTAATATTGATACTTTATATCATATTGTTTTAACTACACATTTCAATTAGATGTATTTAAGACAGTTTGTTGTAATTTTTTTCTTCTCCTTTTATTTTGAATATTAATTTGTACTAACCCTATGTTATGTATGAATTATGATATACAATTTAAACCTCATTTAGTCATAAATGATATTTTATTTTTAACAAGTTTCATATGTTATGTGTCTATAAAATTTCTCTCCCTAAAAACCTTATTTGATTTTTAAAAAATTCATATTGTTAACATGGACTTATTTATTTTCTTAAATAGAATATTTCTTCAATTAACATTATCACTAGAGAATTCCCCCTATAGTGAAAGCGAGGCTAGCCCTTGTGACCAAAAGCACGAGGATTCTTGAAATCATCTGTAAATGTATTCTCAGATTGTTCTTAGTTACCAAGATAATTCAAGAACCAACAAGGTTTCTCCTATGAATAACCTTTATATTGAAGAATAAATTTCATTTACTTTGGTTGAGACTCCTATTTCTTCCCCTTCTGCTCTATATGTTAATGGTCTATTATAATTTGGATCTTGGGAGGTTAATGTATAGAACATGACTATAATTATTCATGAGAATTTTTTATCGATCCCCCTAGGGTCCTTAAGGTCTATTCCTCTTCACTAATCCCTTATAATAGGCTTGAATAACCTCTTAGCACAACTCCAAACTCCCTTGAACTCATCCACTCACCTTTGATATACCTACCTAATAAGGAAACTATGGATGTATCTACATATTCTAAAGGCTCAAAATATAATCCAAGAACTTGCAAAAAGGACTATGACAGTTACAATAAATCATTTGAAGGTGGTCTTGGACACCTAAAAGATAGCAATAAAAAATCTTAGCAAAGATGTAGAAAATATTTTTTATCCATAGTCTATAAGTAGGAAAATTCAAAGCTAAAATTTTGTAGTAAAAAATATTTATTGAGGGCCCTTGGAGAATGGTTTCTTAAGGTAAGTTCAAAATGATCTTACTCTCCATAAACTAGAGAGGGTTGGCCAATCCTTCAATGAAATTGGCCCTTAGGAGTTTGATTAATACTGACAATATTGTCATTCTCTTATAAGAGATCATGATAGATTAAGTAAAAGCATTTCAATATCTATCCAAGACTTTGAAAATATGGGAGTTCAACTACGTGGATGTTGTAGGTTGTTTAAGAATGCTAGTTACAGGGTGGAAGACAAATATTTTTCCCTCTCTAATGTGTATAATTTTGATTTAGGATTGGTTGTATCCCTTTCTTCTTTTGATTAGGGAAAATTTTTCAATTTCCTAAACATCTATGGGACCTATGCCAATGGTAGAGAGTATTAGGAATGATTTTTTTTTTTAAGTCGTGACATCATAAATAGATCATAATTTCAGAAGAACAATGTAATTTTACTCTTTACACATATGAGATAGGAGGTCCTATAGACCTACCAAATTATTCCTCAAATTTCTTTATCAAAATATTGGAGCAACTTGATTTTGACATCATTGACTTTTTCAAGCTTAACCCAAAATATTCCTAGTTACAAAAGATGTATTGATGATGCACTAAGAATCAAACTAGTGTTTTCAAGAGGAGAATACATCTAAGCTCATTTAAATTAAACCTAAAATGGATAAAACTCACAAATTCCATCCAAATTCCCAAGAATGTTCCCTTACAACTATTTATTGTGGGAATCTATTGTCCTACAATTCTATTAGAACCTATGTATGTCCAAACTATTGGCTATCAAATGGTCTAACAACCATTAAGATAAATATGGAAGACTCCTTTAGGAGGTAGAAGATGTTATATCATATAAAATATCTTTAGAAGGATTCAATCTTCTTTTGAATGCACAAAAAGAAGAGATTTTTCAGCTAGAAAACAAAAGAAATAAGTTTGTTGTTAGACAAAGAAAGGAAGTGGTCCCTAACAAGTAGGGAATTGTGTCTATAATCTAGAGATGAAAGCATGAATTTGTATGCATACTTGCAACCTATTCAAGAAAATTGATAGAGTAGATAGGTCGTGGGATGAAAATTTCAATGAAACTACTTCTAAAGGGGTCTCTCGGTTTAGAATATTTTCCCAAAGAACAATAAGACCCTAGTAGATTCCATTCTCAAAATATCTAGCTTCTTCTCCAACTTTGTGTATCCAAAAGATAATCACTACTCACAGGAAAAGTAGTAAAATAGGAAATATATTGAACCCTTCACATCTTTCAAAAAGATAAGAGCTTGGGTCCAAATGAGACACTCATTAAACTCTTTATTAGTTATATGAGTTCAATAGATCTTTGTAGGTTAGTAAAGTCAACTTGACTCACATTAAAGGTATTGGATTCCTTGAACACCATAGTCATTACACATATACCAAAGTTGTATGTTAGAAACCATAAAAAGTGATTGAATTGATATTTCTTCCAATTGATAATTTATTAAACTTTTTCGAATAATAAAAATACATAAAACGTCAACACATCAAAATAATGAGAAATGTATCATTTCCTAGAAAAACTTGTTTTTCATTTAATTTATAAAAACCACTTTTTCATTTAATTTATAAAACCTTACTTTCATTTATAAATTAAAAATAAAGTTATTGATATTTATAACTTTCCACCATTATATTTTAATAAATAGTTCAAAAATAAATATACTTATTTAAATCTCAACAACTTTAAATTCAATGAAATAAAATATTCATAAAAAATATTTAAATAAATATAAAGAAATTCAAAATCTTAAATAAATCTGAATAAAAAAATAAATAAAATTCAAAATCTAAAGTAAATATAATATCCGTGCACCTTTATAAATGGCCTTGATATCCTAGCATGGCAGGGAAAAAATAGGAGCCCATGCCAATTGCAACTTCTACCATAATTGGTACTTTTATCATGTCATATATTTTTAACCTTCCTTAACTATTTTACCTTGGCAAAATCGATTTACACATTGAAATATGACGACCATTGAAAATACGAGTGTTCCTAAAGAGAAAAATCAGATGCAATAAGAAAATAATAAGCGAAAGAATTTATTGAAAATTAATTTCTAATCAGATTTAAAATAATAATAATATTTTTTACAATGGATAGGAATTTAATAAAATTATAAGTTTGAATGGTGTGATTTATATAATTGAAGTGTTTTATAAATGTTTAAAGATGTTAAATTTACTTATATATTTAAAATTTTATTTTTAAATAATTAAAAGTTACAATATTACGTAAAATTATATAAAAAAAATTATAATAAAAACAATTAAAATTTAAATTAAACAATACTAACAATAAATATTAAAAATATCTTTTAAATGTTCATATATAAACCGGTTGCAAGTATGGATGTGAGGTTTGGGGTTGCAGCATCTCTAGAGAATTCTGGAGGAAGATTGAGTAAATCCATAAGCGTTTTATAACGTATAACCTTAAAATTAAAAGCAATATACCCTATCCTATTCTCCTTATAGAAGTGGGTCTTTCCCCTATCGAAAGCCTAGCTATGACTAGGCTTCTGTTGTACAAGCACAAGCTCAATAGCATAGGAGACCATAGATTTCCTAAGCTAGCTTTAAATTCTAGCCAAAATCACCTAAGGCTTAAACGAGGTTGGTATAAAGACACCAGGGCCTGGTTAAACCATTGGGAGATCGACGAGAATGTTGCATTGCAAAACATCAATAACATTAAAAAAATTGTTACTTCTAAGGTCAAAGAAAAAATGTGGTACGAGAAAGATCTAGCAGCTAAAAGAAAATTAAGGTATTATAAGGAGGTCATCAACCCCACCTTAGAAGATCAAAAGTATCTCTCTATTTTAACTAGCTCAAAGAAGAAAATTAATATAGCCAAGATTAGAACGAACTCTCATGAGCTCCATAGTGAAACAGGTAGTTGGACAGTTCCTAAAACAATTGAAAATAATTAATATTATTTTATATTAATGGAGAAATGGTTACACAAGTTGTAACGTATCTCCTTAGTTTAGGATTTAGTTCCTTCAATTTAGGAGTTTGGTTGCAACTTCCTGATTCTTAGTGATGTACTTAATGATGTAATTTCTCATTCATGAATGTAGAGTAAACTCAGAGTGTTCTCTCTGTTTGAGTGCAGTCTCCAGGTGCAGTACTCACCTGTGAGCTGCAACTCCTTCTTTTCAATTCAGTCTGATTTTTATCTTGGTATCATAGCACAGAGTAGGGAGAGCCTTATTTTTTTAGCATCATTGATTACAGAACTATAGTGGTGGAGGAGTATACAAAAGCTTTCGTAGAATCAGGTGGACTGCAGTAACACCTGAAGCATAGGTCTCAGATGACTGATCATCTCTAAGCAGAAGAAAAGGTTGGCGCGGTTTTGTCGCGAACAGTCATGCCATTGGCACGAGCTTGAGGGAAATACCCGCGCCAGCGCGCCAAAACACCCTATTCGCGTGGAGATACACGCTATAATCGCGCCAATTTTGGAACTTGCGTGCATTTTGATTTGGGCGTGGATTTTTTGCCTTAGAGAAGCGCCAGCCTCTTTCTCTTTGGGAAGGTCTGCAATTTTTTGTAGATCGGCCCTGCCCGGTGGTGGCGCATTGAAATTCCTGATTTTCTCGGTGGCAACAGATCGGACTTGCCTGGTGGTGGCGCATTGAAGTTCCGAATTCGCCCGGTGGTGGCAGATCGAACTTGCCCGGTGGTGGCGCATTGAAGTTCTGAATTCGCCCGGTGGTGGTAGATCGGACTTGCCCGGTGGTGGCGCATTGAAGTTCCGAATTCGCCCGGTGGTGGCAGATCGGACTTGCCTGGTGGTGGCGCATTGAAGTTCCGAATTTGCCCGGTGGTGGCAGATCAGACTTGCCCGGTGGTGGCGCATTGAAGTTTCTGATTTTCTCGGTGGCAGCAGATCAGACTTGCCCGGTGGTGCCGCATTGAAGTTCCTGATTCGCCTGGAGGAAGTAGATCAGGTTGCCTGGTGGTGGCGTATTGGATTTGCTTGGTGATAGCGGATCGGATTGCCCATTGGTGGCACATTGAAGGTACAATTTTTTTTTTCATCAAAACAGTAGTCAGGATCTAGTATGTGGTGATCTTTTTTTAGTGTGTCCTGCAATTGTTCAGTTGGGTAAAATTATTCATCAGAGGATCAGAAAGTTTATTAGTCCAATATGAATAACAATATAGAATCGTATCTCCACGACTCTGGCAAACTCGATGGATCTAATTTCACCAACTGGAAATTCAAGATACAGACATTACTTGAAAGCACAAATGCGTGGTCGATCGTTATAGGAAATGAGCTGAGACCAGGAACAGCTGCACAAGAACAAGACTGGGATAAAAGGGAGACCAAAGTAAAGGTCATACTGAATATGTCCGTTAAGGACAATATTATCCCACATATTAGAGACTGCAAATCGTCCACTGACATTTGGACGACGATCAAGAACTTATACGAGACGCAAAATACAAACCGTGTCTTGTCACTCAAAGGCAAGCTGTTTGCGATGAAGATGGAGGAGAATGAGTCCACTGCTGGATTCATTGCCATAGTCAAAGACCTAAAGGACAAATTGGGAGATATCGGAGAGAAAGTTTCTGATTCAGATCTGGTCACGATCACGTTGAACGGAATGACAAATGAATATCAGATGTTCATCACAGGATTGGCAGCAAGGGAGAAAGCCCCTGCATTTGAAGAGCTGACAGGGATTCTGCTACAAGAAGAAGAGCGACGACAAAATCTGAAATCACAGAGCAATGATCTTGCTCTGATGGTGAAAAGGAAACAGTATAGAGGGAAGCAGCCACAACATCAAAAGCAACCACAGCAGCAGCAGCAACAACAGAAAGGAGCCAACACATTTCAAAAGAGACCGTTTAAAGGTATGTCTGCTAATAATTTTCCCAGCAAGAAATGTTTTTACTGTGGAAAACTTGGTCATCAGATTAAAGAATGTTATAAGAGGCAGGCAGACGAAGCAAGAAATAAACAGAGAAAGCACAAAGGTTACTTTGTTGAGGAAGATGAGGACCATAGCCACGAACTGCGACTATTTACAATCGATTGTGTCATTTCAGCTTCAAAGGGAGATGAGGATGACATATGGTATGTCGATTCTGGTGCATCCTCACATATGACAAGTAAGAAGGAATGGTTTGAATGTCTTGAAGAAACTTAATGTGGGTCGAAAATATATTTAGGAGATGATAGTGGATATGAGATCAAAGGATATGGTGACATTCCAGTAAAGTTACCTAGCGGTGACATTAGACGCCTTAAAAATGTATTGTATGTGCCCGGAATTAAGAAAAATTTGATCTCTGTCTCAATGATAACTGATCAGGACATGCAAGTTCAATTCTTTAAGACTAACTGTGTCATAAAGGATATCCATATGGAAACAGTTGCAACAGGAGTGCATGTGGGGAGCCTATACAGACTAGATGTGAAAAGTATGCCACAACAAGCCATGGTCGCAACTGGATCGACAGCCAAAAATATCTGGCACCAGAGATTCGGCCATCTTAATCTGCAAGACCTCATCCTACTTTGGAGAAAAGGTATGGTCGATGGAGTTCCTGTTTTCCATAATGTTCAGTTGGATTGTGATGGTTGTGCATTAGGGAAAATGCATAGAGAAGAGTTCCCTCTGCATATTAATAGAAAGGAAAGAGATATTTTAGAACCGGTGCATACAGACATATGCGGACCTATGCAAACTAGGTCACTAGGTGGTGCATATTACTTTCTTTTATTTACAGATGATTGCACTAGATTCTCTTGGATATACTTTCTGAGTAAAAAGAGTCAGACCTTTCAGTATTTTAAAGAGTTTAAATCCATGGTAGAAAACCAGATGGGAAAAAGCATAAAAATTCTCCGCTCAGATCAAGGGGGGGAATACAGGTTGGGAGAGTTCATGAATTTCTGCAATCATCATGGGATTGTGCAACAGTTTATAGTGCCCCACACTCCACAGCAGAATGGAGTGGCAGAATGAAAGAACAGAACTCGTGTGGAGTGCGCAAGGAGCATGCTTCAAGGTAAGGGTCTATCAAATGGTTTTTGGGCAGAAGCTATTAACACTACTGTCTATTTAAAGAATAGGAGTCCTACTAAATGTCTAGGCTTCAAAACCCCTTTTGAAGCATTATTTGGATTCACACCAGCAGTGAGTCATTTAAGGATATTTGGGTCAAAAGCTTATGCTCATATACCTAAGGCAGATAGGAAGAAGTTAGATCCTAAAGTCCTGAAATGTATATTTGTTGGATATGGCACTGAGTTCAAAGCATATAAGTTATTTAATCCTGTAACTCATAAATTTTTTGCAAGCATAGATGTCATATTTCATGAACAGGTTGAAGAAGGAAAGGATGACTATAACAATGATTGGCACATTCCATTGCTAATGGAAGAAAACAGTGAGGATGATGAAGAACAGGAGCAGAAACAAGAAGAAGTAACAGGTAATGTAATCAATGATGCAAGCCCGGAGAAGGCTGAAACAAGCAGATTTGAGGAAAGTCCCCTACCAAGGAGATCAATTAGGAAGACTCGATTACCATCTAGATTGAAAGACTATGCATTAATGACAAACATTTTAAAAATTGTAGAACTTGCAAATTATGAAGAAGCAAGTAAATCTGATGCATGGAGGGCTGCAATGCATGAGGAAATTGAATCAATTAATAGAAACCATACTTGGGATTTGGTTGAACTTCCTGAAGGTAAAACCCCCATAGGATGCAAATGGTTGTATAAACCTAAAATAAATGTAGATGGGAGTGTAGAAAAACTTAAAGCTAGACTGGTAGCAAAGGGTTACTCACAGCAAGAGGGAATAGATTTCGATGACACCTTTGCTCCTGTAGCAAAATTAAACACTATTAGAATGCTAATTTCCTTAGCAAAAAAACATAAATGGGAGCTACACCAGCTAGATGTTAAGTCTGCATTTCTGAATGGTGACTTGAAAGAAGAAAATTATTTAGTACAGCCTGAAGGGTTTGTGAAAAAGGGGCAGGAACATCTTGTTTGTAAATTGAAAAAGGCACTTTATGGTTTAAAACAGGCACCCAGGTCGTGGTATGAGAAGATTGATTCATTTTTTGTACAGCATGGCTTTCATAGGAGCTTGAATGATCCAAATTTGTATACCATGTTTAATAAACAGAGGAAAATTATTTTGATTTCTTTGTATGCAGATGATATGATCATAACAGGGAATGCTAACAATCTGATCAAAGAAATCAAACGGAAGATGTCACAAGTGTTTGAGATGAAAGATCTCGGAAATCTCCATTATTGCTTGGGATTGGAAGTATGGAGAGATTCTAGATAGACTTTTCTTACTCAAGGGAAGTATGCCAGAAGCTTGCTGGAAAGGTTCAGAATGGAGCAGTGTAGATCAGCAGCAACACCATTGCAGCAGAACTTAAAGTTGAGTAGTGACGATGGTACTAAAGAGGTGGATGCCACTATGTACAGACAACTACTTGGGAGTTTGATATATCTTACTACAACTAGACCAGATTTGGCATACTCTGTTAGTATGTTGAGCCAGTTTATGTCAAAACCACTCGAAAGTCACTGGGTCGCAGCAAAAAGTGTGTTGAGGTATCTTAGTGGTACTAGTAATTATGGTATTTTGTACACTGACACATCTGATGTTACTCTAGCAGGTTTTTCAGATTTAAATTGGGCAGGTAACTTGGATGATCGAAGGTCTATCACAGGTTACGCATTCAGTATTGGAACCAGGGTCATAGCATGGAGCAGCAAAAAGCAAAGTATTGTAGCTTTATCTTCATGTGAAGCTGAGTACCAAGCATTGTGTGCAGCCACATGTGAAGCTATCTGGTTGAGAAGACATCTCAACGATGCAGGAGAAGAACAGAAAGAATCAACTATTATCAAAACTGACAACCAAAGTACCATTAAGCTTGCATACAATCCAGTCTTTCATAAAAATACCAAGCACATCGATACTCAGTTCCATTTTGTTCGAGAAAAACTACAGTCAAAGGAGATATGTGTTGAATATTGTAAAACTTGTGACAATATGGCTGATATTTTTACTAAGCCTCTTGGGCGTGTAAAGTTTGAATTGTTTAGAGGGATGCTAGGAGTTCAGGGTAATCCTTTCTCCATTAAGGGGGGGAGTTGAAAATAATTAATATTATTTTATATTAATAGAGAAATGGTTACACAAGTTGTAATGTATCTCCTTAGTTTAGGATTAGTTCCTACAATTTAGGAGTTTGGTTGCAACTTCCTGATTCTTAGTGATGTACTTAATAATGTAATTTCTCATTCATGAATGTAGAGTAAACTTAGAGTGTTCTCTCTATTTGAGTGCAGTCTCCAAGTGCAGTACTCACCTGTGAGCTGCAACTCCTTCTTTTCAATTCAGTCTGATTTTTATCTAAAACACCATGGATGGAAAGGATGTGCCATCTCTGTGAGAATATTAACATCAAGGATGAAAATCACTTCCTCTTAGAGTGCCCCGCGTACAACCACATTAGAGTTTAATTTCATAATCTTTGTTGCAATACTGACCTTCCTAGCCTTTTAAGATGTCAAAATTATAGTGAGCTCAAGAGGCTTCTCTCGAGGCGTTTTGAACATAGGAATAAAATCTTAAATAAAATTAAATAACTACTTTCTTTAGGTCCGATAGACTAAAGATTGGTCTCATTAGACGTTAACCATCATCATCATCACCATCATATCATCAAATGTAGTTGATATACATAAAAAAACATCAATTTCCATTATTTATATGTCAATCAACATAATTTAATATATCTAGAAATATTTGTATTGATATTAATATTATTTATATTAAGAACATTAATTTCACTAATATTGTTATTACTTTAAGATTTTAGTCTTAAAATCCCTTGATGGTGAGACATGACTGAAGGCAATAATGAGTTCTGCTAGGGTTTTTTGAAATGTGCGCAGGATCTGTAGGATCGACGAGGGCGGATTTGAACATGGCATTGACGAATTTTTTTTCCATGAATAAGATATATGCAAATAGAAAGTGAAGGAATGGGGTGTTGCAAAGTTGATTTCTCTCTGCATACTAAAGATCTGGTGGGTTAGTTCGACAAATGTTGAAGCTCCTGCTATCATTAGCAAAGATCGCGCTTCAAATCGTGTGTATCTATGGATAGAACCATTTTTAATTGTTGGATCTAGTCTTTTTATGAAGATTGAAGGCTCAGAGGCGTTGCAATGGATGATTTTCTCGCTAACTCACATGGATCTAGGGCCAGGGTTCGTGATCTAGAATTTTTGTTATTGATTGATCTGTCGTATCGATGAGGTAGTGCGATGATATCACAACTGTATCTTGCGACATAATACTTAGTTCCATTCAGATCTTTCAGTTTTTGGGAACCATATCGATTGACCCCTTCAACGGCAAGCAAGAACTAAATTGATTTATTTTCCAGATACAGATCTACATGCATGATCATATGCCAGATCTGGTTGGAATTTTTCCATTAGAGCTAAATGGAGAGGCAGTCTTATCACCCAACATAGGAAAGTCTTCTTGTATAAACCTTACACATTTGAATTTTCAGATCTCGTAAAACAGGAGGATCAATTCTAGATGTCGATCCCCAGATCTGCCTGAAGGATTACCTCTAAGATCCCTGGATGGGAAATGTGTATCCATAGGGGTTTGGAAAAGGTATCAGCTTCAAACTCTTAAGAAGAATATTCAAGATCAGTTGGGTATTCCAACAAGCCTCCAAAATCTTATTTATGCAGGGGAAATCATTGCAATAGGACTACAAATTACATGAGTATGGCATTGAACGTGATTCAACCATTATCCTTAACACGATCTTTCTTGCAGGTTGTACTAGATCTAGTTCCACAGGTCCAGCTTCTTTCAAGAATGTGGTTAAAGGAAAGAATGATTCCCATAAAATTACAAAACACTCCCCAAACCTTTCTGGTCCTTATATTGTGGAACATATGGACCAGGTGTCTGCTTTGAACCTATTTTGACAGTCAATTTGCTAGAGGTCCATGAGTTATACTTGAATTTCCATGCAAGAGAATTTATATGCATATTTAATAGTTTATGGCAAAAGTCAGAGGATTTACATCAATGGATTTTCTTTACTTGAACTGAAAATTTTAATATCCACCTATGACTCTATGGAATTTTTTATTATGAAATTTGACACATCAAAGGATATGGATTATATATTAAAAGAGAGACCATTGTTTTGGGACAATGCTGGTCTATTCATGATCCCATGGTATCTCGGATTTCATGCAAATTATACCTTGGTGATCTCCAAATGTCAATATGGATCAAGTTACAAAATTGTCCCTTGCATTTTTGGCATCACAAAGTATTAGAAGGGATCATAAATGTTTTGAGAAAGTTTTTAAATGTGGATGTAGATAGAGTCTCAAAAGGAATTTTCACATTTTCTAAATTCTCTGTAGAGGTATACCTTAGTAAAAGCTTACCTTATCACATTATTTTGATTCATAATAACCTGCAATGGTCCGAGCGTTTAGACTATGAGAATACAACATTCAAATTTCATGTTTGTCTACAAACTAGAAATCTACAAAACATGTGTCCTCAAGCTAAAAAATACTTTAAAATAAAAAAGAAATGAGTCCAAAAGTGAAAGGGATGGCATTTTTGAGAATCACAAGAAGCAGAAGCAAAGGACGACGAACTCCCAGAGAACACTTCAAACATTGTCGAACGAAATTCCTAGGATATTATTAAGAAGAACCTGGTTGATCAATATACTTTGTTAGGTCCAACTTTACCCAAAATATCAACTCATATATTTCAACAACAACAGATTGTGAAGATTCCATCTGAAAAACACTCAAGCTACACCAAACAAACTCATGCTTGAGAAAGCTAGGATTTTGATAAAGATATTTTTGTATATCTTGAAGAGAATCGAATTTCTAATGTATCTTCCACTCCCAACTCTGGTGATTGGTTGGAAGTGGAAAAAAAAAAAAGATAAAAAAAGAGTATATTAGTGTTATTTCTATTAAGTTCTTAATTTTATCTGAGTAGAATTTGCTTGTTTTCTCATATGCTTTTTTACATCTACAATATGTAATTTTGTTCTTTATAAATAAAACTATGATTTTTCCTTTGTAAAAAAACATAAAATTTTAATAATATTAATTTTACTTTTATTTTAATAAATAAACTTACTAATATTATTTTTCTCAATATTTCTTCATATTATTAAAAGTGTATTAATATTGTTATTAACAATATTCTTTTTAATATTATTATTAATAATAATTATATTATTAATAATATTATATAATAATAATAATAGTATTTCTTATAATCTTAATATTATTATAAAACTTAATTATAAAATATAAATTTACAAAACATAACCCCTGAAACATAAAATTATAAAATTACCATAAACACATTTATGGCCACATGTGGAAGCATTTCTTCCAAGTTATGATCGATTATAAAATTACAATAAACACATTTATGGCCACCTATGGACGCATTTGTTCCAAGTTATATCTCGTCAAATAGACTACCTTAGTCATGCATCACATCATTCTCCATAAAGCAAAATTCTCGTCTAACACCACAACAATGTATATGTGGTTTTGCTTTAAAGCTACAACAATGTGTTTGTGGTTTTGTTTTAAATTAGCTATTTATCGATTAAACTCTATTGATGCAGCCGTGTGAGTCTAAATGGAAGTTTTTCCAAAATAATTAATCAAATCATTAATTGAAATTAAAAGGAAGTAAAATCTGTCCTCTCCAGTATTCTTACCATACACAGAAAATATACACTCTTAAAAAGGAAAATATGCACTCTTCGGATTTTAAAGAAAACACAGATTTTCAAAAATTTAAAATGAAAGGAAGAAACACTATATGCTTTCCAGTCTTTTAATATAACGATAGGCTTAAAGTGTGCATTATTTCAAGAATTTAAACTAAATGAAACTAAAATCTGCATTATTTGTTTCTCAATATGAACCTAATTTTTATGAGAAAAACGTTGGATAAATTTGAAGAATTAATACTCTAATTGCAGAAAAATAATTTTCAGCATAAACCATTGCATAACTTATGAAGCATCTAAACTAAAACTAACATGGGAAAGAGAAAAACGTAAATTAATGTTTAACAAACAAGCATGTGCAACCTGAAACATAAAGGAACAATTTACAAAATAAAATGGGAAGCCAAGAACATCCGCAAAAGGATGTTAAATAATTTCAGGAAAAAATAAAAAAAAATAAGGCTCCTTGTAAGATCAGGATCAAGATTTCAAATCTTTTAAAGATCTACAAACGTAAGAATGTGGTGTTGTTGGAAGTAATGGAGAAAGTTATATTTAGATAATTGTTATGATGAGGATAGGTTTGAGGCTCTAATCTTAGACCTCACATCCTAATATCTAGGGAGTGGTTGAAACTATCCCGTTAGTGTGAAAGCCTATATATTTGAGGCTCATCTGACTCAATAGTCAGTGCTTGTATGAGTACATGTACACTCTCCAGGTATCTCAACTGGAGAGCCATTTAGTTAATAGCTAATAGATTCATCTTTTAACATGGTATCGGAGCTTCAGGTCGAAGCTAAGAGGACCTGCGCTGTGTGTAGAATTTGAGGACATAAATATCTAATAGTTGGAGATTTCGTTGCAGCATTCGAGGTATGAAAGCATACAACAATTCGAGAAGCCAATTATTGTGATCGATTGGTGGGCAGCCTGTCGCTACGTGAGTCGGCAGTGTTGGCTCCCTCACGATCGAGGCTCTATAGGTTAAATAGCTAATTCTAGGATGTGAGAGCCATGTTACGAGGTTGCGCGCTGAACCCATGAGCCGGTGGTGGAGGAAAAAAAATCACAGCTTGGTGGTTTAATCGTTGACCGCTTGGTGAGCTTGAAAAATGGTGTTTCTGCGTTATTGATACGCTATGTTATCGGAGACAGCCCAAATACTGACGAAATTCACATCTCTGCCTCCCAACATGTAGTGATTCAGAATTATACAATCAGAATAGGGGAAAGTGGTCGAGTTATTTTCTCGTAGATGGACGGAATCCGTGGGTGATCGGAGAAATCTGTCTGAGCTTGTGTATGCTGCATACCTTTACAAGCAAGACCCCACAGAATTTAAATCCCATGTGTGTAGGTTTTCCACCACTGCAATATGAGAATAGTGGCATCCAACTTGCGGATCAGTTCTCATCTGATTTCGCCAAGCAGATCAGTTTCTCCATGAGCAGCTGCGTGGATCGTAGTGGAGGTTCGTTGCTGGTTCGGTGAGCCTGATCTGTGGCTGCGTGGATCTGCTACACAATCGGGGTGTGGAGGCAGATTGTATCTAACTTGTTGTAATCAAAGGGCATCACAATTTCCCTCTTCAGTGGAGCAGACACATGGACTGTGGATCATGAGGGAGAAGCACTCAAGCATCAAATTTTTTTTCTTGCCTTGTCAAGCTACAATCGAGCGAAGGAATCGATCTTATGTAGTATAACTCCTCCACGTTGGTAATGCTCGGTGCTTGCTTGAGCAGGTGCCTAGTTTGGATTGCACCTATACAACGGGGCTTCTAGTTGTTGACATCTTGTGCCTCAAGGAAGCGAAACAATAAAACATAAATACATGAGGTTCGAGAAGAACACCTTCCCACCCATCACATCTGTTACCTGTTTGGAAGGCAATGAGATTTTTTGGGCGTCAGAATCAAGAGATGGCTCAAGGATGGAGTATTTGTAGCAAAAGATAGTTATAAATACCCAGTTTTCAATGCGGATCGGAGTGCACAGAGGTTATCCATGATTTATTGATTTGTTGCGTTATCTGGAGAAGCGTAGAGGACAAGTTTTCTTGTGTGATCTACCTGTGTGATTTAGCAGTTTCATTCTTAAATTTTATTGTTTGATAAACCTAGAAGTTGCAAGTTGTGGGCTAGGTTGTGGAGATCCCAAAGTGAATTGGGTAAATTTTCTTGCAATTTATTAAATGCCACAATAAAATGTGAAAATTCTTGTTGATTTAAACCCATCTTCACAAATATGTGTCATTATAAATTGCTAATTACATGCATCAGAATTGGATATCGATAGTGTTTCCAGCTTGTTGAGAGGTCGTTTTGTTGCTCGTCGCAAGAAGTCGAGGGCACTGAGATCTGCGTGGCATAGGAGCCACGGTCTACAAGGTTCTATAGTTGAAGAGCTGCCAAAGGGAGAAGTTTCCCACGTGCATGGTAACGGGGTTGTTGGATCTCGTTAGAGGACTGAGTGGACTCGAAATCTGGAAGCAAGACAAAACCAAATACGCTGGACATTTAACAACATGTCTATATTTTTAGATATTTTTGATTCTGATGATGATGATTTTCTCATGTGAACATTTGGAGGCGTTAGCATGGGTAGCATTTTTTAGTTTGAACAAATTTCAGAAAAACATTTTGGTTTTGTTGATGACCATGAGAATCAAGAGGCACAATCTGTTGTACAAGATCCTAATATTTAAGAGTCACGAGTTGATCTTTAGGGAGGATGTAAAGAGGAACAAAGTGTTGAATATCAATTGGATGAGCCACATGAAGCTGATTGCAAAGACGTGGCAGAAGAAGACAAAGCTGAAGAGAATTTAAATTGTGATGATCTCATGAATATTTTTGTGTGTGAAGATGTTAACAGCAACAAGGAAAAAACAACAAAGTTTGAAGAGGAATTGAAATTTCTTGAAGCATGGCTTGAAACACCATGTCTTTATGAAATCAACATAGAAGTTGCATCAATAAATGATGAAGACATTATCGTTGATGTTCAGATGGTTGAATTTGGAAATAGTGAGAGGGAAAATTCTCCTATCCAGCCTGTGATAATTTTGAGAAGGGTGAGAATAAGAATTCAAGCTTTCCATCACTGGGGAAGAAATGATGTGAAAATACATCACTACCTCACGACGAGGAAAGTGAATATGAAGCCTCACCTCGGAATAAACAAGTATGGAGTCACAAGCATAAAGACCAAAATGAAAAACTCTGTTACAAAGTTTTTCTTGTTTTAATTGTAAGCCTAGCTGAGACTAGACCAGCAGGCATATGTTATTGTCCAGTACCCTTTCTCCATTAAGGGGGATTGTTGGAGTAATGGATATGTTAGCCCCCCTATGAAATTCTTGACAAGCAAGCTGGGGGCTAGATAGTTTTGGAGACCTTAAAGGGATGCCTTTCCCCTGGAAACCCATCCTCCTTGAAGTCTCTGAGTGCTATGCCCGATGCAAATCCTATTTGCTGATCCATTCCTAAAAGGCCTACTGTTCCCCCTTGCACCCTTGCAATTATCCCTTTCTCCCCTTTTCCCTCCTTCTGTCAAAATACCTTTGTTCCCCATTTTCCCTTGTCCACCCTTGAAATGCCCTCAAAAATCCCCTTGAAATCCTGTTTCTGCCCCTTGTTTGGCTTTTTCATCCTTCATCTCCCTACCGTTACCCTTCAGGCCTCAAATACATTAAAAATGGGTTAAAAACCCACTTTGGACCTTATAATAGGCCTAGCCCCCTCCGCATTAGCCCCGCGCCCTTCTCTTCTCCATATAACCCAGCGTAGTAACCACTCGCCAAAGCAAAGGGGCACTTGTCGCGTTTGTCCGACGGGCGCAAACTCAGTTGTAGAACTCAACCGATCGAACGGCGGACGTTAAATCTTTAGTGCCCACATATTCCCCGCCTTTTTCCATGCCGGGCCATTGCCGTCCGTTTCCCCCGCCAGATCAACGGTCCACAGTCTTTCCGCCCAGTGGGCCCCGCCACGCACTATTCCAAAATCGCCGGTTTATTTCGCACCACCCCCGTGCGTTTGGTGGTTTTCCCCCACAGCCCAGCGATTCCACTCACCTTTTGCCGCGTGTCCTCCTGTACACTCCCAAAACCGCTCGTTATCCCAATCCATCGCACGCTATCTTCCGGACATGGATGCCCAGCGAAATCACTGTAGACAGTCCGATCTGGGACGGGCCATCCAACGCCCATCGCCCACCCAAGATGCACGATGTTTAATGAAGTTGCGCACGCGATAGTCCATATCCTGGCCCACCGTCCGTCGCCCTCCGCCGTCGATCTCCGCCACGATTGACGGTCCAGGCCTGCTCACCCGTCGCTGACTTTTCCACCGTCCCTGGTCCCGCCACGTCACCTCCATGTGCGTCCTCCATACTTCCTCCCATTCCATTGCATATAATTTGTTCGTTTCGTGTTTTTCCATGTTTTTCTTCCATGTTCGTTCTGCAAACCGCCACCTCCACCGCAACGGATTTCCATTGTTCCCCTGCATTTTTTTCCGCCATGTCACCGTCTGCACCACCTTTCTCCTCCTCCACATCATCCGCTACCCCATCTATTGTTGTCTTTGCAGGTTTCATGTTCCGCAGGGTTTTTAACAAGAAATGATCGCCATATTGCACGATCTCGGTCACAGTGACAGGGTGATTGAAGAAAACCATGTGCAGAGGTTGTATTCGGGGCGTGATGTTACAGGAAACGTCTGGAGGTGTTTGCGCCATAAATTCATCAATGGGCAAGGTTTAAACTCTACCAACCCTCCGGCGTCATTAAAACTCAGAATGCATGAACAGAAGCAGTATGGGAACAGCAGAGAGCTCGAGGCAAGAAGTGGAAGACTTATGGGCTTCTTCAGGGATTTTTAGAAGGCAAAGGCACCAGGTTGAAGACCCCGAGGATCGATCAAAAGGTCCTGAGCACAAGCAAAAGGTAACATCAGGGTTTATTCATTAGCAGAATGTTTTTCTTCATCAAGTACAGGGCGCCCATACAGTCTTTACTATGCACTATGTCCATGAAAGAAATTCCACCCTAACAGCAGTTCAAAACCGCCAAAGCATTTAATATGACAGACCTCTTAGTAGTTTATTTCATTTTTTCAAAGCACCAGGAGTACCACAGCCGAAACATGTCAAGATCATATGTGGAGAAGATTTCTCTTTCACAAGGGAGGTGACAGAGATTAAATACACAGCAATCAAACAGAATGGGTCTCGGCCCTGCATTCATTTTTGTGTTTAATATTACATTTAGTATTCACCTACCACCTCAGTCGATCTTCTGTTCATCCACCGCTATAAAGCACAGAAATAAAGTGGTTGTTGTTTGTTGATGAGATATCAATGAAACGCAAGTATTTCCCCTTGAGACAAGTTCTCTGTGTAATATTGTAAGATAGGCTGAGATTTGATGTATTCAGATTGAATGTTCAAGCTATGGGCTATGATGTACCTGATTGGTGTTGTCTTTAATATGACAAGCATATTTCTTTGGATCCTGATCTTAAGCAGCTGGTGATGTTTCCCTTTCTTTGTATTTGTGATTGACTTGATTTCATTTCATAACATTTCTTCAGGCTCGCATCAGAAGTTTGGCATAAGATTTACCCTTGATAGGTACCTTATGTTGCTGCTCTCCCAACCTTTTATGTTTTCTGCTTATATGTGTATCTGAATATTGATTTCAATTGGTTTAACCAGTGTATCGGATGTTATTGCCTGCTCTATGATGTATGGATTAATGAAATCTATGTTTAGATGTTCTTATTTGGGTTTAGTTGGATGTGTTGAGAACACCGGGAGGTCTAGAACACCGCCTCTGCCTCACTATTAACTCTCCATCCCATTTAACCCTCTCTAAGATCCATTGTCTTGCCTCTGATTTTGTCCAAGCAGGTCTAGAGTTAAATGACCTCTGACCTGATCTATTGACAGGATTGGTTGGTTCCCCTCTTTTCATTTTCAGTCCTTTATGTCCCATTCCAATCCTCATCTCTGAGATCCAGATTGCTCTGGATGACTAGCCCAACTGAAAGCTTTCACATTGAACACAAGTAAATCCTTTCTTGACTCCATTTCCCAATGGCCTTGATGTACCCTGGGTTATCCATCTTTGCCTAGTTTCCTCTATGACTCATCCTTGTCTTATATTAGACCTTCCTTTCTTGATTCCCAACAACCAAACACAATCAAACAAACAACCCTGAGCATACAACTAGCCTAAACCCTTAACCTTTGAGCTTCAAAGAAATAAAACCTTTGACTATCATAAAGAGATCCCTCTCTGGACCTAGGAGGGCTAGATCCTAAGGTCTGAAAGTGGTTCTATGTTGTCTCATCTTTTGGTCTTGTCAACCTGGCCAAAACATGGGAACCCCAACAGGAGAAAGTTATACTTAGATGATTGTTATGATGAGGATAGGTTTGAGGCTCTAATATTATACCTCACATCCTAATATATAGAGAGTGGTTGAAACCATCTCGTTAGTGTGAAAGCCTATATATTTGAGGCTCATCTAACTCAATAGCCAGTGCTTGTATGAGTGTGTGTACACTCTCCAGGTATCTCACCCAGAGAGCCATTTAGTTAATAGCTAATAGATTCAGTTTTTAACTGGTGTCCTTGTACTTGTCGAAGTCTGAAGCTAGCGATGTCGAGGGCTCGATTTATGGGAAACTCAAAATCCTTGTTGGAGAAGATATGGAAAATGAAAACCGGTCAAATCTAGATCTCAATAGTGGTCTTTTGTTGAACAAGAACTGACTAGTTTATGCAGTAGAGGGAAAAAGCTAGCAGCCAGGAGGCTGCCAATGCTATCCCATACACTACTCTATCTATCAAATGTGTCTCTCTACAAACCATTGTCTAGGAGAGAGCCAACAAAATCGATGCACCGATATGCCAAAGCAACAGAAATGCCAAGGATAGCCTCCTTTCACAAATTATTTTTTAATAAATTAAAGAGAGGAGAAGACGTAAGAAACTGAAAAATTGGAAAAAAAATTATATTGTCCATTGGATCATATATTAGACAAAGAATATTCTTTTGGCTTGCAATCTCAATCATTCATTTTACTAAAAATATAAATTCCTCAAGCCCAATTCCAATATAGACCACACTTAATTTTGTTTTTGACATGTGATAATAATTTGGATTAGTTTTCATTATATTAAGACAAATGAAATATTTTACAATTTGAGGTGGATTCCAATATAGACCAAGCCTTAGGCTTAATTATATTTTTGTCATTATAATTATTTGTATTAGTTTTCATAAGACAAATGAAATATTTTACAATTTGAGGTGGATGTTTTTTTCATTGCATAGAGAGGAGCTTTAGCAATGTTGTAATGTCTTGTCCTATTATGTTATTGTTATGTTATGCTATGTAAACATTTTGACTCAATCAAATTATATAAAAAGATAAAATTAAATTAATAATTAAAATAAAACTAAGGTTAAATAGTGAATTTACTTTGGCACCTTGTTTACTCTTGTTTTTGTCTACCCATAGTTTGTGCCAATGGTATTCTTCTATAATGTAGCATTTTTTAAGGCATAAAAATCCAAATATTTTTCTCCTTTTCCAAAGAAGTCGCGTTCCAATTATCTAAAAATTGTGGTAGTACATTGATCTATTGATATTCCAAAGTTGCTTTAAATTGATGTTAGGTCAATAATCTTCTTCTATAAGTTATGTAGAAGACAAGATCTGCTCCTATTCTAATCCAATCCTAAGTATTTTTAGTTTAGGTATATATTGCATTCTCTTTTTAGAATATAAGACTAGAGGTAACAAAACCACTTTTATTAATTTTGATTATGGATAATATTGAAATTGTGAACAATGAATGCTTTGTTAGTTGAAACGAAGCCCTAGCTCGTAGATAAAACTGCATCGTTATCTTTTTTTTCAAAATATAAGGCTAGGAATCCATCCTTTGTTAGAAATATTGAGCAGAGAGAGATTGCACACACACAAATCACACATTGTTATCTTTATTGATCTTAATAGTTACAAATATATAAGACATAAACCACTGATTTCGACACATCTAGATCACAACTACAACTCATACATAGGAAACACCAACTTCTATATTGGCACTTAGGAACTCACAATGACAACTCACAACAACACATGGAAGCATTACTTCCAACACCCTGCCTTAATGCTTACATGGAAAACATTAAAAACACATATTACAACAATAAGGATAATATATTTATGACTGGTCTTCATCATCACTCACATCCACTTTGAAATCTCGCAAACACCACCCTTTCACCACCAGATATTCGAGTTGTCACTTGACCTCCATTTAAAAAGTAACCATCTCTGACCATTGTTGATAAACACTGGAAGATCAACAATATTGACACCTCAGCTCGTCGGGGCTCCTAAGATAAGAGTCCTCCAACAATGAACCATCCTATGGACCAACAACCATCTACCAAATATTTCTTTTTCACCTATCTGTTAGTTGCTAGGATGTATATCTGGATACTGAATGTGTTCAAAAGTTGATAAAACGACCTGACCTTACTAGCACAAATAATTGATGTTTCGGACATTGGGGCTTCTAGTTTAAGAACCACCAACCCTTTTTATAACCAGAATTGAAATAAATATAAAACTACTTAAACTCACACCACAAACATAAAAAAAAACAATGCACAATAGAAGAAATTAAGTCACACTAACAAGCCCAACTACTCCACTATGGCATGAAAATATCAACACCAACAATATGGTTTAAAATTATTGCAGTTGTGAGCCATGCTTTAAGATTATTTCTATTGCTAGCCTTCTCCTTGAATGCTCGTATAACCCTCGATGGATCTTCTAATGTGGTTCATGTTTTGGCATCCACTTTTGCAGCACACAATGTCAATGTGCTGAATAGATTGCAACATGCAGTGGGCATTTGCATGCTATACTTTACCGCTTGTTATTCAGACCCTGTTATAGCATGTAGTGGGAAAGTATAGCATGCAGTGAGGGAATAAAAAAGGATATAATGGAACTTCTCAGAAAATCCATATTCCCAAAAACCACCAAGGCTAATTTTTTTTGTCATTTTCAAGATTTTTGTAACTGGGAGAAAATTTCGAGTCAAGATTGTACAAGTCATAGTTTTTGCTCTTCTCCTGGATATTCTTATAGATTCAACCTTCGATAGAGGCTTGTTCGAGAGAGACTTGATAACGTTGAATTATTTAATCAATTTCACCAATAACAGTGGTTGCACCCGCAACGATCCCCAAAATAATTGGCCTTGGGATTCACACCAAAACCTACTTGTCTTGGTCTCGACTGCTAAGAATGGTCTCTGCAAAGCAGAAGCCCAAAAAACTGTTGTGTCACTTTTAGATGAGAACAGTTGAATGCCATCAAGATGAGTAGGAAACTTTATTCAAACAACAAGCATCAACACTTTCTCGCAACTACTGTAGATCCACACATAGGTCCATAGAATTCATATTATGAACCTCCAAATCCAACATTAACACGGTTTATTCTCACCTGAAGAAGCTATAAAAAGCGAATATATCTACAATGAACCGATCTATATATTTACGCACAAGATAAGTACAAAAAACAAGGACACAACTAAGTTACGTTAATATAATAAATTATTCTCACATATCACATATTCTTGCCCTTTCCAAAAGGGAATCAAGCTAGAACAAGTTATGATACCATGTTAGAAAAATAGAGAGAGAAAAGAGAGACTGCACACACAAAAATCACACACTGTTATATTTATTGATCAAAATAGTTACAAATATATATGACTTAAATCACTGGCTTCAACACATGTATATCACAACTACAACTCATACATAGGAAACAAAAAATTATAGATTGACGCTTGGGAACTGACAATGACAACTCACAACAACACATGGAAGCATTATTTCCAACACCCTTGCGGAAAACCTATGCAAGAAACCCTAACAATTCCTAAGAGCCTCTCTGGAAGTTCTTCATCATCGTGAGACTCATTAGAAATCCCATATCGAAATCCCTCTATCAGAAACCCCATATCAATATCTCCTTCAATTTCAAAATAATTGGAGCCATTTATATATTTAAACCTCAATTCCTTCCCAGCAAGTCAATCTGCATAATTTCCCATGGTGGTCTTCACGATCCGCATGCCCTTCACTGTGTGGTTCACGATATTGAACCTACTAGCATTTGAATAAGTGAAGATGATAATAAAAAAAATAGTTCAATATCATACGTCAAAAGAGGCCATGAAAAAACAAAGAGAGTGATTCCCATCCATTTTTCACAAATCGATGATGGATTTCTCCAACGGAAAGTTCAAGCAAACAAAGCCCTTGAAAATCTAGCGATATCAAGTGACGGTGAGGTATGGTAATTTTTAAGTCAAAGGTTGTGCAAGATCAAGTGAGGTTGATGTATAGTAGGTTTAAATTCAAAGGGTTTGACGTTCAAATTTTTTTGTTGAAAATTGTATTTATGAAAATTTTGTAAAAATAAACATAATTGAATGATGTCATTTTCATGTTTGACAATCCTCAGGAAAATATCCTTTGATAGAAAGCAACTCTTAAGTGGTAGTTTGCATTGATGGTTGAGGATATGTTCCTAACCTTTTCTTGTAAAAATAAAAATAGATAAGTTTGTAATCCAAATTTTTCAACTAAATATTCTTTCATTAGGAGAATTTTGAAGTTTAAAATGGGCCTCCTAAGGAAAATATAAAATAATAGTGGAAATAATAAAATAAGATTAGATTACATCATCAAAATTTAGAGGAGAAAAAAAACTACTTTTTCAATTCGTATTTTCAACTTATCTCCCTATGGATTTACTCAAATTTTGAGTGGGAGCACTCGTTGGATGCATAATTTGATTCTACATCTAAGGAGTACACATGTTTCGTATTTTCTGTGGACCTTGCTACATGAAAAATGAGAAATATATGAAAAACGTGATTGCAATTATGTTTTTTCATGTATTTCTCAATTTTCGTGTAATAGGGTCCATCGAAATTATGCAACATGGGTATTTCTTGGATGAGGAATTAAATTTTGCATCCAACGAGTACTCCCACTCGAAATTTCAGAAAAACCTTAGGGAGATAAGATTAAAATCCAAGTTGGAAAAGTAGTTTTACTATTTTATTATTGTTTAATCTTTTTACTTTTTTACCCCAAAAAATGTTGAATCATCCCCCATAGTTGACATCATCATATAGAATCATATTTGTTCTTATAAAGGTTATTTTGGTCACACATTTTTCTTAGGAGGCCCATTTTAGACCTCAAAAGTTCTCTAATGTTATGTGTTTTCTATGAAATTAACTTTACCTTTTCTTCTGGAAACCCTTCAATTGTTATATAACGTTGCATGTCCTTCTTTCTAGACAATTTCTCACTTAAATTCATGAGCAAGGATGCACATGCACAAGAATCCCACCACTACATTGAAACAAAATATGTATCCATTGAAATGCCATGTTGCTCCACTTGTCTGTAGTTTGTCGATATGAAACGAGATTCTCAAGGGCATACCATCTAATTTCTCTCATCAAGTATACAACTTATCGATATAAACTTAAATACAAAATATATTTATACATACGAGATCAGTAAAAAAAATGTGCTCTAAAATTCACAAACATTGTCCTGACATTCAAGAGCCTGTCCTCAAACTGATATTTTTTTATTTTTTCAACCATTATATGGAGTTTTTATTTTGACAATATTTCTTTGGAGAATGTTTATACCTTGAGTTACAGTCCAAGTCCTTTTAGAACCCGAGTTTAAAGAAAATTGATTAGTGTTGGTTGTCCACATGTATCATCAACTAAAATTGACTAGATACAAATTTAAAATAAGGGGATTGAATTTAATTACAAATATTAGGAGAAAAAATAAATAAATAACAAGAGTTTTTTTTCAAATCAAATTCGGATAGTAACCATATTGGGTTAATATTTGAACTTGATTAATAAAACCATTCATTTTCTTTCTCAATGATTTTGGAAATATAAAATGTATATTTTTTTCAAATTTTAATAGTTAAATTGGTGATTTGAGGAGGCTTTTTACCAAAGTTAAATGTTAAGTGTCAGGGCCCTGAGTTGGAACCAAGGCTAATGGCCACCAATGACAGGCCGTGCTCACTTGGAGTGGTGAAAAATTGACTTGGAGATGTGATGAGCGCCCAAGGGTGGCAAGCGCACCCACAAAGAGGAGGGGTGCCCAAGTCGACACAAGGGGAAAAGTACATGAGAATTGGAAGGGTGCATGACTACACGAGGTGGGGAACGAGGCAATGTTCCTTGTGAGATGTAGCCGACACGACATGAGGTTGCGACCGCCCATACGATGACATATAACGAAGGTCATTGTGTAAAGAGCGTCCTCCCATAGGGAAGAGCAAGTAGGAGGAGAGAGAACATAACAACACGGAGGACACGACTCGACAACTTGTTCCCATGTGTGCGCCCGGGCACCAAGTCATAGCAGGTAGGCAGGTACAATGTGACAACAAGTCAGTGAGTGGGGTGAGACGAGTGAACGAGTGATCAACAACGTGATGAGAAGAAAAAGCAAACGACTAGTCAGACATAGCGTGTGTGAAAAGGCAAGGTGAAGTGCCCAGGCAGGAGCATGCTTGCCTAGGGGGGAACCCCCCTACCGATAGCCAGTTCGGCCTAGTGGCTTGCCCGCACGCCCATAGGAAACTCAGTCCATGAGCACACCCAACCATGAAGTGACATCCAACAAAACATAAGGTCGGATCAAATGATGAAAAGGGGCATGAACCAAGGTAATTAACATTGAATTAACATTTATATATTGGAGAGACACATTTGAACAAGGAGGAATCAAGGTAGAACACAAAACAAGAAGAAGCTTGCAGTCTGAGATATCCCGGAGTGGGAAATTTTGCGATATTGCAGAAGGTGCTAGTCTGCAATATCTCAGAAACTCGGGGAGGTTGCACATTGTAAAAAAAGAAACAAAGGAGAGTGCATGCAAGGTTGCACCCTCGTAGTGAGCCAAGTGACTTGGGAAACTTTTTCTGCCGTGCCCGCATTCCCATAGGCAAGTCAGTCCAAGAGCACACCTAGCCATGAAGAGGCATCCAACAAAACATAAGGTCATCTCAAATGATGAAAATGGGTGTCAACCGAGGTAATTAACATTGATTGAACATGTATATATTAGAGAGATACGTTTAACCATGGAGGATGCAAGGCAGATCACGGAACAAAAAGAAGTGTGAATTTTGCGATATCATAGAGTGGGAAATTTTGCGATATCATCGAGGATACGAGGCTGCGATATGCAGAAACTCGGAGAGGTTGCACATCGCAAAAAAGGAAAAAAAGGAGGGTGCAGGCAAGGTTGGGCTCACCCAGTGAGACAAGTGACTTGGGAAACTTTTTTGGTATTTGTTTTGTGGTGAAGAACTTGGGGTTTCTGGGTAGGTCAATTGTGTAGGGAAGGACTGTATGGCTTGGGTTGAATTGAGTGGATGAGTTTTCTAGCCCATGCCAGGAAACTGCCACACCATTGTAACATTGTATTTGTTGTTGTAAAATACTTTGGAGTTTAATAAAAGTTGGTGCGAACTACTTTGGCGAGTTTCCCCCTCCCATTGTAAAGTTGTGTTTACTGTAATAATTGCGATATCACATTGTTTTATTGTTTTACCATTATATTTCATTTGTTTATCGCAATTTATGAAGTAAATGTAAGTGAAGTAAATGAATTTAATTTCCGTTTCATAATTGAAGCAAAGAACACTTGAATGAAAAATTGAGTAAGTTTTGGAAGTTAGCAATAGTCCAAGTGAAAGTAGCTTTAAAAGGTGAAAAATCGTTTTGCTGCACAATGCGCACATTGGTCATAAGGTGCCACAGCTTGGGGCCATGAAAATTGGTATCAAAGCCTACTTTGTGAAGGTGGGAACTTGAAGTATGAATTATGGTCTAGTAGGGGCAGAGACAAACCAAAGTCAGAGAAAAGTTGAACAAACTACGATTAAGGGTGTGAACTTGTTAAGGGTTGGGAAGCACGATGGAAGATCTGCAAAAGGTTCATGATAGACTTATGCATCTCATGGAAAATTTGGGCCGCATGAAGGAAGAGAGGTCACGATTGTGAAATGAATTTGAAGTTTTGGAGGAAAATGTTAAAAGGGAGCTTCTTCGACTTGGTTGGGTAGTTGGGCAGGTTGAAGCTATTGATTTCAATGAGGAAGGAGAAACTATGATATGTGAAGAAGAAAGTGTTGCAGATGTGCCAATGAAAGAGGAGGAACTTGGTGTGATGGAGCTTACCCAACTTGAACCATATTAGTGCATAATGCAACGACTGAAGGAAGGAGGTGCTCACATGGAGAGACCTCATATTGAAGTAACTTATGTTTCTTCGATATATTTGGAATATGGATTGTATGAAGAGGTGAGAGAAGGAAGAATGCAGTATTCAATGTGATGTGCAACCTTTCCTTACAAGTTTGGGATGAATCCTTACGCAGTTAGACAACAAGGAACAATGATTTTTGCAAGACTTTTTTTGGAAGTATGCGACCTTAGAGTAGAAGCTGTGAACGCCCAAGACAAGGGTGGAATTTGATGAACCTATGTAATTGGTGAGTCATGCTTAGTTGAGTAGAGATTTGGCTAAGTTCCTAGGATGACTCATGGACAGAACGAAGTAAGTGCGCACCGAAGTGAAGGAAACATGATACACACATACATTAGAGAACTTTAGAGGTCTCAAGTGGGCCTCCTAAGAAAAATGTAAAACCAAAATAAACTTTATAAGAACCAATAGGATTCAAGATGATGACGTCAACCATGGGGGATGACTCACCATTTTTGGGGTAAAACGGTGAAAATATAAAAAATATTAAAATAATAAAACTAATTTTTCAACTTGTATTTTCAACTTATTTCCTTAAGGTTTTACTCAAATTTTAAGCGGGAGTACTCATTGGATGAAAAAATTAATTCCTCATCCAAAGAGTACCCATGTTGCATACTTTCGATGGACCCTTCTACAATAAAAATGAGAAATACATGAAAAAATATGATTGCGACCACATTTTTCATGTATTTTGTTGAAAAGTCAACAAGAAATGTGTGTCTATTTTATTTTTTCCCTTAATTAAATTGGAAAATAAATTGTAATTATCTCATAATCACTTGTAATAGTTAACTGAGTGTGATAGACTCAGTTAGCTCATGAAATTTGAGTTGAAGGTGGTTGGTGAGGCATGTAGAGTGATTCTATTTGTTTTAGAGTCCAAGTTGCAGTTAGTGTATTAGTTTAATGCATGAGTAATGAGTTAACTCAATTAAGTGAGTTAAAACCAATCTAACTAGTTGTAACTGATTTTTGTACTAGTGAGAGTTCAAGTGAATTAAATCAGATTTAATTCACATGCAGTGATCTGTCAAGTGACTGTAGATTTACTATTAATAGTTGCATGCATGTCAGTTCTGAAGAAGACCCAGTTGAGACAGAGGTTAAAGAGATGTTAACTATTAGTCGTATTTTTAGAAAATTGTCGAGATGCAGTTAGACAGCCATAGGATTTTCCATGATGTATTGCGTAGCTTTGGAAGGTTTAATTCCTAATTAATAGGGGTTTAATTCTCTTAGAATTGCACAAGCAAGGCAGGCTGAGCAGAGGCAGGAAATTGGCTAAGTGTTGGACAATTTTGTCCAGATCAGTGTGAGATAGTTGGTAGAGTGCAACAGACTCTTGTGAGAAGAGTGAATTTTATTGTTTGATGATTCCTTGGTTCATTACACAATAGAGATAGAGGGTTTTTGAGCAACAAGATTTCCCCAAGAAAAAAATTTGTGTTGTGTGATTGATTTTATTCTTTCTCTTACTTGGTGTGATTGTGTGATCGTGTTTAATTTCCGCAAATTAATTGTAGAAGGATTTGGTATCTTTCTCTAGTATTTTGATGATCAGATTGAATCCATTGGTATACATATTATTTGTATAATTTCTGCATGGTATCAGAGTGCCATAAATGACTATAGTGGAGAAGAAATTGAGTTTGTGCTAAACAACATTCGAATTTGAAAAAATATTCTTTGGTGCAATAGACGGATCAAGATGGATTTCAATGGATTAACATTGGAATATGCACTCAAGGGCAGTTCTAATTATATTGCATGGAAAGAGAGAATGGAGGCAGTTTTGGAGGACAATGGGTTGAAATCATTTATCGACACTAATATTTCAAGGCTCGCAACAGCAATGCCACTCTTCTTGATGCTTGAAAAAAAAAGGTTGAAAAGGTGAGGAGGATCTTATTAGAGATAGTTCGAGATCACATTGTCTCGAGTCTCCATGGAAAGGCGAATCCATATGCAATGTGGAAGGCCTTGACAGATCTGTTTCAGAACTACAGTGACCATGGAAAATTGGCACCGAAGGACAAGCTCAGGAAAATCAAAATGGAGAAAGGCGACACTATTCTGAAATACTTGAACAAGTTCATCTAATGTCGAGATGAGCTTGGAAGTTTCGAGATTACTGTAGCGGATGATGACTCGGTGAGCCTAGCACTTCTAGGCCTTTCCAAGAGCTGGCATAGTTATCAAGACTCTGTCAATGGGAGGGTGAAACCACCAGATTGGGAATGACTTTGGTCAAATTTGGTACAAGAAGAATTCAGGCAGAATACCAAGGATGGATCCTCAGCCAAGGCTGATGATGAGGAAAATTTTGCCTTGGCTGGAAAGGCAAAGAAGGGGAAGGGAAATAAATCCTATTCCAAATATGAGACCGGAAAAGAAGGAAAGAAGCATGACATGTCCAGAGTGAAATGTTTTCACTATCACGAGCATGGAAATTATGCCACTAATTTTCCACAAAAGAAGAAGAACAACAAGAAGGCTTCAAGATCTGCAACAGGTGATCCTTTGGCTTCACAGTTCAAGTTGTACTTCTCACTCATCACATGCGTTGTTTCTAGTGCGATGGGATCAATGTGGTACTTGGATAGTGGTGCATATTTCCACATGATAGGAGAAAAATAACTCTTTAGTAGCTTGGAGGAGAAGGATCTTCATATGCACATCGAGATGGGTGATGACGGGAGGTATAGCGCTACCGAGATTAGTACAGTTACTTTCCATAGAAAGCCAGGTAAAAATTTCTAATTAAAAGATGTGATGCATGTACTAGGCTTGAAAAAGAATTTAGTTTCAGTTGCTATGTTGGAGGATAGAGGATATGATGTGGTTTTCAGTGAAGGGAAATCATTCCTTCGTTACAAAGCCACAAGACAGGTTAATAAGATTTGGGTTCGTGTGAAGAACCTACTTGATGTAGATGGTTGCGCAACATTGATGAGTAAAGCCGACAGAGTGGTGAGCCGAGATGATGATGAGTTATGGCACAAGAGATTTGGGACATCTACACCATAGTGCTTTGAAGGTCATGCAACATATTTCTACAGGGATTCCAAAGGGTACTCTTGCGTAGATAGACAAATGCAAGGGATGTACCATGGGGAAGTAGACAAAGGCCACCTTTCATGAGAAGAAGAACCAAACAATGGAAATCCTTGATAGATTTCACTCATATGTATGTGGACCATTCTCTACAGCTTCTACAAAAAAGCACAGGTATTATGTGATTTTTGTTGATGATTTTTCTAGAAAGTGTTGGATCTACTTCATGCAGAAGAAAGATCGGATGTTCTCAAAATTTTGTGAGTTCGAAGCACTGGCTGAGAAAGATATAGGGAAGTAGGTGAAGGCTCTAAGGAGTGACAATGGTGGTGAGTACATATCCAATGAATTCAATAAATTCTGTGATAAAGAAGGAATTCAAAGAGAGTTGATTGCGCCTCATAACCCACAACAGAATGGGGTTGCAGAAAGAAAGAACAAAACAATTGTGGGTTTGGCACGAGCTATGTTACATGATCAGGGCCTACCCTTGCATATGTGGGTAGAGGCATGCAACAAAACGGTATTTGTGCATAATCGTAGTCCTCATTTGATACTTGGCATGAGTACACCAGAGGAGGCTTTTTTTGGTAAGAAACATGATGTTTCATATTTTAAAATTTTTGGCTCATATGTCTATTTCCATGTGACCAAAGATTCCAGAAATAAGCTAGAACCAACAATAGAGATTGGGATATTTGTGGGGTACACTGATACTCCCCACAAATATCGGCTTTATTTTTCAAATAGCAAGATGACAATTGTCAAACGAGATGTAAAATTTGATAAGGAGAAAGCCATGTGATTGTCCCTTGAGAGGGAGCTTGATTTTCATGCAGATGAGGAACTCTTTGTTCCAAAGTATGAACCTCAATATGTGGAGCAACCACATGAGGAGGATCATGGAGTGCCATAAACCACTCATGCAGAGCCATCCACCAGACATGGTAGGAGGCGCACCACAGAGGCTGACAGATTGAGACTTGATGTGGCAGAACATGTAGGAGCACCTACATCATAGTGCAAAAATGTATATTGGATACATGGCACTTATGAGCAAGTGTATTGTGACAGAACCATCCTCTTTTGAGGAAGCAGTGTAGCGACCAACTTGGGTTGATGCCATGGTTGAGGAGTATGACTTCATTGTCAAGAACAGTGCATGTATGTCTTCCCAGGACTAGTCAGGAAGTCAGTGGTTAGATCTAGATGGATCTATAAGGTGAAGTAGGCAGTAGATGGGAGTGTGGAGAAGTGCAAGGATAGATTTGTAGCTCGAGGATTCTCACAGGTTGAGGGGATTGACTATGAGGAGATTTTTTCACTAGTTTCACGATACTCATCGATTAGATCTATCCTTGCACTCTCAATGCATATGGGTTGGAAGATACATCAAATGGATGTGAAGACTGCATTTCTCAATGGAATTATTGAGAAAGAAGTGTACATTGAGCAACCAGAATGTTTTGAGACCTTTGATAGGGAGTCACCTGTGTGCAGACTCAATAGAGAACTGTATGGGATGAAGCAATCACCTCATGCTTGGTACACCAAGATTGACAGCTATTTCACTGGGTTGGGCTTTACAAAGAGTGAAGCGGATGCAAACCTATATCAGATTGTGGTTGATGGTAAGCTTTTGGTTATCATACTTTATGTTGATGATCTTATTCTAACAGGTGATGAGAAGCTCATAACTTCTTGCAAAGAAGATTTTGCAAGAGAGTTTGAGATGAAGAACATGGGACTCCTTCAGTATTTCCTTGGTTTGCAGATATGGTAGTGGGATGGGGAGCTATTTGTTTCTCAAGGCAAGTATGCCAAAGAGATTCTGAGGAAGTTCCACATGGAGAGTTGTAAACCCATGGAGACTCTTCTTGCAGGAAACTGGAGGAAGGAGGATGCTACTTCAGGTGAGGTAGTGGATGCTACTGTTTACAGGCAGCTTGTGGGTTCACTCATTTACTTGGTGAACACATGACCAGACTTAGTCAAGCTATGGTTCAGGCGACCAAGATCTTTTGGAAGGCTGGCAAGCATGTCTTGAGATATCTCAGGGGCACTACAGAGTATGGATTATGGTACAGACGGACAGAGGGAGTGAAGCTTCAAGGCTTCATTGATGCAGATTGGGCAGGAAGTTGACCAAATAGGAAGAGCACATTAGGAGGGATCTTTAGCATAGGATCAAAAACAATTTCTTGGTACAACACGAAGCAGAGATCAGTTGCACTGAGTTCAGCCGAGGCAGAGTACATGGAAGCCAGTTAGGTGGCATGTGAGGCCATTCGGATGAGGAAGGTACTTGTTGGTTTGTTTTTTCATTAGATGGATCTGATGATGATACATTGTGATAACCAAAGTTGCATAAAACTCTCGGTTAATTGAATATTCCATGACAGGTCCTAGCATATTGACATCTAGTACCACCATCTCAGATATTGTGTTCAGAGACGCATTATGTTACTTCAGTACATTCCCACTGAGGATTAGGATGCAGATATTCTAACGAAGGCGCTCACCAAGAGAAAATTCGAATAGCACAGAGGCGGGATCGAGGTAGCTGATAATCCCTTTCTTGTTGAGAGGGAGTGTTGAAAATTCAACAAGAAATGTGTGTCTAATTTAATTTTCCCTTAATTAAATTGGACAATAAATTGTAATCTTATCTCATAATCACTTGTAATAGTTAACTGAGTTTGATAGACTCAGTTAGTTCATGAAATTCGAGTTGAGGGTGGTTCGTGAGGCATGTAGAGTGATTCTATTTGTTTTAGAGTCCAAGTTGCAGTTAGTGTATAAGTTTAATGCATGAGAAATCAGTTACCTCAATTAAGTGAGTTAAAATCAGTCTAACTAGTTGTAACTAATTGTTGTACTAGTGAGAGGTCAAGTGAATTAAATCAGATTTAATTCACATGCAGTGATCTGTCAAGTGACTGATGATTTAATATTAATAGTCGTATGAATGTCAGTTCTATTGAAGACCCAATTGAGACAAAGGTTAAAGGGATTTGATGCAGGGGCATTAGGCTCAAAAGTTACTTTGTACATAAGTAGACATAAGGGGTCCCATGTTCTTTGAATTTCTTGTAAATATTAATATTTTGAGTATTTTGGTAGGGAATTGTAATTGTTCTCAAGCTATTTTGAGAACATGAGAATTGGTTAAGATAGGAATACGAAGAGTCAGTTTAGGATTAAGTCAGTTATTGAGTCTATATTCAGGAATTGGAATGCTAAGAGTTGATGAACTGTTTGTATAAATGTAACCCTGAAGAGGTTAGATGAGAACCAGAGAGGAGGAGAGAGAGTCGGAGAGGTAGAGAACCTCTTCAGCAACATAATAGGAGGATAATGGCCACCAAATTGAATATCTGGCCCATCATGAGATTGTAAGAATTTGTTTTGAGATTTATCGCCTGTATATATATATATATATATATATATATATATATATATATATATATATATATATATATATCTGTTTATGGAAGAACTGTCTTTGAATTAAGTGTGTCTAGATGGGATTAAACCCTGTTTGAATGTCTTTGAATTTCAATGGTTACTTTTGGATATGTGTAAAAGAAATTGTATAAAAATGTGTAAATATGTACTCTGCAATTTGAGATTGTATGTGCCTTGATTGTATTGAGTTCTGCGCGAAGCACTGCAACTAAATTGACTTGTGAGGTGAGGTGCATCAATCACGGTAAGGATCAATTCTGAGATAAAAGAATTCCTATGTTCACTATCTGAGTGAGAGTTTAATTCCTTTGAAAAGGTTGGATTGCATGTGATCTATGTGGAGGATTGTTGGGTTATCAATATGAATAATCATGTGTGTTCTCGATGAGAGTATCGAATTCTATAGCAATTAAGAATTTGGTGATTGACCATATCCATCGGGATCGATTGAAGTTATCGTGGAAGTGTGATTAGTTGTCCAAGGCTTGTGAGCACTGTGAAACATAGCCGCAAGAGTTATGTATGGGCGGAACTCTGCGTCGGAGTAGATAGATGAAAAGAGCCTTTCTATATAGAACAGGCGGAACCTTGAAGCGGAAGCTGAGTGGAACCTGGAGTGGAGAAGCGGAACCATGACCAGATGAACAGTGACGGCGGTTTGGAGCTGGACGGTGGGTTTTATCGCACCACCTTTGCAGCGAAAGCGGTATTTGAGGAGTTGGGAGCGATTCCATAGAGCAGCTGACACGCGTCCCTGAATGAATTTGGAAAACCGCCTTCCATTGTGCGCCATCACGCGTTATTGTCCGTGCAAGTTGCCCGAGCGATATCCGTCGGATCGTAAGGAGCGGGGTGATGTGATAACAACTGTTGGATGGCGCGTGGATTTAACGAAGGTATGAATCGGGCTGTGTTGACTCCACGTTGGCAAATGCATTGTATGTGTGGGCCCAAATCAAAGATGTATTAAGGTTTACGAGTTAATAAAGGTATGCAGACTATTGTGGGACTTCATTAATAACTGAAGAACGTCGTAATATATATATGGATATATTACGTGGGTTAATATATGTACATGCTGAGGGTCAATTAATATGGTTCTAATAGCCAAAGTATTATGTCGCGTATAATGGTTGTATATGCGAAGTTGGCGCATATGTATACATAATGTACTGTCGGGTTATAACTATAGAGGAGTGTGGAATTAATATCTCAATTCTCTAAATTGAGATATTAAAATAACCCAGACTTATTTGGTTAAATTTGCCAGCGTAGAATAAAGGGAGGTTGTGAGATTGCCCGAACTAGGGAAGAGGATTGGACATGAAAATTTGGATACATTTCACACACAGATTGAGGCTGGGACCAAATGTAAATCGGGGCTAAGGGTAGACCCCACTATCAGGATGTTAACTATCAATTTTATTTTTAGCAAACTGCCCAGATGCAGTTAGACAACCATAGGATTGCCTGTGAAGTATTGCGCAATTTTGGAAGGTTGAATTTCCTAAATAATGGGGTTTTAATTATCATATAATTGCACAAGCAAGGCAGGATGAGCAGAGCCAGGAAATTGGCTAAGTGTTGGTGGATTTTGTCCGGATCAGTGTAAGACAGTTGGTAGAGTGCAACAGACTCTTGTGAGAAGAGTGCATTGTATTGTTTCGTGATTCATTTGGTTCATTATAAAATAGAGATAGAGGGGTTTTGAGCAGCAAGATTTCCCCAGGAAAAATATTTGTGTTGTGCGTTTGATTTGCTTCTTTCTCTTACTTGGTGTGATTGTGCGATCGTGTTTAATTTCCGTAAATTAATTGTAGAAGGATTCAATATCTTGCTCTAGTATATTTCATGATCGGATTGAATCCATTGGTATACATATTATTTGTATAATTTCTACATATTTATCATTTTTCGTGTAGTAGGGCCTATCAAAAGTATTGAACATGTGTACTCCTTGGATGATGAATCAAATTTTTCATCCAACGAGTGTTCCCGCTCGAAATTGGAGTAAACCCATAGGGAGATAAGTTGAAAATATGAGTTAAAAAAATAGTTTTTTATTTTTCCTTCTAAAATTTTATAATGTAATCTAATATTATTTTATTATTTCCACTATTATTTTATAATTTCCTTAGGAGGCCCATTTTAGACCTCAAAATTCCCCTAATTCTTGGGTGGAATTCATCATTTGAGTCTCTTTGGTCCAAGGAGAAGTCTTTGGTAAACCTTTAGTGGGGGAGGCAACAATGATGGAAGGGACTTTCGACGATAATGAAGGTAGAGTAATGGAGTGCACTCACGTGACCGAAGACAAGGATTTGATTACTAAGGTTGTGTTGGGTTTATTGAAGTGGATGAGTTGGGTAGCTGAAGTCATGTGCATGGAGTTAAATAAAAGGCCTCATGGCAGAATTCGAGCAAACGTACCAATCAAGAGCACTAGCAAAATATGTCGCATATGGATATCAAGTACAAGTTCGAAGTGAGGATGTTGTGCAAGATGGATATGTATGTGTGACATTAGAATGTTTTTCATATGGACCGATGAATATGTTGAGTGCATTCAAACAACAAGACCATGACCATTTTGGAGGATGACATGGGCAACCTATGGGAAAATTCATGCAATGAAGAGGGAATAGGAAACTTACGATGGGACTTGCGACCGAGACAAATGTGCCTGCTTGAAGTGTTGGATGAAGATGGTTCATAGGATCTTATGACGTCTTGAAGGAAGTTGTAGCCAATGAATAATTCATGTGATGGTGGTCTTGGAGTATCTGGTTCGTTGAGGAGAGGAGGTTAGTTTTAACTTGACTTTGATGAGGTATGGGACGCATACCTTGGGCACAATATGGGATGTGTTCGTGAGGAGTGACTTGATGGATGTGATAGAGGTGTGACACCTTGAAGTTGGATGGTGGTTGCAGCGATGGAGATGCCTTGGTGAGAGCATTTAGGCATGGGTTGAGTTTCATAAGACTTATCCATTTCCACAGACATGGAGGTTTTTGGTTTATGACCATGGATAGCGCATGGATGAGACGATTAGGCAAGTGATGACTTTCCGCTTTGACAACAATGATGTACAACATATCGTAGATGATATGGAGTTTTCTTCATGGACCTATATATGGTGCGATGATCATTGGTTGTAGGGCTAATGCATGGAGATGGGAAGAGTTCATTATTCATGTCAAAAATGTGACGAAGTTTTGAAGAAATAATCGACAATGGCATGAGGAGGTGCATTCTCATGGGTTGGGTGCGACAGTTGGATTAGCTACCCAACTAGTCTAATTCATGGGGGAGATCAATGTGTTGAGATATGTTGGACTTAAATTGGAGTATGGTAGTAATAGTTCACAGGATGACAACATGCAGTGGACTGGTACAATATGATTTGCAACCAAAGCATGCAGCTGAGTTCGAGGGAAAAACCTTCCATGAGTTGAGGCAGTGTGGAGGGTTACGACGAGTTTTGACTGATGACCATGAGATTCAAGGGTCTTACCCACATAAAGTCATGAGCCTCGATGAAGGTTCGTGCGATGAAGGTAAGGAGTTCATGCAATAGGAACGATTGATGTTGGAGCTAGTGGGACTTTGCAAAAGTTGATCTTGGCGATAGAGTTTCCTGAGATGGTGCTATCGAGGGCAACAACATTTTTGAAATGGGGGAGTATATCAAGGCCCCGAGTTGGCACCAATGTCAAATGATGGGCCATGCACACTTGGAGTGGCGAAAAAATGAATTGGAGGTGCAACGAGCACACCCACATGGAGGAGAGGTGACCAGGTCGACACAAGGGCAACGTGCATGAGAGTTGGAAGGGCACATGCCCCAGGTGCGCCTGCATGAAGCGGGACGTCGGGCGCGATATAGTGGGCACGAGACAAGGGTGCACCTGCCTACATGACGAAGTATAGCAAAGGGAATTGTGAGGAGAGCGCATGGAGCGTGCACATAACAACATGAAGGCAGCGACTCTGTGACCCATGCCCATGGGCATGCCCGCACTAAGGGGTTACTGGGTGCCAAGGCATAGCGAGCAAGCAGGTGCAATGCAATAACAAGGCAATGAACGGGGTGCAACGAGTGAACGAGTAGGCAACAACGTGACGTGAAGAACATGTAAACGATGAGGTAGATGTAGCGTGTGTGACAAGGAAAAGTGAAGCGTCTAGGCAAGGGCGCCCGCCTACCCATAGGCAGGTTGGACTAGGGGCCCTCCCGCATTCCCATAGGCAGGTCGCCCTAGGGTCGTGCCTAACCATGAGGGGGCATTCAACAAAACATAAGATTATTTCAAATGATGAAAAGGGTCATCAACCAAGGTAATTAACATTAATTGAATGTGTACATATTGGAGAGACGCATTCGACCAAGGAGGAAACAAGGGAGATCATGGAACAAGAAAAAGTGTGAAGTTTGCGATGTCGTAGAGTGGGAAAGTTTGCGATATCACAGAAACACAAGGAGGCTGCGTATCGCAGAAAAGGCAACAAAGAGGGTGTGGGCAAGGTGGGGCTTGCCCAACGACCCAAATGACTTGGGAAACTTGGTTAGTCTCTGTTTTAGGGTGAAGAACTTGGGGTTTCTAGGCAGGTAAAATGTGCAGGGTAAAAATGTAGATTTATTTATTTGGGATTTATTAATTGTTTAGAAATTAAAATTTTCAATGCACAAACTTTTTTTAATGCAAAATTTGAATACAAATTTGAATCTCCAAAAATTTAATGCCTCTCTACACTTAATAAATCCAAAATTAAAATGAATCCAGAACCTCTGTACACTTAATAAATCCAAAATTAACATAAATCACAGCTCTGGCTCTTGTGTCAGTGATTCTGTTCTCAATGCAGTCTTCTTGTGTCATTGATTCTCGTCTCCGTGCAGTCTTGCAAAATACAAATACACTCCAAGGGAACAATGGAGATAACTTTTACAGACAAATTGTCGGTATATTACAAATGAAATGTCAGGCATACATTTTCATAATCATAATAATAAAATCATTAAATCGTGATGAACGAACGAGCGTCAGCTTCCGTTCTCACTAACGCAGCTCTCCCGACCAGATCACATGCCGCCCACTCTCTTCCTTTTGTGACTTACGGCCGATCTGTTCTCTGATTCGGAAGCGAAAGCGAGGGGGAAGTTAAGGAGTGCCCTGGCTCCTCGAATTCTGAAGGCAGCACGGTCATATGCGAGAGCGGCCTCTTCGGCGGTGATGAAAGTGCCGAGCCAAATCCTGGCCCCCTTCTTGGCGGGGTCCCTGATTTCAGCTGCGAATTTACCCCATGGTCGCTTCCTGACTCCTCTGTAGTTCCTGCCTTCGCTAGTCTCTCCGCTCTTCTCCTCTGGCGGCTGTGGCATTACCTTTGCATTTATCACCTCTGCTTTTCGTATAACTGTGGATAGAGAAGAAGAAGGATAAGAGTGTTGTGTACTGTCATTGTCTTCTGATAATGATCTGCTGTCGCTGGTTTGGCATGGTCCACTGGCAGTGGCGTGGCTGAAATCCCAGGTGACTGTGGGGGAGAAGGATAATGAAGATGAGGAGGAGGATGGATGATTTCCTCCTGCATCATGTACATCCATTTCGCCCTCCTCTTCCAGCAAATGGTGGCGAATCAACTCTAACATCTGGTCTGCTGTAATCTCCATGGCGGTGTGAGGGCAATGAGAATAGGCTTCACTTTCAGATCGATTAATTTCACCTTCAAGTTGATTATGAATGGAGTGACGAAATGGAGTGAGGAAGACTCGGCAATCTTTTTCGTTTTCCAATTTGGGAAGTGAATGAAAAATATATAGCAATCAAATCATTTACATTTACCATTTATGGCAAGTGCATTGCACCTGCCCGCCCGTACTTTCGTGGCACGTTCCGACATGTATTTTCAATTTTCCACTTCGCCAAGTTGCGAGCATTCTCACGATGCGTTTAGTAGTCATTGGGTGTTTCTGGGTTTCTTTGGAATGGTCTGACCAGAAGATAAAGACGGTGGGAAATAAACAAGTCACATAACACACGTGGTCATGACTCACGAGCAAACATCTGTCGTCATCCACTCGAGAGAAAAAGTTACAATAAAAAAAATGGATTATTAAATACATTGTGCCGGGAGGTTTTTCTTTCCAAATTCCATAGTTTTTTAGAATTTGGTATTTCTTTTAATTTGATTATATGAGTGTTTCAATTGTGATTTTTTAAGAATAGATTTAGCAATATTAAAAAAATTAAGATACCTAGAATCCTAAACCTTAACAACTATAACCTTAATTTCCCAAAATTTATGTTAAATATTTCCAGCAAATATCATATCCAAATTTTTACTATTCTATTTTCAAAAAGAATTTGTAGCTTCATTAGACTACTCTGTTGTGCTAAGTACGGATGTATACATTGCAGCCGTCATCACGCCATCATCTCGTTGACTGTTTCTTGATATGGTGTGATAAGATAAAAAAGAAGAGCGTAGTCTAAAGAGGCCGCGTTTTGACCCAAAATCCGGCCACGATTTTCAGAAAATCCGGCAAAGATTTGCCCAGAAACTTGTTTATAGTTGTTAAACATTAGTATTTTGAGTGCCCCAGGGGTTTTTGATAGTGCTGAATCCATTTTCACTATCAAAAATGGATTCCAAGCACTGCAACTATCTGATTTTTGCAAATTTAGTTGATCGGATTCCGGCGGATTTCTGCCGTCCAGACCAAAACGCGACCTCGGTAGACAACTCCAAAAAGAAGTGGGAGATAAGGGCAAACATTATCCATTCGATATAAAATAGTTCAATAAAAAGAATGAAAAAAAAACGGAGTCTAAATGACTAGCTTTAAATATTTGACTAACTACAATATATGTATTTATGAAAAATTAAATATAATGCAGCGAATTAGATATATTTATGCAAAAATCAAACAAAATAGTTTTTAAAGTTTAATATTTTACAGGTTTTTTTTTAACGATACAATTTTAAAGTTTTATATTTTAGGTTTCTTTTGTTTAAATGTACGATATCGATAATATTATAATTTTTTATTTAAATTATATTTTTAAATATATAAATAAATTTAAAATTCGAAAATTTCAATTAAAATATATATTAAAATTAATTAAATTATTTTTGAAATTACATTTTTATTATATTTTGATATAAAAATTATATAACAAAAGTTATATTAAACTAGTTTTATATCAAGGGATTTGAACTTAAAAACTCTTGAAATATAATATTTTATTTATATAACTGTTATCAATTGAGTTATCTAAAGAACTCATAATAATATTAGAATTTGCTGAAGTATAACTACATTTAAAATAATAACAATAATTTAAAATAATTAATATATAGTTAAATATATATACATTATAAAAAGTCAAGTAACAAGATTATTACAATGGAGATTCTCCCACTTTGTCATCAATATTTTTAATCTATAAATAGGTTTTATTACAATGCTATGGCTCAATACTATGATTTATCAATACAACATGCCCAAAAACCACAACTTATTTCATATAACATTTTTGTTAATTAATAAATTTAATTAAAAGGGAGAAAAATGCATAATTACTTTAGAAATAAATCTTAATCTTTGATTTATGTATACTATTAAGAATGTTGTCAAATATTATGTTGAGGTTAAAATTTTGAAAGCCCTATTCCAAAATAAACACTCTTATCAATATAACAACACTTCAAATTTTAGATTGCCCTAAATTTATTTTATTAAAGTGAAACACCTATTTAAAACTCTTTATTGGATGAATGCACTTATATTAACTAACATACTCCCAAAATATGGGAAGGGAATACCGAAGAGGAAGAGATTAAATTGTTATTATGGTTAAATAGGTTAAATATCTATTATATATAAATGTATTGAATGCAAAATTAACAATTCATTTCAAAAGAGTCTTATAAAGAAACATAATGTTTGTCACTCAAGTTATAAATTATGCTTTAGAAAAAATTACATAAAACATTATAATCTTCATTGCTGAATGTTAAATTAATAATGGCTAATAAAGAAATCGAATCCTCTCTAGTAATTAGACTACCCTAAAAAAAATTACACTATAACAATTTTAGACTTAAATTATTTCCATAATTTAAATTTAAAATATAAAAAATTATCAAAATTTCTATTGAATTTGTGCCACCAACAGTTAGTATGTATTCTATCACTATGTATATCTACTTCTGGAAAATCTACCAATGGAAATGGCACAATTTTTTATAATAAAATTGATTTATTGTATTGAAATAACTTTTACTATTCTTGCAATTACAATTGAATGTATATTGCAAGTTATGTTCAAATATATTTTCTATTTAAAACCAAAGGATAATTGGAATTCTAGATAACTTTCCTTGTTAATAGAACATAATTATGAAATTCAACCACCAAACATTCATATTTCTTTGTATAAATAAAATAAAATTAATTAATTAAATTAAATAATAAATAAATTTTAAAAAATAACACTCATCGGAAGCTCATGCAAGGGATGGTGTGTCCCTGAATGCTCCCACCTACCCTCCTTCCCCTTTCAAGACCCTACCTTAGTTCCTCAGTCATGGTTTGAGAGGTCTCGTTGATCCCAACACATCTTATTTTGATTTTTCCATCCAAATTTCATTTCTATCTCTACCACAATCTTCATTCCTATCGATTGCAAGCCTTTCTTGAAAATTAGGAGATGCGGGTTGGACCCGATAGTTTTTCCCTGATAAAAATTGTTATAAAAGTTTCTTCTTTCCATATTTCTATCTTTTCACTAAATTATGCGGAATTAGATTGGCGACTTGATGAACCTATCCATGAAAAATTTGGGGCTATAATTCTTCTAATCTATGTTGCATGAGTTTCTGGTACATGGGTACTTTGGGTACGTGGGAAAAAGTATCTGGTAAGGCTAGAATATTTGCCCAAATTTACAGGAAACATTAAGTTGGGAGCGACAATAATATAATATATTAAAATTTAAAATTTAATATATATTATTTTTTATTTTTTTTATAGTGTGAAGATTAAATGTACATATCAAATTGAATTTTTAAATGATTCAAGAGACAACCATAAAATTTAAAACCAACACTAAACTTAAAAAGAAAAACGTCTAAAGTCATAAATAATTCATATTAACACTCCACTTATAAATCATCTTTAATAATAGAATTTTCTTTTGTATTTACTTATTTATATACATACTCATATAACTCATGCAAACATTCACTTTTCCAACAAATACCAAGATTTCCATACTAGAAAATCCTTTCATCCAACTTATAATTTTATAATAACTATTATAAATTCCTTTTGTTCAACTTATAATTTATGATAATTATTAAAGTTTTTGATATCATACTTTTCCACCATTATATTTTATAATAATTTTAATAAATAATTTAAAAATTATATATTTATTTTAACCTTCATTAAAAAATATATATAATTTTAAATTTAATAAAATGAAATATTCATCAAAATTATTTAAATTTTAATAAAAAACTTACTCTTAATTTTGATAAAGGGAGACTCACAATTTTAAATAAATGTGAACAAAAAAATTAATCTTAAAAATGAAATATCCTCTTTGATACGATACCCTCTGACCTCATGAAGAGCTTCAATGGTAGTGCATGAAAAATATAAACGTATCTTACCCAAGGATGTCAAATAAATTGCATTACCTCATTAAATAGGGTTAAAAATTTGCAAAAGTCAATTTTTTTATTAAAACTATGAAGCACGTAAACTGATAGGTCAGTCTATTTTCAAATTCCAACGGTAATTGGGCACTTTTATCGTATGTCTTGTATTTTTAACCTTCCATAATTGTTTTACGGTCTCTGAACATTGAATATGATGATCATTGAAAATAATAGAGTTGCTAGAAAAGTAAATCACATGCAATAACGGAAAGAACACATCAAATCTTATTTTGACTTAATATTTTTAACTTTTGAGAGTGTATTTTTTATTTAGAAAAATAAATTATTAAGCTTTATTATATATATAGACAAGTAAATATCATAACAACACTTATAAATTCCATTAAAAACATCAAATTTTGAGTTCGACAATAATACTGAGTATTAAATATAACATTTTAAACTATTCTTTAATATATAAATATATTTTTATCATTATTGTATATTTTCTTTAATTTTCATTACATTAAGACAAATGAAATATTTTACAATGTGAGGCGAGAGTTTTTGTCATTCTCATTTCAGCGCAATCTTGCAAGGTACACTAAAAGGGAATAATGGAGATAGCTTTTACATACAAATCATCCGCATATTACAAATTCAATGTCAACCATACATTTTCATAATCATAATAAAAATAGATAAGTTTGTAATCCAACTTTTTCGACTAAATATTCATTCATTAGGGGATTTTTGACGTTTAAAATGGGCTTCGTAAGGAAATATTGAAATAATAGTGGGAATAATAAAAGGATTAGATTACATCATCAAAATTTGGAGGGAAAAAAAAACTAATTTTTCAATTCGTATTTTCAACTTATCTCCCTATATATTTACTCAAATTTTGAGCGAGAACACTCGTTGGATGCATAATTTGATTCTACGTCTAAGGAGTACCCATTTTTCATACTTTCTAAGGACCTTGCTACACGAAAATGATAAATATATGAAAAACATGATTGCAATCATGTTTTTTCATGTATTTCTCAATTTTCGTGTAACAGGGTCCATCGAACATTAGGGGAATTTTGAGGTCTAAAATGGGCCTCCTAAGAAAAATGTATGACAAAAATAAACTTTATAACAACCAATAGGATTCAAGATGATGATGTCAACCATGGGGGATGATTTACCATTTTTTAAATAAAAGGGTAAAAATATTAAAAAATAACAAAATAATAAAACTGTTTTTTCAACTCGTATTTTCAACTTATCTCCCAAAATGTTTACTCAAATTTCGAGTGGGAGTACTCGTTGGATGCAAAATTTAATTCCTCATCCAAGGAGTACCCATGTTGCATACTTTCAATGAACCCTGCTACATGAAAAATGGGAAATAAATAATAAAAAAACGTGATTACAATCACATTTTTTATGTATTTCTCATTTTTCGTGTAGTAGGACCCATCAAAAGTATGCAACATGGGTACTTCTTGGATGAGGAATTAAATTTCGCATCCAACGAGAACTCCCGCTCGAAATTTGAGTAAAAATTTGGGAGATAAGTTGAAAATATGAGTTGAAAAAGTAGTTTTTTCATTTTTCCCTCTAAAATTTGATGATGTCATCAAATCTTATTTGATTTTTTCCACTATTATTTTATAATTTCCTTAGGAGGCCCATTTTAGACCTCAAAATTCCCCTAATGATTATGCAACATGAGTATTGCTTGGATGAGGAATTAATTTTGCATTCAATGAGTACTCCCGCTCGAAATTTGAGAAAAATATTAGCGAGATAAGTTTAAAATCCAAGTTGAAAAAGTAGTTTTACTATTTTATTATAGTTTAATATTTTTACTCTTTTACCCCAAAAAATGCCGAATCATCCCCAATAGTTGACATCATCATCTAGAATCATATTTGTTCTTATAAAGGTTATTTTGGTCGAACATTTTTCTTAGGAGGCCCATTTTAGACCTCAAAAGTTCTCTAATGTTATGTGTTTTCTATGAAATGAACTTTACCTTTTCTTTTGGAAACCCTTCCACTGCTATATAACGTTGCATTTCCTTCTTTTCAGACACTATCTCACTTAACTTCATGAGCTAGGATGCACATGCATAAGAATCCCACCACTACATAAAACAAAATATTTATCCATTCAAATGTCATGTTGCTCCACTTGTTTGTAGTTTATCGATATGAAACGGGATTCTCAGGGGCATACTATCTAATTTCTCCCATCAAGTATACAACTTAGCCATATAAACTTAAAGACAAAATATATTTATACATACGAGATCAGTAAAAAATGTGCTCTGAAATTCACAAAAATTGTGCCAGCATTTAAGAGCCTGTCCTCAAACTGATATTTTTGGATTGTTTCAGCCATTATATGGAGTTTTTATTTTGACGATATTTCTTTGGAGAATGTTTATACCTTGAGTTACAGTCCAAGTCCTTTTAGAATCCGAGTTTAAAGAAAATTGATTAGTGTTGGTTGTCCACATGTATCATCAACTAAAATTGACTAGATACAAATTTAAAATAAGGGGATTGAATTTAATTACAAATATCAAGGGAAAAAATAAACAAATAATGAGAGATTTTTTTCAAATCAAATTTGGCTAGTAACCATATTGGGTTAATATTTGAACTTCTTTAATAAAAACATTTGTTTTCTTTCTCAATGATTTTGGAAATATAAAATGCATATTTTTTGCAAATTTTAATAGTTAAATTGGTGAGTTGAGTAGGTTTTTTACCAAAGTTAAATGTTAAGTGTCAGGGCCCCAATTTGGCACCAAGGCCAATGGGCGCCAATGACGGGCCATGCTCACTTGGAGTGGCGAAAAATTTACTTGGAGGTGCGATGAGTGCCCAAGGGCAGCGAGCACGCCCACAAAGAGGAAGGGCACCCAAGTCAACACAGGGGGAAAAGTACATGAGAGTTGGAAGGGTGAACGACTACACAAGGTGGGGAATGAGGCAATGTGCCTCGTGAGATGTAGCCGACATGACATGAGGTTGCGACCACACACACGATGACATATAACGAAGGTCATTGTGTAGAGAGTGTCCTCCCATAGGGAGGAGCATGTAGGAGGAGAGAGTACATAACAACACAAAGGACACGACTTGACAACTTGTTCCCATGTGTGCGCCCGGGCACCAAGTCATAGCAGGTAGGCAGGTGTGATGCGACAACAAGTCAGTGACTGGGGTGCGACGAGTGATCAACAACGTGACGTGAAGAAAAAGCAGATGACTAGTCAGACATAGCGTGTGTGACAAGGCAAGGTGAAGCACCCAGGCAGGGGCGCGCCTGCCCAGGGGGGAACCCCCCTACCCATAGCCAGGTCGGCCTAGGGGCATGCCCACATGCCCATAGGAAAGTCGGTCCATGAGCACACCCAACCATGAAGTGACATCCGACAAAACATAAGGTTGGATCAAATGATGAAAAGGGGCATCAACCAAGGTAATTAACATTGAATTAAAATGTATATATTGGAGAGACACATTCGAACAAATAGGAATCAAGGTAGATCACAAAACAAGAAGAAGTGTGCAGTCTGAGATATCACAGAGTGGGAAAGTTTGCGATATCGCAAAGGGTGCTAGTCTGCAATATCACAGAAACTCAGGGAAGTTACACATTGTAAAAAAGGAAACAAAGGAGGGTGCATGCAAGGTTGCACTCTCCTAGCGAACCAAGTGACTTGGGAAAATTTTTCGGCCCAAGGCCATGCCCACATTCCCATACACAAGTCGGTCCAAGAGCACACCCAACCATGAAGGGGAATCCAACAAAAGGTAAGGTCATCTCAAATGATGAAAAGGGGCGTCAAATGAGGTAATTAAAATTGATTGAACATGTATATATTAGAGAGACACATTTGACCAAGGAGGAAGCAAGGTAGATCACAGAACAAGAAGAAGTGTGAAGTTTGCGATATCACAGAGTGGGAAATTTTTTGATATCACCGAGGATGTGAGTCTGCAATATCGCAGAAACTCGGTGAGGTTGCACATCGCAAAAAAGGAAAAAAAGAAGGGTGCAGGCAAGGTTGGGCTCACCCAGCGAGACAAGTGACTTGGGAAACTTTGTTGGTATTTGTTTTGTGGTGAAGAACTTGGGGTTTCTAGGTAGGTCAAGTGTGTAAGGCAAGACTGTATGACTTGGGTTGAACTGAGTGAATGAGTTTGCTGGCCCATGCCAGGAAACTGCCACACCATTGTAACATTGTATTTGTTGTTGTAAAATACTTTGGAGTTTAATAAAAGTTGGGGTGAACTACTTTTGCGAGTTTCCCCCTCCCATTGTAAAGTTGTGTTTACTGTAATAATTGTGATATCACATTGTTTTATTGTTGTACCATTATATTTCATTTGTTTATCGCAATTTATGAAGTAAATGTAAGTGAAGTAAATGAATTTAATTTCTGTTGCATAATTGAAGCAAAGAACACTTGAATGAAAAATTGAGTAAGTGTTGGAAGTTAGGCATATTCCAGGTGAAAGTAGCTTTAAAAGGTGAAAAATCATCTATGCCGCACAACATGCACATTGGTCATAAGGTGCCACAACTTGGAGCCGTGAAAATTGGTATCAAAGCCTACTTTGTGAACGTGGGCACTTAAAGTATGAATTATAGTCTAGTAGGGGTAAAGAAAAACCAAAGTCAGAGCAAATTTGAACGAACTACGATTAAGGCTGTGAGCTTGTTAAGGGTTGGGAAGCACGATGGAAGATTTGCAAGAGGGTCGTGATAGACTTATGCATCTCATGGACAGGTTAGGCCTTATGAAGGAAGAGAGGCCATGATTATGAAATGAATTTGAAGTTTTGGAGGAAAATGTTAAAAGGGAGCTTCTTCGACTTGGTTGGGTAGTTGGGCAGGTTGGAGTTGTTGATTGCAATGAGGAAGGAGAAACTATGATATGTGAAGAATAAGTGTTGTAGATGTGGCAATGAAAGAGGAGGAACTTGGTGCGATGGAGCTTCCCCAACTTGAACCATATTTGTGCATAATGCAACCTTTGAAGGAAGGAGGCACTCACATGGAGAGACCTCATATTGAAGTAACTTATGTTTCTTCGATATATTTGGAATATGGATTATATGAAGAGGTGAGCAAAGGAAGAATTCATTTGTCGATACGATGTGCAACCTTTCCTTGGAAGTTTGGGATGAATCCTTGCGTAGTTGGACAACAAGGAACAGTGATTTTTACAGGACTTGTCTGGGAAGTATGTGACCTTAGAGCAGAAGCTGTGAATGCCCAAGACAAGGGTGGAATTTGATGAACCTATGTAATTGGTGAGTCATGCTTAGCTGAGTAGATATTTGGCTAAGTTCCTAGGATGACTGATGGACAGAACGAAGTAAGGGCACATCGAAGTGAAGGAAACATGATACACACATACATTAGAGAACTTTAGAGGTCTCAAGTGGGCCTCCTAAGAAAAATGTAAAACCAAAATAAACTTTATGAGAACCAATAGGATTCGAGATGATGATGTCAACCATGGGGGATGATTCGCCATTTTTGGGGCAAAAAGATAAAAAGATTAAAAAATATTAAAATAATAAAACTATTTTTTCAACTTGTATTTTCAACTTATTTCCCTAAGGTTTTACTCAAATTTTAAGAGGGAGTACTCATTGGATGAAAAATTTAATTCCTCATCTAAGGACTACTCATGTTGCATACTTTCGATGGACCCTTCTACAAGAAAAATGAAAAATACATGAAAAAATGTGATTGCGACCACATTTTTCATGTATTTTGGTTAAAAGTCAACAAGAAATGTGTGTCTAATTTATTTTTCCCTTAATTAATTGGAAAATAAGTTGTAATATTATCTCATAATCAATTGTAATAGTTAACTGAGTGTGATAGACTCAATTATCTCATGAAATTCGAGTTGAGGGTGGTTGGTGAGGCATGTAGAGTGATTCTATTTGTTTTAGAGTCCAAGTTGCAGTTAGTGTATTAGTTTAATGCATGAGAAATGAGTTAACACGATTAAATGAGTTAAAACCAATCTAACTAGTTGTAACTGATTGTTGTACTAGTGAGAAGTCAAGTGAATTAAATCAGATTTAATTCACATGTAGTGACCTGTCAAGTGACTGCTCATTTACTGTTAATAGCTACATGCATGTCATTTATGAAGAAGACCCAGTTGAGATAGAGGTTAAAGAGATGTTAACTATTAGTTGTATTTTTAGCAAACTACCGAGATGTAGTTAGAAAACCATAGGATTTCCCATGATGTATTGCGTAGTTTTGGATGGTTTAATTCCTAATTAATAGGGGTTTAATTCTCTTAGAATTGTGCAAGCAAGGAAGGCTGAGCAGAGGCAGGAAATTGGCTAAGTGTTGGTCGATTTTGTCCGGATCAGTGTTAGACAGTTGGTAGAGTGTAGCAGACTCTTGTGAGAAGAGTGCATTATATTGTTTCATGATTCCTTGTTTCATTATACAATAGATATAGAGGGGTTTTGAGCAGCAAGCTTTCCCCAGGGAAAAAATTTGTGTTGTGTAATTGATTTGCTTCTTTCTCTTACTTGGTGTGATTGTGTGATCGTGTTTAATTTCCTCAAATTAATTGTAGAAGGATTCAATATCTTGCTCCATTGTTTTCATGATCAGATTGAATCCATTGGTATACATATTGTTTTTATAATTTCTACATGTTACAGAGCGTCAGAAATCACTATAGTGGAGAAGAAATTGAGTTTTTTCTAAACAACATTCGAATTTGAAAAAATATTCTTTGGTGAGATAGACAGATCAAGATGGATTTCAATGGATTAAAATTGGAATATGCACTCGAGGGTGTTAGCACCCTCTAATTAGCAAGATTGGAAAAATTTCGACTGTAGGGAGAACATCGTTTCAACCACTTTGGGATTCTAGGATCTAGCCCTCCTGAATCCGAAGAGGGATCTCTCCAATAAGTGCAAAGATGGATTTGTCTTTGAAGTTTGGGTAATGATGTTAGGCTAGTTATGAAGGCCAAGGGTTTTGTTTGTTTTTGGATGGTTGAGCATGATTATTATTTGAGGGGAAAGTTCTAAATGCAAAGAGTTTCAAAGGTGTGAAGTTGCAAGCAATCAGAACAAGCTTTGGCCAGAAAGATAGATAATTGCAGGTTTTAGTCCATTGGGCTATGGAGTCATAATAGGGTTTAATTGAAACAACAAAAGGCAAGAGTGTTCCATGGGGCAAGTCATTTATGTATAAGGATCTCTCTAAAGTTTGATTTATGAAATGAAATGGTACAACAAGAAGGGGAATTAAACAAATGAAGAACAAAGAGTAGTCCAGGATCTGGTAAGTACTTTGAAACTAGCTAGCCTTTAACACACACTTAAGAAAAACATGAAAGAAAACTAGGATCTGGTAAGTACTTCGAAACTAGCCAGCCTTTGATACACTTTCAATAGAAAACATTTAAAAACAAAGGGAAACTTGAAGGCAACTTTTGGAGAAGAAAATAGCGGGCTGGACTCACCACAAATCCTCTCCTAGCTCTGCTTTACTTGGTAACTTTCAAGACAAACACAAAGATAACAAAGAATGGCCTAAGATCTGGTAAGTACTTTGAAACTAGCCAGCTTTTAACACATTCCAAGGAATACTTTCAGACAGCCTTTTGGGATAAAACTAGGACCAGGGCACACCATATCTTCCTTAGTTCATCTCTACTTAACATGAAATGAAAATTAATTTCAAGAATAACAATTAGGTAAGACAGGAGGACGAGGGAACGCCAGCATTCCTACTGCTTAAACTGAATTAAATCATTCCTAAATAACACAATTGGAAGAAAAACTTTAGCTAAAGATTTTCAGTCAGAGAAGGGTACTAAGATACAGTAAATCCTAACTCTGTAATTGCTGTTCTTTATAAGAGAAGGTGAAAAAAGTGAAAATAGAAATAAAATAACGATTTACAATAAGAAAAACATCACCGTTGACATACACCAGGATCCCATAAATCATCTTGTATTGATGCTCCAAACTAGTTACAGCTTTAAGTCTAATGCTTTAGTTTAGCAATCATCTAAACTTTCCAGACTAACTTATCTATCACAAGCAGAGCTTCAAGAGCCAGAGAACACTATTTACAAAAAGTATTTTCAAGCTCAAGTATATTTCAAAGTTCTGCAACCAACAATTTCTCATCTTCTACAGAAGTATTTATAGAAGAATGAGGAGGTGAGATCTGATAAAAGATCTCCCAGGGCAATTAATACAGACCAACAACTTCTCGGCCTTTGAGGGGCTCGATGAAGAAGTTTACAAATGTGTCCTCTGTATTAAATGTTTTACAATTAAGATTAAAGCTCGGTGGGAGCTTTATTTGACTTTTAGGCTCTGTTTTAGGATGTAATAACTCTGCAGATATTTATTCATTAAGTTCTTTGGCAGAATTAACTCTCTAGCTGCGCTGAGGCAAATATCTTCGTTTGATCAATAACTTCGGCCTCTGTTTGAATGCTTTGAGGCACAGGTGGCTTTGTGGTAGCTGAGAGGAATCAATTTGCTTCAAATGTGGTGGTGGAGGCCTTTCTGTCTGATAAACACTTATGATTTTCTTTAATTGTGTTTTTATTTTGGAGGATTAGGCTTTTGATAATCAATCTTAGCCGTAATCCCCAAATCATCTTTAGTCTTATGTTCTGCTGTGTTCCGTCTTCGACACTGATACTCTTTTAATTTATTTAACTCTGTGTCTTGTTGATGTGCAGGCCGCGCAGGGCTCATATGGCATCAATGCCCATGAAGCGTCGATTGAAACGTGAGTTCGAACCTTGAGAATGGTTTCTTCATTATGGATCAAAGGCATGGGAATCATAATTCCCAGCCTTCGGTTTCTCTTGAATATTATGAACAAACCATTAAACACCTGCAAAGACAAAAAGATTAATAAAATCCTGCGTTATTAGGTTTAACTGCTTCAGAGGCTGCGGGGAGGAGCGTGGCCGTTGGATGGCATCATCCAACGGTGGAGAATTGCGTAGAAGAGGTTAAAAAAGGAGAGTGGAGGGATAATAAAGTTAGAGCCATTGATTGATGAGTGATCAAGAAGAACAACGGTCGGGATAAGCGATGGACTAATAATGTGAAGGATTCACATTATTTGGATTTAACAAGAAAATGCGAAAAAATAAGGTTTAACCTTTGGCGAAGGTGGAGGGCGATGAAGTAATGCGAGAATGATTTGGGACCATCCTATCTGGACGTGTGGACTGTCCAGATCTAATCGGAGGATCGCAATCGGCGGGTCAAAATACTTGGAGTGCGACGGGGCGATTGAGCGCCGGCCGTTGATCTGAGGATCAGATCAACGGTGGGGAGTGACTTGGAGGGATGTCAATCGGAGGTGGAGAAAAGTATGGCGCGATCGAGAAAAGCCGACGCGATTGCGCGATCGGGCCATTGCAATCGGAGATGGGGGGAAAACATATAAAAGGCACCCAACGAAAACTTGCAATGCGACTTGGCGGTGATCGTTGATCGGACCAAGATCAACGGTCAATAACGTTTGAAGACCTTACACCGGCGGAAAAACTTTATAACAAAAAAAACCCAAAAATTTAATATAATACAAAGGTTTTATGCTTTGGGGCCGGGTTATATATATATGAAATGAATAGGTGCCCATCTGCAGGGCCTTGGTCTATATGGAATGCAATATGCCTGGGGCTTATAAATGAAAAGGGCCTATCGCATCAGAACTCTTTGGCACGACACCAAGACTTGTGTGCTTTGAACTTTTGCGATGTGATAAGCGCTGAAATGGTTAGTGCTTGGTTCCAGCACCAAGGCGTGTGGAGGGGAAATTGTTTTTAAGACTTAGCCCAAAGGGGCTTAAGTCTGAAATACTCAAAGTGGGTTTTTTTATAGATTTTCAATGGTTTTTAAAAGAATTTGAGGGCTTCGTTAAGGCAAAGAAAGAGTCGTAAACCTTATCAAAGGGGTTTTGATGGAGGGGAAAGGGGAAAAATATGAAAATGAAGGATTTTGATAAGAATGAAAGGGGTAGAAAATGAGGTTAGTTTTGAAGTGGAAGGAGGAGAAAATGGTGATTTTGAAGCAATTTTTTCTCTTTGAAATCAGCAGAATTCCTAAGCTAAAAATGGAAACATCAGTGAAGATTTAGACAAAGGGCATGAGGCCTTTAAGAGTCTTCAAGAGATAACATCTTTTATCAATAAAACTTGTTTGTTGAAGACTCCAAAAATGTTTTAGCCAGCATTTGATATAACAAATTGTATAGCTGGCTAACAGTGGCTCCACTTGGGGATGGTGCCCTCTTGAAGGCATCAAGAACTTCAGACTTGCATTCTCTAGGAGGCTGACCTGTGCCTCATCCATTGGATTCTCTGGGGGCTAACCTGTGCCTCATCCATTGGGCTGCCCTGAATTTGCTAGGATGATCTTGCTTTGAAAACATATTAGCAGCCATAAAAACAATGGATCTTTCACCTACAAGCTTTCTACCTACCCAATCCTATAGATCTAACATTTTTTCTTTTTCAGAGTGCACTTGGATTGGCAAAATCTTGTTACAACATTTTATTCTTTTGAAAGCATAAAATCTAATATATTTCTACTCCTTATTTCTCTATGGACTCAGTTTAAACAGCTGAGTCCATATGATTCTCTACCTATTCTACTAATCTGTTATGATTAAACAGTCTAACAGATTTTTATTCTGTAATTCTACAACAGAAATTTAAAAGCATACAAGTCAGGATTGAACAGTCCAACTTGATGCTGATCTATGGCATAAAAGACAAGCTGCACATAGACATTTATTTTACAGAAAATTTAATCAAAATGGAAGGCATAAGATCTGAAAATTCAAAGCACTTCCTTCATCCTTTTACAGCTCTGTTTTGACTCTTGTTTGAGTTGTTTCTTCCTTGTTCTCTGGTTCAGATTTTGAGCTGTTTAGAACCATTTTATCTTTGTTTTGACTCGGAATTTTAAAACAGATTTGAGTCATTCTTCTTTTGAAACTTAGGTTCAGATTTTGAGCATGTTTGAACCTTTAATTTCTATCCTAATCTATCTACTAATAAGCCAAGATTAAACAGTTTGGCAAATCGAATTCACTATCCTATCAGCAGTAAATTTAAAACTAATTAATCAAGATTAAAATGTTTGACTAAGTAGAAGTGTGTTTTCAGGAGTGGCATTTAAGCTTGCACACTTTCATATTTGTTTCTTTTTTTGTTGGTATGGGGCTGTACCTTTCTTGTTTTTACAATCTACCCTCTTTTCTTTCTTTCACTATTTTTGTATTTCTGATTTTTCTAACTTTGAATGCAATGGTGGATGAGATATTTATAATGGAAAAAAGATAAAAAGGCTTTTAGAACATGACATGGATCAAGAGAAGTAATGCTTAAGCATCCTACCATTGACGGGACCCCCAAACAATTCTGCTCCATTCAACTCTTGTAAAAAATAGGCATTGTTACCAGTATCTGAATGAATAGAGTAAGGGCCAAGCCATAAGTTGTCAAATTTTCCATGCTTTCCCTTGTCTTCCCTCCTTGAGTCCCACTTTAAAACTTTTTCCCCAATTTTGAAATTGATGGCCTTTGTTATTCTGTCAAAAAAGCTTTTTGATGCTGATCTGCTTTTGCAATGCTTTGTTATAAACCTCCTCTCTGGTTTGCTGAAGATGAATTGTTTGATTGATCCTTCTGATCATGTCATTATCTTCAGTTTGGAACTCTTGAATCAACTTCATAACTGGCACACCAAGGCTGGTTGGAAAAATTGCATCAGTGCCATACACAAGTTGGTAGGGTGACATACCAATAGATTTCTTCAAAGTCAATCTGTCAGCCCAAAGTGCATGCACAAGCTTTGTGGGCCAAGACTTTTTGTTGTCCTCCAACAATTTCTTGATCATGTTCACTAAATTTTTGTTTGAGGATTCTGCAAGTCCATTACCTCGAGGGTAATAGGTTGTGGAATGCCCCAATGTTATCTGATACTTGTGATAGAACTCAACCATCTTCTTTGATCCAAATGCTGCTGCATTATCAGTGATGATCTTGGTAGGACAGCCAAACCTAGAGAGAATATTATTCTCTATGAATTTCATGATAACAAATTCATCGGCCTTCCTACAAGGAATGGCTTCTATCCATTTAGTGAAGTAGTCTGTGCCAGTGAGAATCCATCTATGTTGAGCAGAATATGGTGGATGGATTTCACCTATGAAGTCAAGTCCCCACTGTTTAAATGGAGCTTCAATAGTGATTGGATGCAGAGGTAAGGGTAGCAGCTTCCTTTTTCCTTCAAAAAGTTGACATTTATGACAGGCAATTATCATCTTATGTACATCAAGAAAAAGAGTAGGCCAATAATAACCATCCCTCAAGATTTTTTTGGCTGTTGTTTTCCAGTATAAATGGCCTCCACACTCCCCTTCATGGAACTCGTGCTTAACCTTCTCTGCATCGTACTCAGGAAAACATTTAAGCAATATAGCACTTGCATTTTTCCAATAAAGACATCTATCTATAATGCAATAGTTTACAACTTTTAACTTCAAAAACCTTGCCTTTGCTTTTGTCAAACCAGGAGGTGTATTTAAATTAAGCAAAACATAAATAATATTAGCATACCAAGGAGAATTCATAAAATGGTCTTCAACAATGGGAGTTGAGAATTCTTCTTGGTTGTCTAAAGCATTAATCATATTAATATCAAGAACTTAAAAATTTGATTCAGCCATTAACCTAGCTAGACCTTGGCCTTTGATGAGTTTAGTGGGTTTTATCTCTAAATCATATTCAAGAATAACAACAATCCACTTACCTCTCTTACCATCTGGGTCCTGTGTTAGAATGTCTTTCACAACTGAATTTGGGACAAAGGCAATGATGTGTGAGTGAAGGATGTATACTCTGAAGTCTTTCAAAGCATTAACCAAAGCAAAGGCTTGCTTTTCCATAATGTTATACTTCAAAGGAGCATCTCTCAAAGCCTTGCTAAATAATGCAATAGGTTTCTCTTGTCCTAGTGGATTTTTCTGTAAAAGGACAACAGCTATGGTATGTTCTAATGCAAATGAAAAAATGTAAAAATCTTTAGAAAAATTAGGACTTATTAGAACTGGTGTTTTGGTTAACGCTTGTTTCACCAGCTCAAAGGACTTCTTTGCTTCCATGGTCCATTTTACCCCTTGCTCCTTCTTCAACATGTTTGTGATATTTCTAAGGAGCTCAGCCAAGTTGGGGATGAACCTTCTCAAAAAGTTAATCTTTCCAATGAAAGACTGCAACTCCTTAATGTTTCGAGGATGAGAGATCTACAATATGGCCTCAACCCTCTTTGGATCTATCTTTATACCCTCCTCTAAAATAATGTGCCCAAGAAGTTTACCTTCTTAGAGACCGAATAGTGTCTTCTTAGGGTTTAAAGATATCCCAAACTTTCTGAATTTCTCGAAAACTCTTCTTAAATGTTCTAAGTGCTCTTCATCTGTTTTTGAAAACACAGTGACATCATCAAGGTATATAATGATGAAGAAGCCCAGTTCCTCTGAGAATGCTATGTCCATGGCTCTCTGAAAATTTTCTCCAGCATTCATTAGACCAAAGGGCATTTTCACATACATGAAAGTGCTCCAAGGTGTAGTAAACGCTATCTTTAATTGATCATCAGGGTGGACTAGAATCTGATTGTACCCCGAATAGCCATCTAGCAAAGAAATTCTTTTGGAACCAATTGCCCTTTGTAAAATATGGTCCATCTTAAGTAAAGGGTAGTTTTCCTTGAGTGAAGCTTTGTTTAAGTCTCTAAAGTCTATACAAAGCCTAATCTCTCCCGTTTTCTTCCTGACCGACACTAGATTAGATACCCACTCAGAATATCTAATAGGGACAATAATACCAGCTTCATACATTTTCATGATCTCCTTCCGAACCAAAGGCAACTGAACAAGGTTTATTCTGTGCAGCCTCTGTTTGAATGGCTTTTGGTTTTCCTTGAGAGGGATTTTGTGCTGAATTATTTCAGTGTCGTAGGACTTCATATCTTCGTAACTCCATGCAAAAACATCAGAAAATTCCTTAAACAGCTCTATGTATTTGAGTTTAATATGAGCTAGTAAAGTTTTAGACAGTTTAATCATTTTCAGTTTAAGTTCACTGCCTAAATTTCACTCTTCGACTTCAGTCTCTATAGCTTCCAATTTTGGCTTCTTGGCAACATCATTAAAATCAAACAACTCTTCTAAAGGTGCCAGACCCTTAGGCAAACTTTCATCATTAGACTGCAAGGTTTCTAACTCCTCTGTTTCTAACTTTGCATTCATCTCTGTTTTGTTTTCAAGTTTTCCAGTTAGTAGATTAATATTAACAAGTTCAGGAGACTGTTCTTCTTCACCAAGAAAATTTTCTTCACTATTGCAATCTGTTTCATAATCTGAATCCAAACTATGAAATTCAAATTCATTTCTGAATTGCATGAAGTCTTCTATTTGTTTGTCCCCATCGAACACTTGCCAATATTTCTCATTGTCAGGAACGGCTGGTCTGAATTTAATCTAAGTTGTACATTATTTGGTTTCATATGGCATTAAACATGTTCTAGCTGCAAAAGCTAAGCTGTGGGCCGCAATCTTTCTTTTCCTTGGGACAAAAGTCAATTGGGACTCTTCAAAGGTTTTCAATAAATCCATGACATCATTTCGATAGGCCCTAATTCTGGGGTGATTAGTGTTGTATTTCCCATTGACCTACCTAATGATTAATTCTGAATCCCCATAAACTTTGATTCTCTTGGCTCCTAACTTTTTCAACAAACGTAAGCCTAAAAGCAGGGATTCATATTCCGCTATGTTATTCGAACACTGAAAGTTTAATTTATAGGAATGACCTTCTGTGTGATTATTTTCAGTGTTATGTATCCATACCCCTGCACCAGCGTTATTCCTAGTGCACGACCCGTCAAAGTTCATACTCCACAGAGGATTAGTCTCGGGTTTAACAGTTTGACTATCCTCCTCGACTGAAGTGCTTTTGGATGTTTCTTGAAGATTAGCACTTGGCTGGGCTTGTTTTAATTCCTCAAATTTTTCAATATGTTGAGGAAAAAGCTCTTGACTGCTAAGGTTAAACAGCGATGGACGCATGATTTGTAGCTCAAGACCTATGTTTGGTTTGTTATAGTTTAGAGGTTCAACAAATTGTTTTGACAGTTATGTGTCATTCTCCTCCTCTCTATCTGCCATTAACTCTGTTAAAGTTACTTGTTCATCTAATATTTCTTCATTAAAAAGGATAAATGAATCAAGGCTTGTGTTTAAAGAGTATAAAGGAGAGTTTTGCGGTCTGTCTTGACTTGTAACTATGTATTGCATATGAGACTCCCTGTAAAGTCTTTTAGTCTGATTGAAAACAGGGATAGTCGCATAGGTCATGTCCATCTGCATGGTTCCTTGTAACTTAGCCCCCCAAGACCTAGATAATAGCATTCCATACTTTAGGGGCACATCAGCCACAACAATATCCATGACCAAACATTTGGCTGGAATCTGGGCTAAGTTAATGCAGAGGTCTTTGATTAATCCTAAACATTTTACTCTGCTTGAGTCGAAGGAGTAGAGGTCTTTATAAGGTCTGGTGATTTCTAGAATCAGGCTTTCCATTACAGCTTTGGGCATTAAATTATGAGAAGGCCCCGAGTCGTGCATAGCGTTGTGCAAAATCTTGTCATGAACGTTTAAACTTACATAAAAGGGAGGAACAGGTCCCTCTTGATATCTGCCTTCAATCTTTGGACCAAAAATAAGCTCTGGTTGGTCATCGTTAAGATTGACTATGTCATTGTTATCCTCTATGTTTAAAGCCTTCAAAATTTGGGTCCTATATACATTTTGGGCAGCTAACTCAGTTAAGGGAACAAAGATTTTGATTCTTGAAATTTCCTGCTCTAAACTGAAAGGCATTTGATTCTTGGCAGAACTTGTTTCAGCCTTATTGACAGCTACCTTATCAACAAATTCTATTTGCTGATGTGTTCTATTTACATTTGATAAAATGGCTTTAACAGGAGTACTAGCTGAAGTGTTAGTATTGTTGAGGTCGGCACTCTGTTTTTCAATATTTTGAGTGCCTTTCTCTTTACCTTTATCAGAATTTGCAGCTACTGTTTTGTCCTTCTGTTTAACAACTTTGGGTTTGTTTACAGTGTTGTTTTGCGAAGATTTGTCAGAGGTTTGGTGTTTGGATTTTGTTGACTGGTTTTACTTCTAAGGTCATATTCTCTTTGAGACTCTATGATGACATTCTCCATGTCTTGATAATAATTTTCATCATCATATCTTTTGTCATCATAAGGTGTGTAAAGACCTTGTTTTCTATCATAATGAATTTCAAATTCATCATCATCTACTCCCAGCATGTTGATATCACCTTCCTCTATTATTTCATCTATTTCCTCAACCTCTCCTACATAGTTTTGATGAAAGGGAGGAGTGATCTGTTAATCATCTTCCCTAGGTATGTTTGGAGGTTGGTTCCTTCTAAAATTATGACTTTGGTTCTGGTTTCTATTTTGAGGAGAAGTTTGGTTTTAGCTTGCTTTTGCTCTCTTAATTATGCTCATCTCTTTCATCATCTCCTCCATCATTTTTTCCATCTTTGAGCTGGAAGTAGAAGGGGTAGATTCATTTCTAAAGGACACTCTCTTCTCATTTTTCATTCTTGCTCTCTTCTCCATTAAGTTAACTTCCACGTCAAGAGCTCCTTTTTGCATATCTTCAAGAGTTGCGGGATCTCTCTCTCTCAGCTGATAGGCCATCTCAGGGTCAAACCCTTCAAGAAAATTGTTTAGAGCTGAGCCTTGTGGAGGCTTTAAATCTGGGGAAAGTGCATTGTACAAACTATTAAATCTGGTGCAGTAAGCTTGCACACTTTCCCCTATGTTTCTATGGAGGTTCTTGTAATCAGAAAGGACTTGGAGAGGATTCTTCTTCACCTCCCATTTGTTTAAGAAAGTCTGATGGAAGGCTTGGAGATCATTGATACTATGGGGGGTTGAGCCTTTAAACCATTTCCTTACTTCTCCCCCTAAGCTCTGAGCAAATAGTCTAAGTTTGACAGAATCATCATCAATTTCATTTCTGTCAAAGTAGTCATTCATCTTATCCACATGTTGTGATGCAGTTGTAGCATTGCTAGCATCATATAATGAAATTTTGGACTGATAGTCCTGTGGAAGATTGACTAATGGTATAGGAAGGAATAAGGGAGCATACCATGCTGACATGATATGAGGTGGAGGTGGATTAACAAAAGGAAAAATGGGCTGAAGTGGAGTGGTTTGGACAGTGGATGTTTGGTGAACAGATGTGGATGGAACAACAGTAGATTGCTGAGCTGATCTTGGATGACAGACACCTAAATTGTGAAGGAAGTGTAAATCAAGTGGTGTTGTTTCTCTACTACCAGGATGTTCACTTGCTTCCGGGGATGAAAGTGAAGACTCGGAGTCTAGCTTAATTATATCATCAAATGACCTAGTTCTAAATGGATTTACTAAGTCAACTTGTGATTGTTGTAGAGCTGAAAGATTTTCAGGAACTGAATTAGCTCTCAAGGGTGATCTGAAAATAGTTGGAAATTTTATCTTAGGAGACTTCCTAAGGATACTTTCTGGGTTATCAACTATCTCAGGTGGGTTCGAGTCAGGATAGGCTCTAGTATGAATCTTTGTAGGAGCCACAATGCTGTGTTTTTAGACCCAACTAAACAAGAAAAGTTCAACCAGATATGACAATCTTTAAAAGGTTAACTAATATGTTTCACAAGTTCTAATCCAACAGTCCTCTAACTGAGTTTAAATGGTATTATGATGATAATTGTTCTTGCCAGTGGATTCTTAAGGTCTGTTAAGGATTGTGGAGTTTCCAAGTGGAATTGTTTAGCTCCTAAGCAGGTAAAAGGTTTTATGGTCCACCACCATGTTTATTAAATACCAATCTGAAATATTTTTGGGTTTTTTGAGCTATTTTTCAATCCTATTGGTTGTTAGGAGTGTCCTATATCTGTTTCAAAACTTAGCTACGATTATGAGACAAAGACAATCTACTCTTATGGCTAAGCCAGCTGATCTTTCAAGGTTAGATAAACTCTTATGAGAATCCTAGGTTTTACCTAGTTTGTCACTGATTCAAACAAGTTTCACCATGATTACCATTTTCTTGGTAGTGCTTGAAAGGGCTGCTTTTTACTCACAAGGTTTTATGAAGTGTTTAAGGGAACCTAACCAAATATTTTGGGTTCGATCCCCAGCGGAGTCGCAAAAAATGTTAGCACCCTGTAATCAGCAAGATTGGAAAAAGTCTGACTGCAGGGAGAACATCGTTTCAACCACTTTGGGGTTCTAGGATCTAGCCCTCCTAAATCAGGAGAGGGATCTCTCCAAAAAGTGCAAAGGTGGATTTTTCTTTGAAGTTTGGGTAATGATGTTAGGCTAGTTATGAAGGCCAAGGGTTTTGTTTGTTTTTGGATGGTTGAGCATGATTATTATTTGAGGGGAAAGTTCTAAATGCAAAGAGTTTCAAAGGTGTGAAGTTGCAAACAATCAGAACAAGCTTTGGCCAGAAAGATAGATAATTGCAGGTTTTAGTCCATTGGGCTATGGAGTCATAATAGGGTTTAATTGAAACAACAAGAGGCAAGAGTGGTCCATGGGGCAAGTCATCTATGTCTAAGGATCTCTCTAAAGTTTGATTTATGAAATGAAATGGTACAACAAGAAGGGGAATTAAACAAATGAAGAATAAAGAGCAGTCTAGGATCTGGTAAGTACTTTGAAACTAGCCAGCCTTTGACACACACTTAAGAAAAACATGAAAGAAAAATATGATCTGGTAAGTACTTCGAAACTAGCTAGCCTTTGATACACTTTCAATAGAAAACATTTAAAAACAAAGGGAAACTTGAAGGCAACTTTTGGAGAAGAAACTAGCGGGCTGGACTCACCACAAATCCTCTCCTAGCTCTACTTTACTTGGTAACTTTCAAGACAAACACAAAGATAACAAAGAATGGCCTAAGATCTGGTAAGTACTTTGAAACTAGCCAGCTTTTAACACATTCCAAGGGATACTTTCAGACAGTCTTTTGGGATAAAACTAGGACCAGGGCACACCATATCTTCCTTAGTTCATCTTTACTTAACATGAAATGAAAATAAATTTCAAGAATAACAATTAGGTAAGACAGGAGGACGAGGGAACACCAACATTCCTACTTCTTAAACTGAATTAAATCATTCCTAAATAACACAATTGGAAGAAAACATTTAGCTAAAGATTTTCAGTCAGAGAAGGGTACTGATATACAGTAAATCCTAACTCTATAATTTTTGTTCTTTATAAGAGAAGGTGAACAAAGTGAAAACAGAAATAAAATAACAATTTACAATAAGAAAAACATCACCGTTGACATAGACTAGGATCCCACAAATCAGCTTGTATTGATGCTCCAAACCAGTTACAGCTTTAATTCCAATGCTTTAGTTTAGCAATCATCTACACTTTCTAGACTAACTTATCTATCACAAGCAGAGCTTCAAGAGCCAGAGAACAATATTTACAAAAAGTATTTTCAAGCTCAAGTATATTTCAAAGTTCTGAAACCAACAATTTCTCATCTTCTATAGAAGTATTTATAGAAGAATGAGGAGGTGAGATCTGATAAAAGATCTCCCAGGGCAATTAATACAGACTAACGACTTCTCGGCCTCTGAGGGGCTCGATGAAGAAGTTTACAAATGTGTCCTCTATATTAAATGTTTTACCATTAAGATTAAACCTCAGTGGGAGCTTTATTTTAATTTTAGGCTCTGTTTCAGGATGTAATAACTCTGCAGATATTTAGTCATTAAGTTCTTTGGCAGAATTAACTCTCTAGCTGCGCTGAGGCAAATATCTTCGTGTGATCAATAACTTCGGCCTCTGTTTGAATGCTTTGAGGCACAAGTGGCTTTGTGGTAGCTGAGAGGAATCAATTTGCCTCAGATGTGGCGGTGGAGGCCTTTCTGTCTGATAAACACTTATGATTTTCTTTAATTGTGTTTTTATTTTGGAGGATTAGGCTTTTGATAATCAATCTTAGCCGTAATCCCCAAATTGTCTTCAGTTTTCTGTTCTACTGTGTTCCATCTTCGACACTGATACTCTTTTGATTTATTTAACTCTGTGTCTTGTTGATGTGCAGGCTGCGCATGGCTCATATGGCATCAATGCCCATGAAGCGTCGATTGAAACGTGAGTTTGAACCCTGAGAATGGTTTCTTCCTTATGGATCAAAGGCTTGGGAATCATCATTCCCAGCCTTCGGTTTCTCTTGAATATTATGAACAAACCATTAAACACCTGCAAAAACAAAAAGATTAATAAAATCCCGCGTTATTAAGTTTAACTGCTTCGGAGGCTGCGGGGAGGAGCGTGGCCATTGTATGGCGTCATCCATTGGTGGAGAATTGTGTAGAAGAGGTTAAAAAAGGAGAGCGGAGGGATAATTAAGTCAAAGCCGTTGATTGATGAGTGATCAAGAAGATCAACAGTCGGGATAAGCGAAGGACTAATAATGTGAAGGATTCACATTATTTGGATTTAACAAGAAAATGCGAAAAACTAAGGTTTAAACCTTTGGCGAAGGTGGAGGGCGATGAAGTAATGCGGGAATGATCTGGGACCGTCCGATCTAGACACGTGGATGGTCCAGATCCAATCAGAGGATCGCAATCGGCGGGTCAAAAGACTTGGAGTGCGACGGGACGATTGAGCGCTGGCCGTTGATCTGAGGATCAGATCAACGGTGGGGAGTGAATCAGAGGGATGTCAATCGGAGGTGGAGAAAAGTATGGCGCGATCGGGGAAAGTCGATGCGATTGCGCGATCGGGCCATCGTAATCGGAGATGGGGGGAAAACATATAAAAGGCACCCGGTGAAAACTTGCGATGCGACTTGGCGGTGATCGTTGATCAGACCAAGATCAACGGTCAATAACATTTGAAGAGCTTGCACCGGCAGAAAAAATTTATAACACGAAAAACCCAAAAATTTAATATAATACAAAGGTTTTATGCTTTGGGGTGGGTTATATATATATGAAATGAATAGGCGCCCGTCTGTGGGGCGTTGGTCTATATGGAATGTAATATGCCTGGGGCTTATAAATGAAAAGGGCCTATCGCATCGGAACTCTTTGGCACGGCACCAAGACTTGTGCGCTTTGAACTTTTGCGATGCGATAAGTGCTAAAATGGTTAGTGCTTGGTTCCAACACCAAGGCGTGTGGAGGGGAAGTGGTTTTTAAGACTTAGCCGACAGGGGCTTAAGTCTGAAATACACAAAGTGGGTTTTTTTATAGATTTTCAATGGTTTTCAAAGGAATTTGAGGGCTTCGGTAAGGCAAAGAAAGAGCCTTAAACCTTATCAAAGGGGTTTTGATGGAGGGGAAAGGGGAAAAATATGAAAATGAAGGATTTTGATGAGAATGAAAGGGGTAGAAAATGAGGTTAGTTTTGAAGTGGAAGGAAGGGAAAATGGTGATTTTGAAGCAATTTTTTCTCTTTGAAATCAGCAGAATTCCTTAGCTAAAAATGGAAACAGCAGTGAAGATTTAGACAAAGGGCATGAGGCCTTCAAGAGTCTTCAAGAGATAACATCTTTTATCAATAAAACTTGTTTCTTGAAGACTCCAAAAATGTTTTAGCCAACATTTGATATAACAAATTTTATAGCTGGCTAACAGAGGGTAGTTCTAATTATACTGCATGAAAAGAGAGAATGGAGGCAGTTCTGGAGGACAATGGGTTGAAAGAATTTATCGACACTGATATTCCAAGGCTCGCAGCAACAAACGCCACTCTTCTTGATGCTTGGAAAAAGAAGGTTAAAAAGGCGAGGAGGATCTTATTTGAGGGAGTTCGAGATCACATTGTCTAGAGTCTCCATGGAAAGGTGACACCATATGCAATGTGGAAGGCCTTGAAAGATCTGTTTCAGAACAACAGTGACCAAATAAAATTGGCACTGAAGGACAAGCTCAGGAAAAGAAAAATGGAGAAAGGCAACACTATTTTGAAATACTTGACCAAGTTCATCCAATGTCGAGATGAGCTTGGAAGTGTCAGGATTACTGTAGCGAATGATGATTTGGTGAGCCTAGCACTTATAGGCCTTCCCAAGAGCTGGCATAGTTATCAGGACTCTGTCAATGGGAGGGCGAAGCTACTAGATTTGGAGCAACTTTGGTCAGATTTGGTACAAGAATAATTCATGCGGAATACCACGGATGGATCCTCATCCAAGACTGATGATGAGGAAAATTGTGCCTTGGCTAGTAAGGCAAAGAAGGGGAAGGGAAATAAATCCTATTCAGAATTTGAGACTGGAAAAGAAGGCAAGAAGTGTGACATGTCCAGAGTGAAATGTTTTCACTGTCACAAGCATGGACATTATGCCACTAATTTTTCAAAAAAAAAGAAGAAGAACAAGAAGGCTTTAGGATTTGCAGCGAGTGATCCTTTGGATTCACAATTCAAGTTGTACTTCTCACTCATTTGCAGCGAGTGATCCTTGGATTCACAATTCAAGTTGTACTTCTCACTCATCGCATGCATGGTTTCTAGTGTGATGGGATCAGTGTGGTACTTGGATAGTGGTGCATATTTCAACATGACGGGAGACAAAGAACTCTTTAGTAACTTGGAGGAGAAGGATCTTCAGATGCACATCAAGATGGGTGATGACAGGAGGTATAGCACTACCGAGATTCGTACAGTTACTTTCCAGAGAAATTCAGGTAAACCTTTCTTATTAACAGATGTGATGCATGTTCCAGGCTTGAAAAAGAATTTAGTTTCAGTTTCTATGTTGGAGGATAGAGGATATGATGTGGTTTTCATTGAAGGGAAACCATTCCTTCGTTACAAAGCCATAAGACATGTTAAGAATAATGGGGTTCATGTGAAGAACCTCTACAAACTTGCTGTAGATGGTTGCACAAATTGATGAGTAAAGCAGACAGAGTGGTGAGCCGAGATGAGGGTGAGTTATGGCACAAGAGATTGGGACATCTACACCACAGTGCTTTGAAGGTCATGCAACAGATTTTTATGGGGCTTCCAAAGGGTACTCTTGTGTAGATAGAAAAATGCAAGGGATGTGCCATGGGGAAGTAGAAAAAGGCCATTTTTCATGAGAAGAAGAACTGAGCAACGAAAATCCTTGAGAGAGTTCACTTATGTGTGTGGACCATTCTCTACAGCTTCTACAACAAAGCATAGGTATTATGTGATTTTTGTTTGATTTTTCTAGAAAGTGTTGGATCTACTTCATTCAGAAGAAAGATCAGATGTTCTCAAATTTTTTTGAGTTCAAAGCACTAGTTGAGAAAGATACAGGGAAATAGGTGAAGGCTCTAAGGAGCAAAAATGGTGGTGAGTACATCTCCAATGAATTCAAGAACTTCTCTGCTAAAGAAGGAATTCAAAGAGGGTTGATTGTGCCTCATAACCCACAAGAGAATGGGGTTGAAGAAAGAAATAATAGAACAATTGTGGGTGCAGCATGAGCTATGTTACATGATCAGGGCCTACCGTTGCATATGTGGGTAGAGGCATGCAACACAACAGTATTTGTGCAGAACCGTAGTCCTCATCAGATAATTGGCATGAGTACACCATAGGAGGCTTTTTCTGGTAAGAAACCTGATGTTTAAAATTTTAAAATTTTTGGCTCATCTGTTTATTGCCATGTGACCCAATATTCCAGAAATAAGCTACAACCAACAACAGAGATTGGGATATTTGTGGGTACATTGATACTCCCCACAACTATCAGGTTTATTTGTTGAACAACAGGATGACAGTTGTCAGACGAGATGTAAAATTTGATTAGGAGAAAGCCATGTGATTATCCCTTGAGAGGGAGCTTGATTTGCATGCAGATGAGGAACGCTTGGTTCCAGAGTATGAACCTCAAGATGTGGAGCAGCCACATGAGGAGGATCATGGAGTGGCAGAAACCACTCATGAAGAGCCATCCACCAGACATGGTAGGAGGCGTACCACAGAGGCTGACAGATTGAGACTTGATGCGGCAGAACATGTAAGAGCACCTACATCACAACGCAAACAGAGACAGTCACCACATAGGTATATTGGATACATGGCTCTTATGAGCAAGTGTATTGTGACAAAACCATCATCTTTTGAGGAAGCAGTGCAGCAACCAACTTTGGTTGATTCCATGGTTGAGGAGTATGACTCCATCGTCAGGAACAGTGCATGGGATGTTGTCCCAAGACCAGTCGGGAAGTCAGTGGTTGGATCTAGATGGATCTATAAGGTGAAGCAGGCAGCAGATGGGAGTGTGGAGAATTACAATGCTATATTTGTAGCCTGAGGATTCTCACAGGTTGAGGGGATTAACTATGAGGAGACTTTTTCACTAGTTGCATGATACTCATCGATTAGATCTATCCTTGCACTCTTAGTGCAGATGGGTTGGAAGATACATCAAATGGATGTGAAGACTACATTTCTCAATGGAGTTATTGAGAAAGAAGTGTACATTGAGCAACTAGAAGGTTTTGAGACCATTGACATAGAGTCGCATGTGTGCAAACTAAAGAGAGAACTGTATGGGCTGAAGCAATCACCTCATGCTTGGTACACCAAGATTGACAGCTATTTCACCGAGTTGGGCTTCACAAAGAGTGAAGCAGATGAAAACCTGTACCAGATTGTGGTTGATGGTAAGATTTTGATTATCATACTTTATGTTGATGATCTTATTCTGACAGGTGATGAGAAACTCATAACTTCTTGCAAGAGAGTTTGAGATGAAGGACATGAGACTCCTTCACTATTTCCTTGTTTTGGAGATATGGCAGCAAGATGGGGAGCTATTTGTTTCTCAAGGAAAGTATGCCAAAGATATTTTGAGGAAGTTCCACATGGAGAGTTGTAAACCCATGGAGACTCCTCTTGCAGGGAACTGGAGGAAGGAGGATGCTACTTCAGGTGAGGTAGTGGATGCTACTGTTTACAGGTAGCTTGTGGGTTCACTCATTTACCTGGTGAGCACACAACCAGACATATGCTTTGCAGTTAAACAACTTAGTCAAGCTATGGTTAAGCCGACCAAGCTCTTTTGGAAGGCAAGGAAGCATGTATTGAGATATCTCAGGGGCACTACAGAGTACGGAATATGGTACAGAAGGACAAAGGGAGTGAAGCTTCAAGGCTTAATTGATGCAGATTTGGCAGACAGTTCATCAGACAGGAAGATCACATCAGGAGGGATCTTCAACATAGGATCGAAAATAGTTTCTTGGTACACCATAAAGCACAGATCAGTTGCATTGAGTTCAGCGAAGGCAGAGTACATGGTAGCTGGTCAGGCGGCATGTGAGGCCATACAGATGAGGAAGATACTTGTTGGTTTGTTTTGTCATCAGATGGATCTGACGGTGATACATTGTGATAACTAGATTTGCATAAAGCTCTCGGTTAATCGAATATTCCATGACAGGTCCAAGCATATTGACATCTGGTACCATCATCTCAGAGATTGTGTTCAGAGGCGCATTATGTCACTTCAGTACATTCCCACGGAGGATTAGGATGCAAATATTCTGACGAAGGCGCTCGCCAAGAGAAAATTCGAATAGCACAGAGGCAAGACCGGGATAACTGATAATCCCTTTCTTGTTGAGAGGGAGTGTTGAAAATTCAACAAGAAATATGTGTCTAAATTAATTTTCCCTTAATTAAATTGGACAATAAATTGTAATCTTATCTCAGAATCACTTGTAATAGTTAACTGAGTGTGATATACTCAGTTAGTTCATGAAATTCGAGTTGAGGGTGGTTGGTGAGGCATGTAGAGTGATTCTATTTTTTCTAGAGTCCAATTTGCAGTTAGTGTATTATTTTAATGCATGAGAAATCATTTAACTCAATTAAGTGAGTTAAAATCAGTCTAACTAGTTGTAACAGATTGTTGTACTAGTGAGAGGTCAAGTGAATTAAATCATATTTAATTCACATGCAGTGATCTGCCAAGTGACTGAAGATTTAATATTAATAGTTGCATGCATGTCAGTTCTGATGAAGACCCAATTGAGACAAAGGTTAAAGGGATGTTAACTATCATTTGTATTTTAGCAAACTGCCCAGATGCAGTTAGAAAACCATAGGATTGGCCATGATGTATTGCGTAGTTTTGGAAGGTTGAATTTCCTAAATAATATGGGTTTAATTCTCTTATAATTGCGCAAGCAAGGAAGGCTGAGCAGAGGCAGGAAATTGGACAAGTGTTGGTCGATTTTGTCTAGATCAGTGTGAGACAGTTGGTAGAGTGCAACAATCTCTTGTGAGAAGAGTGTGTTGTATTGTTTCGTGATTCCTTGGTTCATTATAAATTAGAGATAGAGGGGTTTTGAGCAACAAGATTTCCCCAGGGAAAATATCTGTGTTATGTGATTGATTTTCTTATTTCTCTTGCTTGGTGTGATTTTGGGATCATGTTTAATTTCCATAAATTAATTGTAGAAGGATTCAGTATCTTGCTCTAGTATATTGCATGATCGGCATACATATTGTTTTTATAATTTCTACATATTTCTCATTTTTCGTGTAGCAGGGTCCATCAAAAGTATTGAACATGTGTACTCCTTGGATGATGAATCAAAATTTTCATCCAGCGAGTGTTCCTGCTCAAAATTTGCGTAAACCCATTAGGAGATAAGTTGAAAATATGAGTTAAAAAAGTAGTTATTTTATCTTTTCCCTCTAAAATTTGATGATGTGATCTAATATTATTTTATAATTTCCTTAAAAGGCCCATTTTAGACCTCAAAATTACCCTAATTCTTGGGTGGAATTCATCATTTGAGTCTCTTTGGCCCAAGGAGGAATCTTTGGTAAACCTTTATTGGGGGAGGCAACAATGATGGAAGGGACTTTCGACGACAATTAAGGTAGGGTGACCGAGTGCGGTGACGTGACCGAAGACAAGGATTTGATTACTAAGGTTGTGTTGGGCTTATTGAAGTGGATGAGTTGGGTAGTTGAAGTCATGTGCATTGAGTTAAAGAGAAGGCCACATGACAGACTTCGAGCAGGCGCACCAATCAAGAGCACTAGCAAAAGATGTCGCATATGGATATCAAGTACAAGTTTGTAGTGAGGATGTTTTGCAAGATGGATATGTATGTGCAACATAACAATGTTTTTCATATGGACCAATGGATATGTTGAACGCATTCAAACACGAAGACCATGACCATTTTGGAGGAAGACACGGGCAACCTATGAGAACATTCATGCAATGAAGAGGGAATAGGAAACTTGCAATGGGACTTGCAACCGAGACAAATGTGCCTGCTTGAAGTGTTGGATGAATATGGTTCATAGAATATTATGATGACTTGAAGGAAGTTGCAGCCGTTGAAGAATTCATGTGATGGTGGTCTTGGATTATCCGGTTCGTTGAGGAGAGGAGGTTAGTTTTAACTTGACTTTGATGAGGTATGGGACACATACCTTGGGAAAAATATGGGATGTGTTCGTGAGGAGTGATAGATGTGATATGGAGTTTTCTTCATGGACCTATATATGGCGCGATGAGCATTCGTTGCAGGGCTAATGCGAGGAGATGGGAAGAGTTCTTGATTGATGTAAAAAATGTGACAAAGTATTGAAGAAATAATCGACGATGGAATGAGGTGGTGCATTCTCATGGGTTGGGCGCGATAGTTGGATTAGCTACCCAACTAGTCTAATTCATGGGGAAGCTCAATGTGTTGAGATATGTTGGACTTAAATTGGGGTATGGTAGCAGTAGTTCACATGATGGCGACATGCAATGGATTAGTATGATATGATTTGCAACCAAATCATATAGCTGAGTTGGAGGGAACAACCTTCCATGAGTTGAGGTAGTGTGGAGGGTTGCAATGAGTTTTGACTGATGACGATGAGATTCAAGAGTCTTACCCACACAAATTCATGAGCCTTGATGAAGGTTCGTGCGATGAAGGCAAGGAGTTCATGCAGTAGGAACAATTGATGTTGGAGCTGGTGAGACTTTGCGACAGTTGATCTTGGCGATAGAGTTTGCTGAGATGGTGTTGTCGAGGGCGACAACCTTTTTGAAGTGGGGGAGTATGTCAAAGCCCCGAGTTGGCACCAATGTTAAATGACGGGCCATGCACACTTGGAGTGGCGAAAAAATAAATTGGACGTGCAACGAGCGCACCCACATGGAGGAGAGGCGACCAGGTCGACACAAGGGAAGCGTGCATGAGAGTTGGAGGGGCACACACCTGGGTACGCCTGCACGAGGCGGGACATCAGGAGCGATATAGTGGGCACGAGACTAGGGTGCACCTTCCTACATGACAAAGTATAACAAAGGGAATTGTGAGGAGAGCGCACGCTGATAGTGAGGAGCATGCACATAACAACATGAAGGCAGTGACTCGGTGACCCATGCCCATGGGCATGCCCGCACTAAGGGGTTTTTGGGTGCCAAGGCATAACGAGCAAACAAGTGCGATGCGATAACAAGGCAAGGGGCGAGCTGCAACGGGTGAAATGAGCAGGCAACAACTTGACGTGAATAACAAGAAGACGTCGAGGTCGACGTAGTGTGTGTGACAAGGCAAAGTGAAGTGCCCAGGTAGGGGCACCTGCCTACCCATAGGCAGGTTGGACTAGGGGCCCGTTGGCATGCCCATAGGCAGGTTGCCCCAGGGTCGTGCCTAACCATGAGGGGGCATTCAAAAAAACATAAGGTCAGTTCAAATGATGAAAAGGGTCATCGACCAAGGTAATTAACATTGATTGAATGTGTACATATTGGAGAGACACATTTGACCAAGGAGGAAACAAGGGAGATAACAGAACAAGAAGCAGTGTGAAGTCTGCGATGTCTTAGAGTGGGAAAGTTTGCGATATCGCAGAGGGCACAAGTCTGCGATATCGCAAAAACACAAGGAGGCTGCATATCACAGAAAAGGCGAAAAAGAGGGTGTGGGCAAGGCGGGGCTTGCCCAACGACCCAAATGACTTGGGAAACTTGGTTAGCCTCTGTTTTGGGGCGAAGAACTTAGGGTTTCTAGGCTGGTGAAATGTGCAGGGTAGGACTATATGACTTGAGCAGAATTGAGTGGATGATTTTGTTGGCCCAGGATAGGAAAGTGCCACACCATTGTAACATTGTATTTGTTGTTGTAAAATACTTTGTATTTTAATAAAAGTTGGGGCTACTTTGGGGAGTTGCCCCCTCCCATTGTAAAGTTGTGTTTACTTTCATAATTGCGATATCGCACTGTTGTATTGTTGTACCATTATATTGATGTTTATCGCATATGCATGAATTAAATGAGTTGAATTTTCACTACATAATTGAAGTAAAGAACATTTGAATGAAAAAATTGACTAAGTGTTGGAAGTTAAGCATACTGTGAGTGAAAGTAACTTTAAAAGATGAAAACTCATTAGTGCCCACCATAGTCATAAGGCACCATGACGTGGGGCAATGACACTAAGTATTCATTTTTTACCAAAATTAAATGCTAAATATTCAAATAAAAAATTGGTAAAAATGATAATTATAAAAATAAATATAATTTAATATTTTTTTCAAAATAAATTTAAATAATTATTCATTTAAATAAATAAAATTATATCAAAAAGTAAAATATAGAAAAACATTGGACCATCTATAAATTAATAAAAATAACCTAAATATTAAAAACACTAACCTAAATATCTGAAACACACATTTATTTATACCATTTATATTTATTTATACCATAACCTAAATATGTGAAACACTTATTTATTACGGCATTCTATTGTGGAGCTTCTCGTAGCGACACTGTTCATAGATTCGTCGTAAGCCACCTGTCCACCACCTGTCCACCACCTGCCTTAGTTGATTACGCCGCATTTATTGACTGCTGAACCTGCGTACGTCACGTTCCTTCGGCGTTGATTTGCACCATAAAAGGTGCAAAGGCTAGTTTATACCATTTAACATTTAAATTGTAGATCTATTTACTTGGGATTTATCAATTGTGTAAGGGATCAAATTTTTGGATGTGCTGACTTTTTTTTAACTTAAAACTTAAGTAAAGATTTACATTTCTGGAAATAAATCCTAATCACAGCTCTGGTTCTGGTTCTTGTGTCAGTGATTCTGGTCACCGCAGTTTTGCAGAATACAAATACCCTCGAAGGGAACAATGGAGATAACTTTTACAGACAATTTGTCCGTATATTACAAATGAAATGTCAGGCATACATTTTCATAATCATGATAATAAAATCATTAAATCGTGATGAACGAATGAGCGTCAACTTCCGCTCTCACAAACGCAGCTCTTCCGACCTCATGCCGCCCACTCTCTTCCTTTTGCGACTTACGGCCAATCTGTTCTCTGATTCAGAAGCGAAAGCGAGGGGGAAGTTAAGGAGTGCCCTGGCTCCGCGGATTCTGAAGGCAGCACGGTCATATGCGAGAGCGGCCTCTTCCGCGGTGATGAAAGTGCCGAGCCAAATCCTCCTCGTCCCCTTCTTGGCGGGGTCCCTGATTTCGGCTGCGAATTTACCCCATGGTCGCTTCCTGACTCCTCTGTAGTTCCTGCCTTCGCTATTCTCTCCGCTCTTCTCCTCCGGCGGCTGTGGCATTACCTTTGCATTTATCACCTCTGCTCTTTGTATAACCATGGATACAGAAGAAGAAGCAGAAGAGGGTTGTGCACTCTCATTGTCTTCTGATAGTGATGTGCTGTCGCTGGTTTGGCAGGGGCCACTGGCAGTGTCGTGGCTGAAATCCCGGGTGACTGTGGGGGAGAAGGATACTGAAGATGAGGAGGAAGATGGATGATTTCCTCCTGCATCATGTACATCCATTTCGCCCTCCTCTTCCAGCAAATGGTGGCGAATCAACTCCAACATCTGGGCTGCTGTAATCTCCATGGCAATCTTTTTCGTTTTCCAATTTGGGAAGTGAATGAGAAATATATAGATAGCAATCAAATCATTTCCAATTTCCATTTATGGCAAGTGCATTGCGACCTGACCACGCCCGTACTTTCGTGGCAGGTTCCTACATGTATTTTCAATCTTCCACTTGCCAAGTTGCCTTTGCAGCGAGCATTCTCACGATGCCTTTAGTAGTCATTGGGTCTTTCTGGGGTATTGTCTGACAAAAAGATAAAGACGGTGGAAATAAACAAGTCACATAACACACGTGGTCACGACTCACGAGCAAACATCATCCATTCGAGAGAAAAAGTGACAATAAAAAAAAGTTTGCTTATTAAATACATTGTCCAGCCAGGTTACAAATTAGATTCGAAAGTTATTTTTTAATTTTGGTTTTTTTTTCAAAAAATATTGATTATATGACTGTTTGAATTGTTTTTTTAAATAAATTTTTTAATATCAATTTTTTTTTTAGTATTTAGAATCCATCTTCAAGTTTAACCATTATAACCCCAATTTCCAACAAAATTGTTAAAATTTTTAGACAAATATCATATCCCAATTTTAACTATTCTCAAAACAAATGTGCAGCCTTATTAGACTACTCTGCTAAGTACGATGTATATATTGCAGCCGTCATCACGCCATCCGTCTCGTTGACTCCTTTTTTGTATGGTGTGAGAAGAAGATAAAAGAAGTGGGACATAAACACGTCACATAAAACACGTGCTCACGGGCAAACCTAATCGATTCGATATAAAATAGTTCAATAAAAAGAATGAAAAAAAAATCGTAGGCTAAATGACTAGCTCTAAATATTTGACTAACTACAATAAATGTATTTATGAAAAATTAAATATAATACGGCTAACTAAGATGTATTTATTCAAAAATCAAACACAATAGTTTTTAAAGTTTAATATTTTACAGGTATTTTTTTTGAAATTATACGATACAATTTTAAAATTTTTATATTTAAGTGTTTTTTTTTTAAATTCTACGATACCGATGATATTTTAATTTTTTATTTAAATTATTTTTTTAAAATAAATTAATTAAAATATATATTCAAATTAATCAAAACTAATTTTGAAATTACATTTTCATATTATTTTTGATATAAAAAATATATTACAATAGTTATATTGGGCTAGTTTCATATTTGAGAAATTTGAACCTAAAAACTCTTCAAAAATAATATTTTATTTACACAATTATTATCAATTGAGTTATCTAAAAAGCTAAAAATAATATTAGAATTAGCTTAACAATAACTATATTTAAAATAATTAAAAATAATTAATATATAAGTTAAATATATATACATTTTAAAAAGTCAAAGTCATGTAACAAGATTATTATAATGGAGATTCTCCCAATTTATCATGGATATTCTTAATTTATAAATAGGTTTTATTACAATACCATGACTCAATACCATGACTTGTCAATACAACATGCCCAAAAAACCCACAACTTATTTCATATAACATTTTTGTTAATTAATAAATTTAATTAAAAATGAGAAAATGCATAATTTTTTACATACAATTTAATCTTTGATTTATGTATACTATTAAAAATGTTGTAAAATATTATGTTGAGGTTAAAATTTTGAAAGCTCTCTTCCAAAATAAACACCCTTATCAATATAACAACACTTAAAAATTTGGATTGCCCTTATTTTATTTTATTAAAGTGAAACAACTATTTAAAGACTTTTTATTGGATGAATGTAGTTCTATTAACTAACATACTCCCAAAGTAGGGGAAGAGAACACTGAAGAGGAAGAGGTTAAATTGTTATTATGGTTAAATCTCTATTATATATAAATGTATTGAATGCAAAATTAACAACACTTTTAAAATGAGTGATATAAGGAAATTGAATGCTAAATTAATAATGATTAATAAAAAAATTGAATCCTGTCTATTAATTAAACTACCCAAAAAAAATTAGACTATAGCAGTTTTAGACTTAAATTATTTCCAAAAAAAATTATCAAAAATTTATTGAATTTAGTATTTATTCTATCACTATGTATATCTACTTATGGAAAATCTAACTATTCTTGCAATTACAATTGAATGTATATTACTTATGTTTAAATATATTTTCTATTTAAAACCAAAGGATAATTGGAATTCTAGATGGTTAATGGAACATAATTGTGAAATTTAACCACTAAACATTTATATTTATTATTTTATTATTATTATTTTGTAAATACAATAAAATAAATAAATAAAATTAAAAAAATAACACTCATCCGAAGCTCATGAATTGTGAAAGTTACTCACTAAACATTCATATTTCTTTGTATAAATAAAAAAAAATAACACTTATTTAAAGCTCATGCAAGGGCCTCCCTTGCATGAGGACCACCTGGTGTGTCCTGAATTCTCCCACCTACCCTCTTTCCCCTTTCATGACACTACCTTAGTTCCTCAGTCATGGTTTGAGAGGTCTCGTTGAGCCCAACACATCTTATTTTGATTTTTCCATCCAAATTTCATTCCTGTTTCTACCACAATATTCATTGATATCGCTTGCAGGCCTTTCTTGAAAATTAGGAGATGCGGGTTGGACCCGATAGTTTTCCCCAAATAAAAGTCGTTATAAAATCTTATTCTTTCCATATTTTTATCTTTTCTCTAAATTATTCAGAATTATATTAGCGCCTTAATGAACTTGTCCTCATGAAAAACTTGGGGGCTATAATTCTTCTACTCTATGTTGGACGAGTTTCTGGTACGTGGGTACTTTGGGTACGTGGGAACACGTATCTGGTACGACGAGAAGCTTTGCACAAATTTACAGGAAACGTCAGGTTGGGAGTGACAATAATATAATATATTAAAAATTAAAATTTAATATAGATTATTTTTTATTTTTTTAAATAGTGTAAATATTAAAGGTACATACCAAATTAAATTTTTAAATGATTCAAAAGACAACCATAAAATTTAAAACCAACACTAAATGACACCCATATCATATTGATGTTCATACTAGAAAAAATTTAAAAAGGAAAATGTCTAAAGTAGTACATAATTCAAAATGCCCAATAGCCAAAATATATCAACAAAAATACAAAGCTTGTGATCATATACTACGATCTTCAACATCTAGGAGATCCATGTAATCTTGAGCTTCATTTGGTACTCGATCAACATCATCATCATCATCATCAGATGCAATAATGTCATCTAAAGTTATGCCAAAAAATCATGCAATTGTTAAAGGATTGTCATCATCATCGTCAATTTGGGAAGCATCTTCAACATTCACATCCCATCGTGCAACATGCCTTCTAAATATTCTGGTATCTTCCTTGAATAAAGTCAAAGACTACTATGCACATAAACAAGTTTCTAAGCTCTCTTAGAGGTAATTCTATTCCTTTTAACAGAGTGTATGGAACTATAAGTGGACCAATTCATTTCAGTAGTTAAAGAACTAGAAACCTGAGATAACAAACGTGAAGCAAAATTTCGGAGCTTTGGGACCTAACCCCCATATATTCTCCACCATCCAAGGGGTTTCTTCTTAGCATAATGCTTGATGTCCCTATTTTCATCTTAGTTGAATGTAGGAGGGCTTAATGTACCAAAATCAATAAATTTCTCCCATATCACATGTGCTTCATCAACAATATACATCTTAATTATAGCATCAATAAATCGTTGTTTTACCTCTTCATCATCAATAAGAATAATTCATTTTGGTCTTTTCATATACCACTTTGGATTAAGTGCATATGCAGGCATGTGAAGGGAGGTATTGAGTTTAAGCCATATAATCTCTATCGGGTTGTGGATTTCATGGAAAATTTCCAAATAATATTTTTTTGGCAAATGATGTGCTTTACCTTTCCCACCATGGTATCAATACATTCATATATTTCTCCAAGGGCAGAAGAATTTGAATCAACATATTTGATCAACTCCACAATTGGAGTTGTGAAAGAGACAACATATCTACAATAAGCCCACCAATCCTCATTAAGAAGTATTTGTCTTATCGTCTTCACTTGAGGTGACTTAGACTCGATCCATGCATTACACTTTGAAGAAACAAAAATGGCTTGTAAATATGCATAGACCTCAACCATGTGCTCAAGAAAAATAAAGTATGTGGCATATCTTGTTTCTGCATGTTTTAAAAAATGCTTTTTTGAATACATCCTGTAAATTGCCAATGAAGCATGGTAGTTGCATATGAACATTTTTGTCTTCCTCGCAGATTAAATGATTTTTTCAATCCACTGTATTTTACCAATGTCTTTTAAGAGAATATTAAGGGCATGTACATAACAAGGAGTCCAAAAGATATGCTTATATTGACTTTTGATCATCAATCTCGTTGCTCTACAAACGGGTGTTGAATATGTGATGACATGTACCACATTTGAAGGACAAACCTCATCAATTGCATCCTTCAACATTTCAAACATGAAAATAGCATCATTATTTTTTCCACTACAATCAATTGTTTTTAAAAAATAAGGCCCTTATGGTGATGTGATAATAACATTCAAGAAAGGTCTTTGTTGAATATTTATCCAACCATACATGAAACTTGAACAACCTGAATGAACCCAATATTGTTTGAGGTCCTCCATAAGTCCATTCATTATTTTCACCCCTCTATCTAATACTGAAGTCGTCATTTTGTTGTACCCCGGGGGTGCATATCTTGTGCCTGTAGCTATGATTTTTCTTACCATTTCTTTATAGAATGGTGAACGAGTGGCATTAAATGAAATTCCATTTTCCATAAAAAAAACCTGTTATGGCATCATATTCTTTATCCCTATGCAAGACATTGTACATCTGTTCAATGGATTCACTTACACTAGTCCTCCTAGTTCTATATTTCCCTTGAATAATCTCATTTTGGATGTGACTTTGTTCATTCATACATTGGGATGAATCTTCATGTCTACCTCTCTTATTATTAGAAGATACAATGCTACTATCACATTCATTATTTCCATTTTATTTCATGTGAAGCTTAGTCATCTCCATTATTTTTTCAATGTTACATGTGCAACCCTTCACTCCTAACCCAGGTATTCCCAAAAGATGATGTCATATTCTTGTATAGCTACCCTTAAAAACACGGTCCACTATAAGGAAAAGACTCTCTAGCGGATGTCTTTGAGGAACCCCTTATAAAAATACCCCACACATCCGTTTCTAGCAGAGGTTACTAGAGGAGTTTGGCAGGTAGAGGTTTTTGCGGATGTTTTTCGTCTGGTGCGCTTATCAAACTAAACTGCACCAGTGTGTTCAACAAGAGAAGGCACCAGTACGCACAAAAAAATTGCACACCAGACATCGTGCGCTCCGTACAAACCCACCTAGTGCGTCTTATTACTGTAGCGCACCGATGCTTGACAAAAATTCCGCACCGATGCATCCTAAACCCCGCGCCAAAAAAGAAACCGTCTGGTGAGGTCTTAAGCAACTGCACCAGTGTGCCTATAAAACCCCGTGCACCGGAACAAAGTTAAATAAAAAAAAAATACGGCCAAAAAACCGCATTTTCACTTTTTTCAGTGCTCTAGAGCTCTCAAGCACTGGTGCAATTTATCCTTGTTTGAGTCACCCTGACATCGGTGCTCCCATTGCACCCATTGCACGCACTGCTGCTATGCATTGCCCACCAATCTCCAGCTTCAATTTTTCAAAACGGTGGGAAAATTTTCTTTTGCAAATTCTATAGCCAATATGCCTCCTCGACAACCAAATGCACAAGTATTTTTCTTGTTTTTCCATAATTAAGCCTTTTAGCGGATTAGAATTTCAAATTACCTTAAAATTAACCATTTAAAAGAAAGAAAAAAATATTGTCGTGCGGTGCACTTGAGCCGTTCGGCTCGCGCCAGTTCGCGGTGCTTCTTGTAAATTTACCGGCTGCACCGCAACCGGCGCTAACAGTATCTGCTCCGGTTCTGGGATGGTACCGAAAGGCGCACCATGTTATTTTAAAATTTTAGAAAAAGTGCAGTGCGGTTGGTTACCCGGCCACACCGTTGACCATGTGGAATAGTGACAATGCAGTGCGTTGACTTAAATATCCACCCAGGGCGGGTATGAACGTGATGTTTATTAATTAATTTAATATTAAATGATCATGATATTGTAAAATTGTAATATTTGTAATTCTAATTGTATGTAAAATTCTAAAATTGTAGTCGTATTTGTATGAATTGTAATTTTAATTGTAATTGTATGTAAAATATTTGTAAAATTTTAATTGTAATTGTATTATTTAATTTAATGTGAAATGATTGTAATTGTAATTGTATATATGTAAAATTGTAACTGTAAATCTAATTGTATTTAAAATTCTAAAATTGTAATTGTAATGGTATATATGTAAATTTGTGAAATTGTAATTGTAAATTTTAAATTTGTAAAATTGTAATTGTATATATGTAAAATTCTAAAATTACAATTATACATGGAATTCTAAAATTCTAATTCTAATTCTAATTCTAATTCTATGTAAAATATTTGTAAAATTTTAATTGTATTAGTGTGAATTGATTGTGATTGTAAAATTGTAATTGTAATTGTAATTGTATGTAAAATTATAAAATTGTAATTGTAATTTTAATTGTAATTCTATGTGAAATTGTAAAATTGTAATTCTAATTGTAATTGTATGTAAAAAAATCGTAAAATTTTAATTGTATTAATGTGAAATGATTTTATTAAAATTTGTAAATTTGTAAATTTGTAAAATTTTAAATAATTGTAAAATAATAAATCTACAATAATATGAATTATTGTAACATAATAAAGTTTAGAAAATAATGCAAATACATTCATGTACTTTAGAATTATCATTATTTTACTATGATCTTACATGCAAACAAAAAAGAATTTTATACAATACGCCATTGTTTTTTAGATCAACATAATTGCAAATTACCAAGTGAAATATTGATTTTAACATTAACACAATGAAAATTACCAATTAATTCAAAATACATATTATAATGTATAAAAAAACCCATCTTAAAAAGTATAAATATTAATGAAATAACACATCTACCATCTCACTCTCGGTTCTCATGATCACCCTCATTATCTTCCAGCTCGCATGGCATAATAACACTATTGTTCTAAAAAATATGTTTTGATCTAGGCTCATGTCTCAATACGAACCACCAATCCCTATCTAACACATCTGGGTAAAAAAACACCTGGTTGCAGTGTTTGTGGAAAACATAGGGCTCCTTAGATTTATCCCACATCTTTCTAGAGTTGATACATATCAGCCTACTATCGCGATCTTCCTTTACATTATTTCGATCAAAGGTGTCTCACCACTTGCACCTAAAAATAACACATTGGAAAGAAGAGAAATCCACTTCAATGATATCTTGTATCTTTCCGACATAACCTAACGTCCCTCGTACTAGGTTTGGATCACGGTATCTAGATCGACTAGATTGATCGAACTCAACTTCCACTCCATAGTCTTGTGTGATGTTTCTAGCATCGACATTTTCTGTGCGAAAATGGTGTCTATATTCCCACATAGATGGGAACAAATACACCTATCATAAAATTTTTTAAAAAATCATAGTGTCATATGTCTTATAATAACCCAATAGTTAAAATATGAAATATAGATGCCTTATAAGTTTAAAATTTACATATAAATTAAATAGATTATTACTGAGTTGCTACACCCAATCCCAACGTTTAGCACATCCTCTTCAACACGCGGGTAACGACCAGTTGCACCGTATTTATCTCTGACTTGGTCAACAACCCAACTATTGGGGCATATTTTTGGCATATTTCTTTTAAATGATCGAGATAAGGCACAATTCTACCATTCAACTGTCTGAATTATTTCCTGTCACTATCCCATTTCATCCTCTTTTGTTCGTACAATGCGACCCACGGTTGTGTCGCTTCAAAATTGTAAAGAACGAATTTATTGATTGCTTCAATTTCTGCATTCGCTGATGAAATCAAACCGACATTATATAGTACTTAGAGATCAAAATATACATTATATCGAATTTCAACATGAATATTTACTTTGTGTAAATTTGAAAAATTATAAGTCGTTTACTCTTTATCAAGCGCTTTTTTCCACTCGTTTGGAGAAACTCCCTTTCTCTTTTGTCTTCATCCCTTTCATCATCCCAAATCACCGCACCTGGTCTGTTGTTGATCTACTTGATGTAATCACTGGCATAATAGAAAGAATCATACGATATGTACCCCTCTGCCATAGACCTCTCAGGTTTTTCCCTTTGTCTAACAAAACCTTTCAATTTCTTCATGTACCTCTCTAAGAAGAACATCCAACGACAAGAAACCACCCCAACTAATTCAACCTCATCTACTAGGTGGATTAGAATATGAACCTACAAGTCCATGAAACTCGTCGGAAGTTCCTTCTCAAACATACAAACAATCTCAACTATCTCTTGACGCCACTGTGGAATGATAGCCATATGAGTCTCCTTTGACATGATCTAACGTACAAATTCAGATAATTTAGATATGGCATGTCCTAGGTCTTGAGGGAATTCATGTTTCACACACCCATGCATGAACAAAGTATAATGACATTGCAAAGTTATAAACATGTGCAATAATATACAAAATTAGTTATGTTTTATGATCCTTGCATGAGATAAAATTTATTAATATAAAAAATAATAAAATCATGCTTTTGAAATTATATGTACTCTTATAAGATTCAAATGGTCATGCGATTTCAACCCCAAAAAATGGTCATCCATGGTGAAGCAGTGTCGTAGTGAAGACCCGTATGAAGTTGGCACCCTCACACCCATTATAACTTCCTTTGCTAAAGAAATATCATCTTTTTTAAAAATCCATGGGACATCACCTTCTTTGAAAAACCATGAATTAGAGGGACGAACGTCTACCTCTGATCCCGTACTTTCTAATCGTCTTGGCCAATGTTTCTTTTTAGTTTTTGAAGTAATAAAATCTTTCCTAAAAGCTAATGTGTCACTTTGTTTCGATGATATGTGCCTCCATAAAGAATATGAAACATTTTTAAATATACACATTGGATCTAATAAGTGGGTAATCTTAAGATTCTCCCAATATGGGAGGTTATAAAAGATAGATTTCCTTTTCATCCCAATGGGAAATTTCTCAACATAGGTGTCGAATAATTCTGGATCATTGAACATAGGCTCCCCATTTGAATCGAACATTTCTATGAAATCCTTCTCCTTCTCTCTCTCATATTCTCTAAGCCATTCAGATGGTTTCGTTGTTGGAGGCCTTTGGGTTCTCCCTCATTTTCCATTGAAAGTGGATGCTGCTCTTCTGTAAGGATGTTCTTTTGGGAGGAATACCCTGGATAAATCATACATTGGCTTTCGTAGGTCCTTGGACCATCTAGATTTCAGAGAAGGTCAACAACATTTACATCCAAAATACCCTTTTGTTACAAGACCTGTGAGATTATTGTATTCAATTAATATGCATGGCACGTTAAAGATTATCATGAAGATCAAAAAAATTACAAAAAAATAAATAACTAATATGTGAAAGATTATTGTTACGTATATAAGAAAATCAATAAATTAAACATGTAATTTACCAGAGCAAACTCCTAAGCCTGGATAATCATGTGTCGTGTAAGCACATATGCCATACAACGTAAAAATCCTCTCTACTGCAATGGGCATTGATACATCGTATACATTTATCCCATCCCATAATTCCTTCAATTCATATACCAGTGGTTGTAAGTAGACATCCATATTCTTCACTTGTCTTCTACTAGGGACTATGAGAGCCAACATAAGATGTTCATTCTTCACGGACAACCATGGGGGGATATTGTTATTGATCACTACTACGGGCCAAACATAATAGTTGGTGTTCTGGAGGGAATATGGGTTAACGACATCCATGGCTATGCTGAGTCGTAGACTTCCTACTTCATCCTTGAATTTTTCGAGCCATGTATCCTCTATATGCTTCATGGCTATTGAATCAGTTGGGATTCACATAAATCCCAACTCACTTCTGTGTGAGGCATGCCATGCCTGCAACATAGATAATTCTTTGCAATGAAAGAGCCTTTGAATCCTTGGGATTATAAGCATGTGCCTCAATATGTTAAAAGGAGGACCAGTATGTGATTTACCTTTCTTTTTTTATTTATCATACCTGTCATGCCCACATTTCAGATACATCTCTTTGTCTGCATATTCTCCTCTATATAGAATACAAGCATTTGGACATGAATTTAATAAGACATGTACTCAACACCCAACATTTTCAACAATTTCTTTGCCTCTTCACAGCTACCGGGCAAGACATTATTGCTTGGAAGAACCTTATCTTTGAATAACCTATAGTTGTTTATCATGGAAAAATATATTAATAAATGTACATTAATGTCGATATAATTATTAACGTTCATTAAATTTACCATTCGTAATGTTCATTGTGTACTGATTATATTTCTCAAATTTATATAAAGGAGGAATTTATGGTAACTTACCTCAAAATTTCCGTGAAACATGCATTCGACAGGCCAAACTTTGCTTTCAAGTTGTACAGTAACATCATTGTCCCCAACTGGGTAGAATTTCACTGACTTCTAGGTCCAAAGAGAGGGGTGGTGGAAGAAAATTTAAGGCTTTCGAAAAAGGTGTCAACAATATGAGCATCATCCCCTAGCTGATCATCGTTTAAGAATGAATCTAACAACATTGTCTCCATAGCAGTCGTATCCCTTAAGTAATCATCCTACCAACCTCTATTTGATTTCCTCCATTGTCATCTTGTGAAGAACTACTATTGATGTAGTCATTCCTAATTGGTGAATCTGGACATAGCGAGAATTGAATCGGTGGTTGATTCAACCATTCTTGGTATCGTTCCTCTTCGATTTTTTCTCTTAATTTAGTCTTCTCTCATTTGAAATTGTCGTGGGGTGCAACAGAAGATGGTAGGTAGGTCGCTCATCATCACTAGAATCCTAATAATTTAAAAAAAAACATTTGAACATGATTAATAAAAAATATATGATATCAATTAGTAACGATGTTGAAAATATTACATGATTAATTGGTTTGACGGTGAAATAATTACATTAATCAATATACCAAACAATTATAATTATTAACATCATTGTCCCAGGATTATGGCTAGAAGATGAAATACTGTTACAATTGGCAGGGTGAAGCGTCTGTCCATTTTCATCTACCAAATGCGCCTTGCGGTATGTTGCTCCTGATAAGGGCTTCCGACGTTTTGGAGTTGTTTGAATATTTTGTGCATCTAAACTTGATGCTGAATCTGCATGAACTTTCAAATTTGTATACATTATAAATTTAATTAAGTTGTGCATGATTGACATAGATAAAAAACATAAATTCAATTAGATAATGAAAATATAAATAAAATCTAAAGTAAATATTACGTCAAGAGATGGATAGGGAGAACTCCGCGATGGACTTTGAGAAATATTATGGAACAAACTGGATTTTGAATAATTGTCCATTTGATCTAATTATGATATTTTCTCCCTGCATTTGAGAAAAATAAACAATAAATTTTGGTGCACACACCTAAAAGTAATTTTGGTGCCTTAAAAATGGACTTCTTGTTATCGATGCTAATGTATAGATCACCGCATCGGTGTTGTTTTATAAAATGACGCACCAATGCGGTGCTATTCAGTGATGCACCGGTGACGAATAACTGAAAAAAAATGGTAAATTGAAAAATGGGTGCAAAACATTTTTGTAAATTTAATTTCATAAAACAATTCTTTAAATACTAAACACTTTTCATTATTTCATTATTTTTGCAAAAATTTTCAGCCAGAGATTTGCAAGAGACATACCTGGAGCAACAGAGCACAAGAGCACTGTGGAGTAGTGAAATACATTCTAACAGAAGTATTCAAACAATCATAATTCCAAATCTCTAGTGATTCAAACCCTATAGCATAGAATTTCAAATGATCTTGTGATTAAAGTTTATTGTTTTTTTACTTTTTCAGCAGTTTTTTTTACGCAGTAAGAAAAAAATTTCAATTTCTTTTTCATTTTCAGAAACAAAATAGAAAAAAAATCCAGTTTTAGCCTAAATCCTACATTCTTTTTGTTTCTGCCCTTTCTTCTCCCTCTTTCTGTGATTTCAGACTTAGGGATTTTCATTTTAGATTTATAGGGTTTGTATTGCTATATATAGGCCTAAGACATCCAACCCACGGGACGACTTGCATAGTCGGATCCCAATCCATGTCAGCCCTTGCGTGAATTTAAAAAAAAATAGATTCTTTTTATTGGTGCACCCAATGTAACCTAGCACACCGGTGTGCTGTATTATCCTAGCGCACCGCAAAAGTACTATGTGATAAAAAATTAAAAAACAAATTTTTTTTAATCAGTGCGCCATATGTAAAATAAGGTACCAGTGCGCTATTTCATTATGGTGCACCGAGAATGTGTTGTTTCACAAAAAAATGTTTTATTGTGTTAATATGTGCACCATGTAACATATAACGCACCGCGCCAGGTCTCCTAGTTGACAGAGAGCACCATATGGTAGTCCCTTGGAAGGTGAAGGAGAAGAAAACAATCAACATTGTGAACAAAACATTCCTGAAAACAACCCAAATCATGGAAGTAGCTCTAGCAGTGACAACAGTTCAAACAAAGAATGATGATCATTATGTTTGGATATCAAAGCAAGGTTTTATATTTTTTGAAATATTTGTCTGTGAAATCAGACATTTTATTTAATGTAATGGACATAGTGTCCCAATTGAAAGACAAAGGGATACCAATAACTGTCCCATTTTGTATGAAAAATTCTGTCTTATATATATATATATATAATATTTTTTAATTTATTCTATTGTGTTTTCCATTGTCGATGTGAAATGTAACACCACTGATTAAATTTATGGATGATTAAATATTATAATGAAGAGATGTGAAATTTGATGATATAATATAACAAATTAATCCAAACATCACATTCAAATGCACTAATATATGAATATTGTTATAAGATATATATGTGTCGACTTTTGATAAATAATGAATTTTAAAAAATCACAATAATTATGATATGATATAACAAATTAATCCAAACATCACATCCAAATGCATTAATAAAAATTTAATTAATATGAATATTGTTATAATATGTGTCGACTTTTTATGAAAAATGAATTTAAAAAAATCACAATAATAATACTGTCACAGGTCGATGTTTCTAAAAAATACAAAATGAACACCGGTGTGTGTCAGTGACCTTATACCGATGCGTTTGTATGCTACAACGCACCAGTGTGTTTATGCGACCTATGGACACCGCACAAATACCAAAACCAATTAAAAATATTGGTGCGTTTGTGCGGTACTACGCACCAGTGCATTTATGTGGGATTATGCACCGGTGCATTTGTACGACCTATGGGCACCGCACAAATACTAATACCAATTATAAATCCCGGTGCGTTTGTCCGATACGGAGCACCGGTGAATTTTTATAAGTATACGTATCAGTGCGTTGAGACGACCTATGGGCACTGCAAAAATCCCAAGACCAATTAGAACGGCCCAGCGCATTGTATCACCAACACTGCACCCGGTGCATGCACCTTCGACCGCCCCGGGCCACCTTCTAGATTACATGCACCGGTGCGTTGAAACCTTAGTAGCGCATTGATGAGAAAAACATCCGTAATAACCTCCGACCGCCCAGTTTTTTTAGTTGTGTTGAATTTCTGTTAAAATCTCCGCCAAAACCTTCGTAACTATAAATGGATGTTGTAGAAAATGTTTTTTTGACAATTTTGGCCAATTTTATAACACTAAAAACCTCCTTTATAACTTCCACTAGAGGATATTTTCCTTATAGTGGTCACACAAAGTGCATTTCCATTCCTCAGAATCCCCATTATTTTTTTACCTTGGTTTTTGTTATTTTTTTCATGAACTTCTTTAAGGGCTTCCTCAAAATGTTTCTTGATAACTTGTGGGTACCTATTGTTTTCTTTGCATTTTGTTGTTGAACTTGTGGAGCTTGTGGAAGTAGTGGAGGTCTCATCCTATTGTTGTTGTTGCCACTTTCATTGCCCAATCCTCTATCCATGATATCAATACTAAAAATTTATATTAAAATACAAAAAATATTAAAAGTAGAACAAATAAATAGATTTTACAATGTACATATATGATAGAAAAATATAACTCAAAATACTAGTATTTAATTTACATATTCTCATAAACTAATAAATAAAAAATATATATAGTATAAAAAGATTCATAGTTATTTGAATTTTTCAATATGCTTTCTCAATCTTCCCATTGTAGCACATTCTCCAATATGGTAAAGCTTTTTCTGAGGATGTTCATTATTTATTCTCAACATTCATATTCATCCCTAGGGAAAACAAGAATTTGAAAATTCAAAATAAGTTATAATGTAAAACAATAAACTAAACTACCAAGATTGAGTAGCTATAAGGTGGATATGGACATAGAAAATACTAAATAGAGCACAAAAATTTGAATTGGAAAAATTAAAGTTGATTGTCTACATTTTAAATCCATCATAAATTTAAAGTGAATTTTAAGTAACAAAAACTCAAAATATGTTGAAATTTTGTTTCGCTAAATTCCTAAGAAAAAATTTCAAAATCCAAATAATTAGAAAATAAAGTTTTTACCATTCAAAATAAGAAATAAATTATAATAAATATGTTATTATCACAATTATTAAAAACTTATACCATAAATGTAAAATAAATAAATAAATCTAAATTAGAGTTTTTTTTGGTGATTTTCAAGAGTTTTTTTGGTAGTTCTCATGGTTTTTTTTGTGGTTTTCTAGGTTGCTTTTTGTGGTTTTTGTATGGTGGTGTATGATGGGTTTTCATGTCAATTTTTTTTTTTTTTGCAAGAAAAAATAATTGAAATTGGCAAAAAATGATAGGAAACCTACCTTTACCTCTAGACAGTGGTTGGTTTAACCTTCTAGGACGCTGGTGGGGTCGTCGAGTGGTTGGTTTGAGCTCCTTCATCTCGGTTGAGCTTCCAAAATCTCGGTCGAGCTCCTCTTTCCCTCACGGTCCACACAAAATGGCTTGCGTAGACCACAAATAAGGTTTTGAATGACAAATAGATGTTGGATTGAGTCCTAAAGCTCGATTGAGCTTTAAGGCTCAATAGAGCCACTTTCTTTAATTTTGCACCCAAGTTGTATTAGAGGGAAAAAAAATTTAAAAAATTTCTCGATTGAGGAAAATTTAAACCCTCAAACATCTCAATCGAGGGCTCAAAGATTGCTTGATCGAGCGCTTAAAAAGGATTGATAAATCTGTCTTTTTTCACCCACAACGCGCCCTCACTTGCTGAAAAGTGTAATCCGGCTTCATGCATAGACCCCACAGTTAACATGGACCTAAACTAGTAGTCTTGCATTCCATAATGGATTAGCGTAAGCCTTTAAATATGCTTTATCACAAGAAATACCACGGAAAAATACCATGGGATAGTACCATAGACTTGTAAACCACCATAGTAAACCCATCAAATAACTAACTAAAAATCATCTTAACTAGTCTATAACCTAAACATTTAATTTTAATTTCATTTTAAATAATTTTACTAAGTCACATAACATTACATTGCATTACAATACATAAAATTTTATAATATCATTACACACTCTCGTAATGAAAATAATTCTTGTTAATGCAACTTGATTTATTATAATTATTTATGAAAAATATACTATTTAAAATAATTTATAAAAAAATAAATTTTTAATTTTAATAAAAATATTTAATTTAATATGTTATTAAATTTATTTATATTAAAAAAAACAAATTCTTAATCAACTAAAAACATAAATCTTCTTTCATAGCTCTGATTTAAAAAAATGAAAATAAAATAAAATCTCTTATTCTATAACTGAAATACAACTTAACTTTTAAATATAGCTCATGAAAGAGAAGTTGACCAGTCGAAAGAAATTACCTCAACAACATCACTTCTAAGTGAAAATTGTCTTGATCCATAAGATAACCTCATTGAACAAACTGGGCATAGCAATTTGTGTCGTAAGTAAAGTACCAAAGCATATTGGCATGCAAACAATGAATAAGGTTTTTGAGAGAAACGCCCTCTACCATGCCTTTATTGGATCAAGGTTCAAAAGAATAAACTATAATTTTTATTGGGAAAACCTATTATCATTTTTGTTTTTTTCTCAGTTTCGTTATTTTTTTATATTTAATATTATTTAGATTTATTAAATTTATGTTTAATTGTTTTATTTTATTTTGATACATTGGCTAGTGATGCTTTGGTGCAAGGGATTGTTTTTAGAAAAATTAGAGACACTCTAACACTTTAGTTGAAATCTAATAATATTTTTGAGAATATAATTGTATGGGGCTAGCGAGGATTTCATTGGCTTAGACCTTTACAAATACCTATTAGGTTCCATTATTATTAGAAAAGGAGTTGCATATTTCTCTAGGAACTAAATTATAAAAGAGTGTCATTTAAGTGTAGGAGGTTCTACAAGTATGGCCACCTTGTGAAAGATTGAGTGTTCTATTTCACTAGAAAAAATGGGTCCAAAAATATTCTCCATTTTGCAAATAATCATCTCTCTTGGAATTGGGAAATGCTTCTTTGGAATCTATACATGTCTCCCTAGTTAGTGACTGTCCAAAATTGGACTCCCTGGGAAAAAGGTTGGTAGTGGAACATCGAGTTTCTGGCATGAAGAACCTTTATATTGAAAAATAGAGCTCTTTTGCTTTGGGTAAGACTCTTATTTCTTGCCTTTGTCCTCTAGATGTCAATGATCTATTAGAATTTGGACCTTGGGAGGTAAATTTAGAGAACATGACTTGAATTATTCATGAGTATTTTTTAACTAGTCCCACACCCTATCCTTTTTCATTAATCCCTTAGAATAAGTTTGAAGAACCCCTTGGCACAACTCAAAACGTCCTTGAAATTATCCCCTCACCCTTCTTATACCTACCTAATAAGAAAACATGGAAATATCTACTTCCTCTAAAGGCTCAAATATAATCTGATACCTCACAATTGGGACTCTAACACTTACAATAAATCATTAGAAGAAGGGCTTAGATACCTAAAAGATAAAAATAAAAATTGTTAGCAAAGAGGAAAAAATATTTTTATCCATAGTCTAGAAGTAGGAAAGTTAAAACGTGAAATGTGGTAGTATATAATATTTATTAAGGGACCTTGGAGCATTTTCTCTTAAGGTAGGCTCAAAATGATCTTATTGTCCATAAACTAGAGAGGGTGAACCAATCCTTCTAAGAAATTGTCCCTTAGGATTTTGATTAATACTCACAATATTGTCATTCTCTTACAAGAGATCATTATAGATTGATTAAAAAGGGTTCAGTATCTATTTAAGAGTTTTAAAGGATGGGAGTCCAGCTAAGTGGATGGTGTATGTTGTTAAGAGTGCTAGCTTCAAGGTGGAAGATAAACATTTTCCCCTCTCTACTGTGTGTGATTTTGATTTAGAATTGGTTGTCTCCCTTGCTTATTTTGATTAGGGAAATGTATTCAATTGTCTAAACATCTATGGGCCCTATGCCGACCATAGAGAGTATTAGGAATATTTTTCTTGAATTCATGACATCATAAAGAGGTCATAATTTTGTAAGAAGATTTCACTTTATCTTTGCACCTATGAGATAAGAAGTCCTATAAACCTACCAAATTATTCCTCAAATTTCTTTATCAAAATATTGGAGAACCTAGGTTTTGAAAATATTTAGCTTGTCAATTTTACCCCTACTTCAACCAACAAAATAACTAGCTAGATGCCTTGTTGACAGTGTTGGACCCGCCAACATTTAGGGGATCTCCCCGATATGAAGTACCAGCTAGACCTCACACTGTTTGGAGTAGGAGTCCCAACAGTGGGGTGTTTAATGATATGCCTTGGATCTCAAAACACATAGAGTGGTGTACGATGTCTTTGGTTAAATAAAGTGTGTGACCCTGCAGAAAGTCAATATGATGCATAAGCGGTTCTAACGGAAAAGGGGAAGGAAGTGCGCTCCTTGGAATCCTGTAATAGTACGAAGCTTGAGAGGAACACACGAGCTAAAAATACATCACACAAAATAACAAGTGGAATAGTCCACAAGATAAGGTGATGGGTTAAAACATGAGCATGCATTTAATGAGATTCGTACAAATGAAAATGAAATATTTCATAAGCATATGCGTAAGTTAAACAACATACATCGAAAACATAACCAGAATAGTCCAACTACATTTAAAATATATGCATGAAGACATGTCGGCTCTAATTTTATTATAAGCGAAAGTTCCATTCATACATACAAAATGAAGATTCACTTTCCCCAATAGTGGAATGTGAAGTCAACAACATATGCTCCTCCCAAAGAAGTATACTCCCTCTACACTACGGATGCATCCAGGTATCTCTTGGAACTAGTCTTAACTTCTTATTCAATCAGGTGAAACATTGTTTCGATCTGAACCAAGCCACCAATCTAGGTCTGCAAATTCTGTTTGTTGATCTCCATGTCCTTGTGGGTGGCCACCTGCTCCTGTGGCTTTAGGTATTGATCAATATTATGTCAGACTTGTTGTTTTCATTTAGTCTCAGTGAGTGTACCAACTGATGGGATCTGGTGGGTTCTCACCATGAAATCCAAATTGTTGTATATCTGTACATATGCAACCTGAATGGTTCTGATGAATGAGGCACGTTTCTTGTTTTTCTGGATTAGGCTTTGTCTAACTCTACGTGCGACTTCATCTTATTTACCAATGTCAGCGGTGCGGCCTTGTATCACATTGTCCACTCATGCATGACGGTGATGGCAGTTTGTATATTCCTAAGGATACTGAAAAAATCTCTGCTCTGTCGTAGCAAGTCATTCAGGTGGAAAATTTCCTTATGTATGGTTACCAACTCCTCATAAATATCCTGCATAGTGTCTCCAAGTGCAGATACTTCAGTAAGTATCGCTACTCTTATCTCCTTGTGGTAGAATTGTGTGGAAGGTGCATTCTGTACTATTGCATGGAGCTATTCATTCTCTTTCTGAAGTTCATGTATGTTATGCGCCAACTTCTTGTTCTCGGCCACCAAACACTGGGTGTTATATATGGTTTCTCCTGCTGTTATCACTATAATTTTTTTTTTAAACATGGCATGTCAAATTTGTTTTGACCATGAATCTAAATAGTTTTGAAGTCATTTTTAGTATGGTCAAGGGTATGTCATAGTTTTCGAGGTTAGAGTTCACAATCAAAATTCAAAAAGTCTTTTTAGGTTCATTCCATAGTTAAAAAGTTCACATTTTTCATTTAAGGGACATCTAAGTAGGTTTTAGGTTGATTTTCTGCAATTAGCTACAAATCCACAGTTTCGTAGCACCATTAGTTCAAAAAATGAGTTTTGCGCTATGAAAGCGCTGCTACTTTCGTAGTGCAAATTGCAAAATTTACACTGTGTGTGCTATGAAAGCGCAGTTTCGTAGCCATCGTGTCAAATAAGCTGGGATTTGTCAATTTCAGATGGGGAATGACAAGATAGGAGTATGGTGAGTCAATTAGTTAACATATTTTTTGTACCCACTTGTCCTATAGTCATCATATTCATGATAAGGTATCAATTAAACATAATTTGGTCATGAAGTGACATCTCTAATTCAAATTTTTTTCCTAATTGAGTCATTCTTGTTTCATTCACCTTCACATATGATGTCCAAGCTCTGAAACAGTGAGGATAATTTTATGGTTGTTCTATCCAAAGACAACTCTCATCAAATCAAGTGAGGTTGTTCATCTAGTCAAGAGAGGCTGCTTTACAGGCTTTAGAGAAACAAACAAGTTTTCTACAGGAAACATGGCAGAAGAAAAGAAGATCCACAGAGGGGGACATTGTCTAAGATATGAACCTGAGAATGCAAATGCTTTTATGGAGGATCAAATGGTGATGGAGGCTTTGAGCAAGGTTGGCTGTCTTAAATTTTGTGAAACACTACAGGGTTGCCACACTCAAGTGTCCAAAGAGTTTGCTCTACATTTCAGCGGAACCACTACCAAATTTGGAATGATAAACATGCCAGTAACACCGAGATCATAGCTGTTGTGACAGAGATACCAAGGGGACAACAATCTTGGTTTAAAGGTTTTAGGTTTGACATGGAGCCATGCAAGGAGTTTATGAAACCTGAATTTGTAGACATGGACTTGAACAATGAAATACCCAGGAGCTGTATCAAGGATAACTATGAAAAGTTGCTATTCAACATCCAAATATATTTCACATGTGAAGGCAGGTACCATAAAGTCTACACTTATCATTTTAAACTGTTGTTGCATTTCACAAGAATGATATCATTAGATTTACCATTTTTCTTGCATAGAAGCCTTTCCAAAATGGCTGACAAAGTCCAAGCTAAATCTGATGGCTGTGAAACATCTCTGTTTCATCATGGTTTGATTAAGTTACTGGTTTTAAATGAGCTACATAAAATAAATAGAGATTGGTCTTCCTTTTTATTTATGAGTGGATTTGAAATGGAAGCCCTGACTCTAGCTAGAAACCCTAAGATCAAGGGAAATCCTTCACCACCAGTAGCAGAATCCAGTCAGCCAGTGGTTACCAAAGCTAAGAGGTTTGTGAAGTTGAAACCAAGGAAACAGGTTGAAGGTAGAATTAAGAAAGCATCAGTGCTTGTTGCAAAAACCCCATCACCTGCAAAACAGAAAGTAGAAAAGGTCAAAGAAAAAAAACAGAAACAGGTGGCCAGTAAGCAGGAGAGCCAAAGAAAAACAAGAAGTCAAGTATCAACATCAAAGGGAAAAGTAGTTGTTTCAATGGCAGAGGATAGTCCAATGATGAAAGGAAACTTGGATGATATACTGCATGCAATAGACATAGAAGAATCACCCATTGTGCAGGCAGATTTCATTGAAGTGAATGATCCTAAACAGAGACAAATCAAATCAGCAAAGAAATTGGATTTTGAAGGTGAGACTGCAGCTTTTGTTTTTCAAGCTAGGAAACCTCTAACCAGACATGAAAAGAAACTCTAAGAAAGTAGTAAAGATACCCAAGTAACTATTTAAGCATCCAAAGCCCCTAAAAAGGTGATTGATCTCTCATCTCCTATAATAGAGCATGTAGTCAACAAGGTAGAGAAGGGAAAAGAACACATGTCAGAGTGGCAACTGTTGGAAGAAAGGTTGAAGCTAGAAAATCAAGAAATGTAAATGATGAGAAAGAGGCCAAGATAGCACAACATTGAAAAGATATAATTCAAGAGGTTGAAGGCTGTTTGGTAAGGTCAAATAGTTGCTAGGTCAGAGATCCCAAGCAGTGCCCAGCAGTTCTTTACATGGACAGTTCCAGCTATTAAAGAAGCAAGGTTTGTTAGAGTGATCAACACTTATTTGAGAGAAAGTAACAGGAAGCTAAGAAGCCAAGTGAAGGATTTGGAGCTACAATTAAAATAGTCTCAAGATGAACTAAAGAGCAGAGGTACAAAATGACAAATTCAAAACAAACTCTAAATGGAAATGAGGATCAGATTTTGTGAAGATTATGTTTTTAGTTCAAATGTCTGATGGTTTTGATGAAGCCAATGATTTTCTAAAGCTGTGTTACCTTTTTGTTTTAAAATTTTGTGAAAATCTGGTTAAAACTTCTTGCACAGCAGTTTCGTAGTGCCTGTAGTGCAAAAAGGGTGAAAAGTGCTACGAAATTGTTGTAGCAGCTTTTTCACCCTTTTTCTTATCAAATTTTGGAGGGAAGACCAAGAATTTTGATTTGAATTTCCTAAGGGAAATTATCAAGTGAATATCAAAGTAAATCTGAAGGAAAGGAAGTTAAATTTTGAAGGAAAATGGTAAAAAAGACCGCACTACGAAAATTGCTACAAAACTGTACTGCTTTCGTAGCGCAGGTCTGTTTTCATGGTTTTGAGAAATTCAAGGTGGTTTCGCATAGCTGGCATGAAGGGATGACTTGGGACATATGTCAATCATGTTCCAAACATCAATTAGCCTCAAACTTATCAGTTGGAAGTGGTCAGAATATCTTAAGAACTAAAGGGATCCTAAGCTTAAAAACAAGGGAGCAGTTTCCTAGATTACAAGGGATTAACATCATCAACATTATGGTTATAACAAGTTGAAACTCATCATCAGAATTTGACTGAGTGGAGTGATAGGTGGAAAAAGATGTATTTAAGTTTAGATAAAGCTGTTTTGAGTAGAACCAAAAGAGTTCTAATTCTATTTGTAATAGGACTCTATGTTAGTTTTACAGTTGTGTTTGTAATAAATACCATGTTTTATAGTTAGAATAGGTGTCAAAGCATGGGAATTCGATGTATCTAGTTATGGAGAAGCTTATCTCATGATGTAAAGGATCTATAAAATATCAAGAAGTCGAAATAGAAAGGGTTGGACATTTGTTAGCAAAAAGACTCTATTTTATGTAAGTCACTGTTTTTAGCCTAATAGAGAATTTCTACTTTGACAACTCAAGATTCATAAGGAGTTCTTGTATGTTCTTGTTCTAATGGCATCTTTCCAATATTCTATTGCAGTGGTGTTTGCTTATGTTAATTAGAATTCATCATTGATGCTCTGACTTCCTTCATAAACAAGCTGACTGTGTGTTTCATTGTTCTACATGTTTATTCCTCGACTTGAACTCTGATATGCCTTAACTTCCATGCTAGGTATATTACTTTGTTTTTCTGAAGCTATCATGACTCCATAAGACCAATGTATACTTGCTAATGTGATTTACAACTATTTTAAATCATTTATCTGTTTTTATCTCATATAGAGTTAGCGATCTACATATTTATCAAAAATCATAAACCCTTGAGAGAGCCCTCTCAGGTTGAGGAGGCTAAGCCTCAACCAAAAGATTGGTTTGAAATAGTTGCACAATATTGGTTTGATGAGCAGTCTATCAGGTCTGATTTTGTGATAACACCTGCGAAGGCCCAGCTAGCATCGACAATGGAATTAGGATTCCTGCTGGTGTCTGCCATGATCACCCTTTCTCTCATGAACACGGGTGATGCATGATCATCTAAGAAGTTATTTCTTCATGTTTGTACAATATTCTTCTGTAGGTTATCAAATTATAGATTGTACACATCCATGATCGGATCATCATCAAGGAGAAATACCTCCCCTTCCTCATTCATAACTTGCTATGTGGCTGAAGGTGGTAGAGTTTGAACGGTGGCCTAATGTGTGTTGGGAATCAGGGCCACATATTCATCTCATGGTTTCGGTCCCACTTCCATGTCCCTGAGTTCAATCAGTTTTTCAAGGTCTTGTGAAAACTCCTGTTCCCGCATCTATTCACCCACTCCTTCTACTAGTGGATGATCCTGTATCTGTTCTTCAACATGTGTAGGCATCGTCTCTTCTGTTGTGGAACCTTACCTTTATTTCTCTTTTTTATTCTTTCTCTACTCTTGTTCCCTTCTTCTAATCTTTCGTTCTTCCTTCAACTCTTGTTCTTCTCTTTGCGCTCTCTGCACTTCTTCTTCCAAGATTTTCTTCTATCTCGTTATCTTCTATGCTATTTTTTTCATTTGTCCCCTCTTTGCTTCAATTTCCAAAGCTACTTTCTCAGTGAGAGGATATTCTTTCATTTTCTAGCTTTGTTCATCTTCTGCATTATCCACTACCTTCCTCTTTCCTTTGTCGCGCATCGGACCACTGCTTGTTGCTGGTGCTTCTTCTGGAACTGTTGTCGTATGCAATACAACTTGAGAAGTCCCATCCGTACTGATTGGATCATGAGGTTAGTAGGAGTTATAACATTTATTCCATGATTCCTCCTCTGATAACTGATATATCCTGCTGACTGAGTTGAAGTATAATATCGCACAATGTTCTTTGTGAAATCCCCTCAGATCATACAAATTGTAACTCTTTGTGCTGAACTCGAATCGGATGATGGCTTTCCCTTCGGCATCTGCAATATTGAGATTCTTAATCTCGTATAATTCGACCTGCAAACTAAGAGTTGGGCACGATGCCTTCCTCATCCTATGCAGTGTTGTTGACAATCCTGTGGAGATGTGATAAGCTACCTCTTGCATGACCAATTTTGCGATGGCATATATCGGTGAAATATGTGGCAGCTTCTTCCTTCTGAATACTCTAATCAATCTGCCATCTAGTAAGGCGAACCAATTTTCAATCTCTTATATCGCCTCCATAGTTTCTTGTGACATGCAAGGTGGCTCCTCCTGAAAGATGAGCCTGTAAAGGATGATGATTAAGTGATCAATAAGTTGCTCCATGACTTTGCGATGACTGCAGTCTGAGAGTAGCTTGTAGTAGATATGTACGGAAGTGTCCCTTGGTGTCCATGTCCAGTTCATGCCAAGGACTGATTTTGTGCATAGATTGCATATGGTAAGTATGAATACATGTAGAAGTGTGCTTGCTCACCCTTGGGTGGATTGAAATATTTTTTCACATGGAATCTCAACTGATGAGCCAATAGGTTTGACTAGTTTAATGAATTCCCCTCATTCACATAACCCACCCCTCAGGAAACATTTATGTGTTTGTTTGTTGTAGATTCTACAAGATAGTATGACCAAAAGTTGATAGGCTTTCCTAAGTGCTTTTGTCTTGTACATGTGGGTGGGTGTCTGCTTGAAATTCGTTGGCTCTTGCACATAGCTATTGATGATATCTCTTGTGTTCATGTGGCTGTGAGTCACCATAGAATAGTGAGTCCATTTTCTTCACTGGCCCACGAAGATGATACATTTTCTTGAAATCTACTGCCAGGAATGTAGCAAGCTTCTACCAGCTGGTGTTGCTTGATGTCATGGTTTCCACATCAGTGTTTGATACAACCAAGCTGATCACATTCGTACATGGGAAGGCTGGATGCCTAAATGTAACCTTGCAAAGACTTGAATGCATGTTGATGATATAAACCCGTCGGTCTTCTAAGTCTCCCTGAAAGTCCTTTGTCAAATCATCTTTGATTTGTTTCCATCTCAGTTTTTATCCCTTCTCTATGAACAATAGAGTGTCTAAGTAAACTAGCAAGTTAGCTTGAAATTTCTCAATTGCTTCCCTAGTACAGATTTCAACGGTTTCCTTTGAGGTGACTCTCTTTGATGCCATTGTGAAAGTGACTTCTGGAGAGGTGATCGAAAACTGTTGTAACAGTGGGGAATAAAATACTTTGATGAAAATAAATTATCGGTTATAAGAAAAATTACTTTCAGGACATGTTCGTGGAGCACACTGGGCAACTGTCTGGAAGGATTGTGCAATTATTGATGGGAAGAGGGTCTGAGTAGCTGGGAAAATTGCTCACTACGCAATCCCAAAAGTCAGTGTCGAAGCTTGTGGCTTGATACTACGCAATGCGCCGTTATGCCTGGGCAGTGAGCCGAGAGAGACTACACATTGCGCAGTCTCAGTGGCCAAGAATGTTGGTTGAGGCCTGTAACTTTGAAATGCACAGTGAGGGAAGCTTGTAATGCGTATTTTGAAATTCCAAAGGCCAAGCTTGAAGCTTGAGCTTCTAAATTGTGCAATGCTCACCTAGGCAAAGTGAATTTCAAACAAGGGAAAGGCAGGTCTGCCCAAGGGAAGTGTGAAAAATGAGCAGATCTAAGAGACGATGCAGGAACAAGTTAATATCTGACTAAGTGTTGATGAAATAAGAAAAATCAAGTGCATAAATGGAACAAAGGATAAGTGAACGAGATCAGTGAGGAGAATCACCGTAACGACAACCATCGGTGCAAAAATGCAGAAATCGATGCGACACTTGTGAAAGGAAAATGGAAACTTGAAGAAACACTTATACAAGATAAAGAAATTTAAAACACTAGCATGCATGCAAATAAACAATAAAAACAACACTCATGCAAGTCAAACAACAAAAAGTGACAGAAAAGGGGAGTGAAAGAGATAAATTCCAAACTCACCAGGAAAAGCGACAACGATTGCACCAAAGGTTCCCTGATCTCCTTAGGAATGCTAGAGATCCAAGATCAAATGTTAGAATGAGCTATAGGGTCGTCGATTAAATATACTTTAGAAATCAGGGTTTATGACGCGCATGCCAAAAAGCAAGGGAAAAGTGACACTTGGTGGAAATTTCCAAAAATAGCAAGTGTGCTTCCTTTGCATTACTAAAAATATATCCCTAAATTTTAGGGATGGTTTTTCACTTTTTTTCTTTTCTCTTTTTTTTCTGGGAAACCTTGCCATGGAACTCATAGGGAAGGATTGTGCACTGTTGGGGAACTGGCAGCTCTCGACTCAGTTCATTAAGCATTTTCCTTTCTCAGTGATTGATTGTGTAGTGTATGGGTTCAATGCAATGTTGCCTGTCATGAATGCACAATTACCAAGCTCAACGTTGGTCTGCCAATCATAACTATGCAATTTTGATCATCAAGAACAAGACTGGCTTCATGTATTGCGCAGTTCCTAGGGGAAAGAGCATAAATGTTGTGCAAGACTTAGACAAGAGGTTATATTGTGACTTATAAAAGTTTTCTAAGTGAAGAGAAAGTGAACACAAGAAAAACTGAAAGATAAATACCATTCAAAGAAAAGATACCTGGTAGCAGTGCAAGGTAAGCTCCTGTAAGGGAAGTTATGCTCCAAAATATAGGCAATGGAAATTTTTTTGAAGGTGGTTGTAGCTGCTACAACATTGGCGACATGGTAGTAGAACTCCAGCTCTCTGAATGAATCTTATATTGTGTAAAATCGGTCTCACCCTTCCGGAAGTATTGTTCAATTCGTTGATTATCACAACTCACTCACTTAGTCTGAGTTAAAGACATAGCCCATTCCATCCTCTTTATCGGTGGAACACTAACCAAGCCAAGTCACAATAATTTGTTTCCATTGGGGATGAGGATTATTTAGAGTCACAAGTAAAAGAAAAATGTCAAAGTCTTTATTTTCATCTCTGTTGTTGCTCCACTGCCACCAAACCTAACTAGTACCCTGACGGAGTCACTTTAGAAACACAAACATTGGTCCACTTATAGCAAGCATGGACATTACCCCAGCTGAGTTGCTTGCTTCACTTCTTTCTGCAGGAATCATTTCTCTTCTTTCACCCTTTATTTCATTTTTTCAATTTTTCATTATTATCATTTGTTCACAGAACTGTGCATATGCACTAATTTGTTTCATGGAGCGGAAGAGGAATCATGAATTAATGAGAATAGAAGAGGTTATTCCTTTAGATAAGTATTTTTATGTACACCTATGACATACTTATTAAGGTTTTCCTCCTCTTCTTACTCTACTAGACTGGAATGAAAAGGATTAACCGAATATATAAAAAATGATTAGAGTAGGTAGAACTAGTTGAAAACTAAACACTATGATTTCACCATGACTCTCTCTGATAACGAACATATTTTCCATCTCAGTATCATCAACAACAAAAAAAGTAATATTCACGCAAAGAGAGGGAATAAACAAAAACCCAAGTGTTGATAGAAGAACAACTTTCCTCTTGGATTTCGCCATACTTGCTTCAGAAGCCAAACATTGTCTCATGCATAAACTAACCTAAGAGTGAAAACAAACAAACAAAGGAAAGAAGAAAATGGTAAACAAATGAGAAAAATAAAATCAAAGCAAGAAACAATGAAAAAAAACACTACTCCTACTCCTAACCTAAGCATAAAGTAGGCCAACTCACATAAAGTTATACTTCCAATATAGCCACTAGCACATTGGTAGGACTACGCGGTGAGGGAATACATGTCAATAAATATATACATGCATAACACTTCACAAGAAATATAAGACATTGTGAACCAAAACGTTCAAAGTTTCAATGCACACAGAGAAAAGAAATGGCGAAAAGTACATGGAATACATTCTGTGGACATATCATGATTTCGTGACACATCGCAAGTCGAGGATTTACAAACACAAATTTTTGAACCATGAAAGCGAGCAAACATAAAGAAAGAAAGAAATTTTCATTTCTCCATGGTGCTCGCAAAATATAACTCATCCAACGATCGAGCGATAGGATCATGAAAAACAGATGGAGGATGTGAAAATTGTAAACAGAAGGATTTTCAATATGCACAATAGAGTGATGAGGAGCCTGTAGATATTCAACACTCTTCTGATCAGAGGTAGAAATGACCACAAGGCTACAAGAACCTAACATAAATATTATCTTGGGATGAAGTGCATCGAGATCTTGAGGAAGATCCAATTCATCGAAAGATATATCATCAAAGATCAGTGGCTTGGAAAAAACAATAACAGGAAAATCAAAATCGTGACCAGCTAAATTAGTGAAAAGGTCACGACAACCATGATCAGAAAGTTCAATATTTCAAATGGAGGTATCCTCACGATCTTATGAATCATATAGAGGGGAATATGAAAAATGAGAAATTTCACCCTTTGCGCTTCCAAAAATGTATGATTAGAGGTTGGGAAGATCAGTGATAGGAGATTTATCCTCTCTGCATTTAAATGAAATTGGCATTCCACAAATTTTTTGAATGATTGGAAGTATTATTATAATCAAAAAATGAATTTTCACATGATTCAACCAAAATTATAGTATCACGGAAAGTGTCAGGATAATGTAGAAGAACTTCTGAAGGAAGTGAGTCATCCTTCATCACATATTCTTGTTCAACTCTTGACTCCTGGACATACTCATTGTAAATGACATCGTGGTTTGGTTGCACAACAACAACTCCACTTGACACCTAATCCTAAAGAACATCAAGGGAAAGGTTTGCAAAAAATTAACACACAAAATTGTAATTCGTAGGATTAGAGGGACCAACGAGTGGAGGATGAGGAGAAAAAACTTCATCACACTCATTGAGCTTGCAGTACAAAATTGTGCAGGAATTTTGAGTATGTGGGGTGGGAGGAGATGGTGCTTCTTGAATAGGTGAATTCTGAATCTTTTCCACCAAAACCCATGGAAGTAAAGTTTTTAGATGAAAAGAGGAGAGGGGTTTTCTTGGAACAACACCTTTTTCTGCCGTAGATTTAGAGGACTTACGAGTGAGGTTTGCTGGGTGTGATTTAAGTGATCGTAACTCATGAAAATTATGTGAAATATGAACAAGATATAGAAATATTCTGGTCAAGAAATCCCAGTCAACTTCGTCTTATGGAAATTCAAAACATAGATGTAAAAAATGGTTAAGAAAATGATGTAGTGATTCATTAGGTGATTTTCACAATTCTAAAATTTTCTCGCACATAATTTTATGATCAAAGTTGTCAAAAGCGTGAATTTTTTTTGTGACAAGATGTTCAAAAGAGCAGATAGAGGCATTGGTCAATGTGTAACACCATTTCCTTACACACCCTTCAAAGGTGAGAATGAAAAACCAACAAGAAACACCCTTAAGGGGAATGTCACGTTCTGTGCAAAATTGAAGAAAACAATCAATATGCTCAAGGATGGTTGTTTAACCCTCGCTATTAAACCTAAGATGTGGCAAGTCATCAACGATATCCGTAGGCACTAGAAAGCTGTGTTTTCTAGAAAAACATGTCGGGTATATGATTTAGGAAGAAGTCACAAAATGAGTGTGGAAATTAAAAAAATAATTCAAGGGCTCAGTTTGTCATATGGCCCTCCTTCTAGTGCCAAAAATTTTGATGGTGCTAGAACCGCCAAAATTCATGGGATATCCCCAATATGAAGTCCCAACTATACCTCACACTGTTTGGAGTAGGATCCCAATAGTGAGGTGTTTAATGATATGCCTTGGATTGTAAAACACATAAATTTGTGTACAATTTATGTGGTTAAAGCAAGTGTATGTCCCTATGGAAAGTCAATATGATGCATGAGTGGTTCTAATGGAAAAGGGGAAGGAAGTGCGCTCCTTGGAAGCCTATAATAGTACGCAGATTGAAAAGAACACAAGAGCTGAAAAGACATCACACAAAATAACAAGCGGAATAGTCCACAAGATAAAGGTGATGGGTTAAAACATAAGCACGCATTCAACGAGATTCATACAAATGAAAACTAAATATTTCATAAGCATATGTGTAAGTCAAACAACATACATCACAAATATAACTAGAATAGTCCAACTACATTTACAATATATGCATGAAGACGTGTCGGCTCTAATTTTATTATAAGTGAAAGTTCCATTCATACATACAACATGACGAACTACTTACCCCAATAGTGGAACGTGAAGTCAAAAACACTTACTCCTCCCAAAGAAGTATCCTTCCTCTACATTATGGAGAAGCCAAGGCTGAAAAAAAACTCACAAGCCTTTTCTAAGCCTAACCCTATCCAAAATCTTGACTCCCAAAATCCCCTTTACAAGAGTTATGAGGATGTATTTATAAAAAAGGGGGGCAACTCTTGGCATGAACCCTATGTGAATTTTGTACTCCCCTCATGAATCCTCACATTACATATGAATCTTCACATTCCATCATGGAAACATGGAATTTCACTTATATAATAATTGCAAATAATATTACAATTTCCACTCATACCCATATAAGACAAATAGGGTAGAGACAACTTGAAAACCTAACAATAAAAAACACTATGATGTTGGAGCTGGAGTGAACTCAAGTCTGAAATCTTGGACTTGGTATCTCTCGGTCACATACTCAGACCAAGATTGGTACTGTGCAATAGTTTCCCCAAACTATGAGATAGTGTTAGGCTGGAAGCAAACACTTGCCTCCAATGCATCAGGGTAAATATCTTGGAACCGGTCTTCACTTCTTCTTCAATCAAGTGCAACATTGTTTGGATATGAATAGGGCCACCGATGTAGGTCTGCAAATACTTTCTATTGATATTCATGTCCTCATGGGAGGCCATCTGCTCTAGCTGCTTCAAGTACTAATCAATCTCCTGTCGGAATTTTTGTTTGCATTTAGTCTGGGTGAGTGTACCAACTGATGGTATCTGGTGGGTTCTCACCATGAAATCCAAACTAATGTATATGTATACATATCTGCAAGAAAAATTTTAATATCCCCCCTAAATTTATATGTATAATAAATGGGTGAATCCCCATGATACATAGGAAAAATGGAAGGCGATTTTATTAATAATATAATATGTATATATAATTTTTTTGGTGAATCTCTCACGATATTATAGTATCTTGTAAAATCATGGCGAATCACCAGTATAAATGGCGAATCACTAGTACAAAATGGTGAATCGTTGTCTAGCGGAGTTCGGGGTGTTGGTTCCAATGAAGATATGGTAGTGTTGGAAATGTTGTCATTGATGGCAAAGGAGGCAGCAGATGCAGAGATAGGAACAGTTACAAGGAGACAAAGACAGATAATGGAAGCAAAGAAGCAAATGAATGAAGCAAAGGAGACAAGCAAAGGAAGCAAATATGAAGACAGAGCCGTTTTCATAGCAGTAGAGGCAGAGGCGGAGTGACAGAAGCGGCATAGGCAGAGCCACAGATGTTATTCCAAGAATATGTACATATATATATAAATTTAGAGAATCTTTTATACAGTCGGGCGTTACACATAACATTCCGGGCGTTTGAATCAGTTAGCATTCACTGTTTGAATTATGTTTGAAATTATCGCCATTTTTTAAAAAAGCACTTATATTCGATTGACATGGAGATTGTATACATGGTAGGTGCATTATATATATATGGTTTATATATATGCATACACCGAAGAACCAGCGTGAATAGGAGCGGAACCATAGTCAGAGGCGGAACCAAAGTCAAAGGCGGAACCATAATAGTAACAAATATATATATATATATATGGGAGAAAACCAGGAACCTTGACCGAAGGAACCGTGAGGGGACTGAAACCACGAGCGGGTTCACGGAGGCGGATTTCCCAATTCTGCACCACCTTTCGACCGTAAGGTGGTTTTGCAGAAATCATTCCATAGACTTCGTGACACATGGCATAGGCGGTATTGGAAGCCACCGTTTAACTTGCAATTTCGTGCGTTATACACCGACCAAAGAAGCCGAGCGAAATGGATATAAACCGTCGATCTGGCAGAGGAGAATCGGACGAAGATCATTGAACAAAGATGCGCGAGGTTTAATAAAAGCGCACGGAGATTAAGCCAGGTACGGTGCATTCTGTGGATTGGTTTTTTGACTGAATTGTGGGGCCTGGCGGAGTCATATATAATGAATCGGTTTATTAATGTTTTTGACTTATTATAATCTTAATATAAGGTTCGAGAGTATGTTAAAAGAGTCGATCAAAGTTTAATATTGGTGGCGCGCTGGCGGTGGTGCATGGTGGAACCACCACAAAGTGGTGTTTACGGGGGCTCCCATTTCTCCGTACACATCAAATGGGGAGAGGCCCCGCAGTTCATCATAGCCGTTGATCGGCGGTCAACGTGTGATCGGCCAGTCAACTACGGGGAGTACCCTCCGTGTTAACCTCCGCGCTCTTCAACCCCCCGCACTCCGTCGATCTCTAATCAACCTGTGTGCTGTTTAACCTGCGCCTGTTCACCGTGCTGCCGCCTACGAATTGATCTCTCATTCGGGCAATTGGAATTACATTCCAACAAGTTGTATATGGTTAATTGGCGCGATATGAAATATGAAATATGTGAACGTGGCCTAATACATATACGCGGAGATGGACTGTCAGGTTATAATATTATATGGCGACGGTAAAGTAAATTCCTTGGGCTTAATAACAATACTAGAAGTCTATAATTCTGGAGGCGGTATTATATGCATACCTGCTCAAGTTTGCTACCCCTGCGGAACTTAAAGGGAATGGAGCTCTGTTTGATGCGAATTGATACAACTATGATTCAAACCATATATACTTCAAGGAGAAAGAGGAAGTATATGATATGATTAAGTTATATCAAGAGCATGCTGAGACACACAGAAACAAATTTGATAGGTGTTCAAGCACAGGAATCTGGAAAATATTCAAAAGTGCAGTAAACAGGTGAAATGTGCAGATGACAGTAAACAAAGAGGATACAGAGCAGAAAAGAGTTAAAACACAATCACAGAAAAAGACAAAAATCCGATGGGAATTCAAAGTTGAGAAAAGGAGCTGAGTGATATTGAAATATGAAATTAAGAATGTAAATGTAAATGATGTAATTATTTTTTATTGTTTGTGATGCAAAGGCAAGTATCCTAAAGAAAAGACAAAATCCCACTGTAGCATGAAATTGTGTACATATTATTATGATTTTTAGATTGAGTTGGATAAAGAAATGAGGAGGCAAAAGACCAAGGGGTATGACCATTCATTTCGAATTCCTAGAAGAAAACAAACAGTCATCAAAAATTCTATAAGTAATATCATTTTGAAATGCCAAAGATAGAGTGAGAAGGGAGAAAAAGAGTGAGTAAAAATAATGCAGAAATAAAGCAGTGAAGCAGAGAAGAAAGAGGAGCTGAGCAGAGAAGAAGTAGAAGCTAATAGAGAATCTAAGAAGATGCAGAGATGATACAGGGAAGATATGAGAATAGATGAATAGCAGAGCAATTGGAACAAGACAGAGCTGATATCCAAGGTAAATCAGCAATTGTTTCTCTTTTGAAAGAGTGAGGAAGTTGGAGCTTCCCTATCAAGTTGTAGCTTGATAGATGTCAGTTGTAGCTGACTGAGGTTGGAGCCTCCTGTAGGTTGGTGCCTGCAGAAAATTGATGGGAATTGGAGCTTCCTTGCAAGTTGTAGCTTGCAGAATTGAGGTAGGAGCCTCCTGTAGGTTGGTGCCTACAGAAAATCAGTGGTGAGAGGGAGTTGGAGCTTGCCTTTGCATCACAACAATAATAAGATGTGGTTTTCTCCCTTTATGGGTTTCCACTTATATCTGGTGTCGCTGTGCATGATTTCTATGTGTTGATGTGGTTTATCTAATCTACTTAATACTTGTTGCTCACATATTAAGACTGTTGTTACATTAGCAAATCTGTTTGATACTTGCTGCTCACTAATAAATATTGTTCACATATTAAGTTGATCATGAAGTGAAGGTGTAAATAAGTTTTAAGAGAAAGTTTTAAAAGTCCATGTATGTATTAAACTGATTCACCCCCCCCCTCTCAGTTTAATTAAGGGTTCAACAATTGGTATCAGAGCAGGTTCCTTAGTACCAGTCTAACAGCTGAAAGGAGATCCTAGGTTCCCAAGATGACTAGTAAAGAAGGATACTCAACCAACAAAGCCCCTTTCTTCACTGGTGAAAATTATGCTTTCTGGAAAATCAGAATGAGGACATACATAATGTCTCTAGGAATAGAAGTCTGGGCTGCTGTGGAATTAGGATATGCCCCAAAGGCAATTGATACAGAGAAAGAAACAAAACAAGAGTTTGTGGCTAATGCAAAATCCATGAATGCCATCCTGAATGGATTGTGTGAAGCGGAGTTTATTAAAGTAATGCACAAAGACTCTGCCAAAGAAATATGGGATACTCTTGAGAACATACATGAGGGGGAAAAGAAAGTGAAGGCTGCCAAACTTCAAGTCTATAGAGCCCAGTTTGAGAACTTAAGAATGAATGATGATGAAGACATTGCCAGTTTCTTCCTAAAAACTGCAGAAATTATTAACAATATGAAAGCTCTTGGAGAAAAAATACCAGAAAGTGTAATTGTACAAAAAATTCTAAGATCTCTTCCATCCAGATTTAATCCAAAGGTATCTGCAATAGAAGAAACAGCTGATTAGGAGACCTTGACCATGAACCAGCTACTTGGAAATCTAACAGCCTATGAAATGAGGCTCCCACAGAAGAAGCCAAGTACAAGGGAAGCAGCTTTTAAAACAGAAAATAAGAAAGAAGAAGAGGGAGACATATTCTCATGCTCGGATGAAGAAGAGGCAAAGTTTGTCAAGAAATTGGCTAGAGGCTCAGGAAGATACAAAGGTAAACTTCCCTTCAAATGCTTTAACTGTGGAAGAGTGGGACACTATGCTGCTAAGTGTCCTCACAAGAAAGTAAGAAATCAAGCTCAAGAATCAGAGAAAAACACATCAAAGAACTGGCAGAAAGGAAAGAAATTCAGCAGAAAATCCTTCTATGCTCAACAAGACAGCAGTACATTTGAAGACTCAAATGAATCCTCAGGAGAAGAGGGAACCTCTGAATTTTTGCTAATGGCCATAGAAGATCTTGAAGGACTCTTGCTAGAAGAAGAAGAAGAAGAAGGAGAAGTAGACCTTGAGGGGGAGCTAAGAAGTGCTCTAGAAGAGATTGATAGACTCAAACTGAAATGCAGAAAACAAAAGGACATTCTCCTCAAATATGTATGAGAAGAACAGAATTCAGAAGTCCTTAAGCAGCTAAAAGTAGAGCTTGAAGAAGCCAAGAAGATAGAGGACATGTTACTTAAGAAAATCAAAGAAAAAACTCAAGAACAAGAAAAGTTAGAAGAAGAAGTAGTATGTCTCAGAAAGAAATTAGAAAATACTCAAAGGAAAGTGGTTATAAACTCTTCCCAAACAACAAGCTCTATTAAGTTGAATGAAATTTTGGTTGCTCAAAGATCCCCTATGATAAATACTGGAATAGGCTACGAAGGAGAATCCAGTAAAGGAAAAGAAAAGGTTGACAGAGAGATTATTTTTGTAAAAGCAAAGAAGAATGATGAAGTAGCTCAAACAATTCCTACAAAAGAAGAAATCTGCAATAAGGGAGACAGAGATCAGAAGAAACCACTAGTAGCAAAGAATGTAATAAATACTAAGACCCCTAAATATGCAAAATTTGGAAACCATTAAATAATTTTCTTCCCTCCAATGAAGAATGCCACCTGTTATGTCTGCCACAAGTTGTGACACATTGCTGCATATTGTCATGCAAGAAGGAGTAATTCAAACCAGCAAAAGATGCAAACATTGAAGAGACTGCCTCAAGCAAACAAATGGAAGAGACAACCTTACATCAGGTATGCAAATAGCTTCTATGGTTACTACTTTTATTGTAAGGAATTTGGTCATAAAATCATTGAGTGTAGAAAGTATGGACAAAGATTGATGTTTAACACCTCAAGGAGGTTTATGAATCAAAGAAATTCTGTTCATACTCATAATTCTACAAAAACTATAATCAAATGTTGTATATGCAATCAAGTTGAACATATGTCTTCCAAATGTCCTCTAAGAAGATGGAGGTCATCACCTCACAAAATATACAAAACAAAAGGGTGCCTCCAGTGGATAAAGAAGGTGAATAAATGTGACCTGGCTCTAACTGCTCAAGATCTGAAAATTCAATGGTACTTGGACAGTGGCTGCTCTAAACACATGACAGGAGACAAAAGTAAGTTTATTACTCTTGATGAAAAGAAATCTGTTAATGTTACTTTTGGCAATGATAAATCAGGTAAGATCAGGGGAAAAGGCTCAGTCAGCATAGATAATGGAAGAGGAAAGGCCCAAGATGTACTATTTGTAGATGGGCTGAAAGAAAATTTACTAAGTGTCAGTCAGATGTGTGACAAAGGCTGTGAAGTTCTCTTTAGAGCACAAGACTGTGAAGTCAGATCAAGCACAATAGGAAAGACTCTGCTCAACTGTGTCCGAACAGACATTAATGTGTACATAGTAAAAGAGGAGGATGAAGCCTGCCATCTGAGCAAACTTGAGGAGTCATGGTTATGGCATAGGAGATTGGGACATCTCAGCTTCGACCATATCATTAGACTGAGTAAGAAGAAAGCTGTCAGAGATATGCCTGAAATAAAGAGGCCTTCAAATACCATATGCAAATCTTGTCAATTTGGGAAACAAACTCACACATCCTTTAAATCTAAAGATGAGCTATCAACTAGAAGACCACTCCAGCTTGTGCACATGGATCTGTGTGGACCTGCAAGAACTAAAACACCAAGTGGAGAATCCTACTTCATGTTGATAATAGATGATTTCTCTAGAATGACATGGGTTGCTTTTCTCAAGAACAAATCAGAAGCACTGGAAAAGTTTAAGATATTCAAAGCATTAGCAGAAAATCAAACTGGATGCAAGCTAAAGTGATCAGATCGGATAGAGGAGGAGAATTCAAAGATTATGACTTTGCAGACCTATGTAATGAACATGGAATAAAACAACAATTTACCATTGCAGGGACACCTCAGCAGAATGGAGTAGCAGAGAGACAAAACAGGTCTGTACAACAAATAGCCAGAGCTATGATGCAAGAGAATAAAATTACTCAAACTTTTTGGGAAGAAGCTGTACACATAGCAGTACATATTCTAAACAAAGCTCATTTAAGACCTAACAGTGATAAGACACCTTATGAGCTATGGCATGGTAAACCTGCATCAATCAAGCACTTTAGAGTCTTTGGCAGCAAGTGCTACATAAAGAACAATGATAAAAATCTGGGGAAATTTGATGCAAGAGCAAATGAAGGAATATTCTTAGGATATGCATCCAAGAGTAAAGGATATAGATGCTACAACAAAACTATTCGAAAAATTGTAGAAAGTATTGATGTAAGATTTGATGAAGAACTCCCAAACAAGACAAGAAATACAGGGTGCAGCAGCCATCCTGAAAATCATGAAGAAGAGGATCAAGATGATGAAGAAATAAGCAAAACATCAGAAAATGCTGAACTGAACTCAAAAACCCCCTCAAGATACACTCAAAAGAACCATCCAGAAGATCAAATCATAGGAGACAAGAGTGTAGGAGTGCAAACAAGAAGGCAACTAGCTGAACAGACAGAAGAAGTATACATAGCAATGTTATCACAAATAGAGCCAAAGAAGTTTGAAGAAGCCAGCAAGGACAAGTATTGGGTAAAAGCAATGAGTGAAGAATTGGACCAAATTGAGAAGAACAATTCCTGGGAACTAGTTCCTAGACCAATTGAGAAGAATATCATTGGTTCAAAATGGGTATTCAAAAACAAAATGAATGAGCAAGGACAAGTAATCAGGAATAAAGCTAGGCTGGTCTGCAAAGGATACTCACAAATTGAAGGACTTGATTATGAAGAAACATTTGTCCCAGTAGCCAGAATGGAAGCTATCAGAATGTTCCTGGCATTTGCATGCTACCAAGACTTCAAGGTATATCAAATGGATGTAAAGTCTGCCTTTCTTAATGGAGATCTAGAAGAAGAAGTATACATGGAACAACCAGAAGGCTTCTAATTGACAGACAAAGAAGACTATGTATGCAGATTGAAGAAGGCCCTATATGGACTGAAACAGGCTCCTCGTGCTTGGTACTCAAGACTGGATAAACATTTGCAAAAACAGGGTTTAAAGAGAGGTGGAGTAGACAGCAATCTATACATAAAATCCCATGAGAATGAACTCCTGATTGTTGTAGTGCATGTTGATGACATTATGTTTGGAAGCAACAAAGATGAACTAGCAAAAGGGTTTGCTGATGAGATGAAAACAGAGATTGAAATGTCTATGATTGGAGAGCTCAGTTTCTACTTGGGACTACAAATTCAACAAAAGAACACAGGCACCTTCATCTCTCAAGAAAAATACCTAAAAGAAATGCTGAAAAAATTCAAAATGGAAGATTGCAAACCTGTGTCAACTCCCATGACCATAGGTTGCAAGCTGTGTGCTGATGATGGGTCTACTGATATAGATCAAAAACTCTACAGATCCATGATTGGAAGTCTATTGTACTTGACTGCATCAAGAACAGACATCATGCTAGTAGTAGGACTAGTGGCTAGATATCAAGCAACACCTATATCACCTTCTTGCAGTCAAAAGAATATTCAGATATCTACAAGGAACAACACTGTATGGACTTTGGTATCCTAAAAGCAAAAACTTCACTTTATCAGCATACACAGATGCAGAATGGGCCAGCTGTGTGGATGACAGGAAGAGTACAAGTGGAGGTGCTTTCTATCTAGGAGAAAGTCTAGTGGCATGGTTAAGCAAGAAACAAACATGCATCTCTTTGTCTACAACTGAAGCAGAATATATAGCAGCAGTAGCATGTTGTACACAAGTCATGTGGATGAAGCAAACTCTTCAAGACATGAAGGTAAGCATTGATGAACCTATTTCAATCAAATGTGATAATACAAGTGCTATAAGTATATCCAAAAATCCTGTACTTCACTCAAAAAATAAACATATTCCAATCAAGTATCATTTCCTCCGAGAACAAGTGGCTCAGAAGATAGTAAAGCTGGAATATGTACCAACAAAAGAGCAGACATCTGATATATTTACCAAACCTCTTGCTAGAGAACCATTTCAATATTTGAGAGATAAAATAGGGGTAGTATCTGTAGATGCTACTCTCTGATATAAAGAGAAAGCGCAATTTCAGGGGGAGAACAAAACGAAAATATCATTCCAGGGGGAGAATATCCAGCAAGAAAAAACATGAATTAGGTCCTCAAGATCAAAGGATTAAGGCAAAAGAACACCAAGTTATTATCCTAAAATTATCTGCATTATTCAAGCATCAAAAGGTCAATTACAGAGAAAAAGGATTAGTAGTGAATCTGAAACATTATATTAAGAATCCGAAACATAAAAGACAAGTAGTGAATTATCATTTGAAGCCTCTCAACATTTTAATTGTTGAATTCAAACATACATCTCAAAGTGTTCTCACAACAAGTCTTATACATCACTATGAAGCAACATGGTACAAATTCAGCAGAAGAGGGCCTAAACATAACTCAGAGAGAGGAGGAAGAGCAAGCAATAGGAGAAAGCTACAGGAAAATAGAGAAAAATTGATGTCAAAGGGAAAAAAGCAACCCTTTGTCATTGATTTCAAAGGGGGAGGAAGAGCAAGCAACAGGAGACAGAGCAGGCAAATAGAGAAAATGTATTGCTACAGAGAAAATATATTGCCATCAATGCCAAAGGGGGAGACTCTTGGAAATGTTGTCATTGATGGCAAAGGAGGCAGCAGATGCAGAGACAGGAACAGTTACAAGGAGACAAAGACAGATAATGGAAGCAAAGAAGAAAATGAATGAAGCAAAGGAGACAAGCAGAGGAAGCAAATACGGAGATAGAGCCGTTTTCATAGCAGTAGAGGCAGAGGCAGAGTGACAGAAGCGGCAGAGGCAGAGCCACAGATGTTATTCCAAGAATATGTACACATATATATAAATTCAAAGAATCTTTTATACAGTCGGGCGTTACACATAACATTCCGGGCATTTGAATCAGTTAGCATTCACTGTTTGAATTATGTTTGAAATTATCGCCATTTTTTAACAAAGCACTTGTATTCGATTGACATGGAGATTGTATATATGGTAGGTGCGTTATATATATATGGTTTATATATATGCATACACCGAAGAACCAGCGTGAATAGGAGCGGAACCATAGTCAGAGGTGGAACCAAAGTCAAAGGCGGAACCATAGTCGTAACAAAATATATAAATAATAAAGGAGAACTGGAACCTTGACTGGAGGAACCATGAGGGGACTGAAACCACGAGCGGGTTCACGGAGGCAGATTTCCCAATTCCGCACCACCTTTCGACCGTAAGGTGGTTTTGCAGAAATCACAGCGATTCCATAGACTTCGTGACACGTGGCATAGGCGGTATTGGAAGCCACCGTTTAACTTGCAATTTCGCGTGTTATACACTGACCAAAGACGCCGAGCGAAATGGATATAAATCGTCGATCTGGCGGAGGAGCATCGGACGAAGATCATTAAACGAAGATGCGCGAGGTTTAATAAAAGCGCACAGAGATTAAACCAGGTACGGTGCGTTCCGTGGATTGGTTGTTTGACTGAATTGTGGGGCCTGGCGGAGTCATATATAATGAATCGGTTTATTAATGTTTTCGACGTATTATAATCTTAAAATAAGGTTCGAGAGTATGTTAAAAAAGTCGATCAAAGTTTAATATTGGTGGTGAATTGGTGGCGCGCTAGCGGTGGTGCATGGTGGAGCCACCACAAAGTGGTGTTTACGGGGGCTCCCATTTCTTCGTACACATCAAATGGGGTGAGGCCTTGCAGTTCATCATAGCCGTTGATCGGCCGTCAACGTGTGATCGGCCAGTCAACTACGGGGGGTACCCTCCGTGTTAACCTCCGCGCTCTTCAACCCCCCGCACTCCGTCGATCTCCAATCAACCTGTGCACCGTTTAACCTGCGCCTGTTCACCGTGCTGCCGCCTGCGAATTGATCTCTCGTTTGGGCAGTTGGAATTACATTCCAACAAGTTGTATATGGTTAATTGGCGCGATATGAAATATGAAATATGTGAATGGGGCCTAATACATATACACGGAGATGGACTGTCAGGTTATAATATTATATGGCGACGGTAAAGTTAATTCCTTGGGCTTAATAACAATACCAAAAGTCTATAATTCTGGAGGCGGTATTATATGCATACCTGCTCGAGTTTGCTACCCCTGCGGAACCTAAAGGGAATGGAGCTCCGTTTGATGCGAATTGATACAACTATGATTCAAACCATATATACTTCAAGGAGAAAGAGGAAGTATATGATATGATTAAGTTATATCAAGAGCATGCTGAGACACACAGGAACAAATTTGACAGGTGTTCAAGCACATGAATCTGGAAAATATTCAAAAGTGCAGTAAACAGGTGAAATGTGAAGATGACAGTAAACAAAGAAGATGCAGAACAATTTCTTAACAACAGTAGAAAAAGACAAAATCCAGTAAATTCAAAGTTCAGAAGAGGAGCTGAGTGATATTGAAATATGAAATTAAGAATGTAAATGTAAATGATGTAATTATTTTTTATTGTTTGTGATGCAAAGGCAAGTATCCTAAAGAAAAGACAAAATCCCACTGTAGCATGAAATTGTGTACATATTATTATGATTTTTAAATTGAGTTGGATAAAGAAATGAGAAGGCAGAAGACCAAGGGGTATGACCATTCATTTCGAATTCCTAGAAGAAAACAAACAGTCATAAAAAATTCTATAAGTAATATCATTTTGAAATGCCAAAGAGAGAGTGAGAAGGGAGAGAAAGAGTGAGTAAAAATAATGCAGAAATAAAGCAGTGAAGCAGAGAAGAAAGAGGAGCTGAGCAGAGAAGAAGGAGAAGCTAATAGAGAATCTGAGAAGATGCATAGATGATACAGGGCAGATATGAGAATAGATGAATAGCAGAGCAATTGGAACAAGACAGAGCTGATATCCAAGGTAAATCAGCAATTGTTTCTCTTTTGAAAGAGTGAGGAAGTTGGAGCTTCCCTATCAAGTTGTAGCTTGATAGATGACAGTTGTAGATGACTGAGGTTGGAGCCTCCTGTAGGTTGGTGCTTGTAGAAAATTGATGGGAGTTGGAGCTTCCTTGCAAGTTGTAGCTTGCAGAATTGAGGTAGGAGCCTTCTGTAGGTTGGTGCCTACAGAAAATCAGTGGTGAGAGGGAGTTGGAGCTTGCCTTTGCATCACAACAATAATAAGATGTGGTTTTCTCCCTTTATGGGTTTCCACTTATATCTGGTGTCTCTGTGCATGATTTCTATGTGTTGATGTGGTTTATCTAATCTTCTTAATACTTGTTGCTCACATATTAAGACTACTGTTACATTAGCAAATTTGTTTGATACTTGCTGCTCACTAATAAAGACTGTTCACATATTAAGTTGATCATGAAGTGAAGGTGTAAATAAGTTTTAAGAGAAAGTTTTAAAATTCCATGTATGTATTAAACTAATTCACCCCCGCCCCCCCCCTCTCAGTTTAATTAAGGGTTCAACAAGTAGTTGAACCAGTAGTTGAAGGAAGTGAACCACCGAGACCAAGCATGGCACATGGTGACTCGTGAGGGAGTAGTTCTCGTGCAGTTTGGAAAACACGTTCTTCAAGTTCTAAGCATAGTTTTGTTGCTCATGCTACTACTAGCACTGATATTGAGGTTCGAGAGGAGTTTGAGGAAGCATGGAAGGTAGCAGTGGTGGAGAATTACAAAGAGAACCCCATGATGGGCTCCATTTTTCCCTTTGGTATTTGGGCCTGCAAGATCTTCTGTCAATTGAACCAACAATTAACCATTCAACCAACCATCAACTTGACTGAATTAATTAGGTATGAGTCAAATTAGACTAATCTTCAAAACTATGCTTTGCACTATCCCATATTTATCACACTAATGCTACACAACATTGTGCATTTGCACCCAACTCTCATGCATGCACACAAAATTTTCATTAACATCTATAACCCTAACCAAGTGAGAATTGATCAACAATTTTCACCAAAGTTTGTTATAGAGTTGAAATTTCATAAGAAATTTAGATCAATGGTACCTTAAATAAATTTTGAGATAACCTCCACAAATTCGAAAAAAATAGAGAAAACTTGTGATAAATTTTAAACCTACAAAAATTAGGATTCATGTTCCTAAGAACGATCATAAGAAGTAGTTGACATATAGGTTGAGTTTTGAGCCTTGACACATTGATAATGCAATGACTTAGGTCAAAACTCACACATTGAAAATTCATCAATGAAGAGAAGACAAGATCATTATGAATTACACATACTCCAAACTTCCTACCAAATTCTACTTAGTTGTCCACAACTCAGCTATACATAATATTATAGTAAATACAAATTCCACAAAGCCTTCTTCACATAGCTAATAAATTTCCATTGGAAGATCACCCCTTATATAATAGTAATAGTAGCAATCAATAGATTATTTCATATTGAACTTCATAGCCATAGCACTCCTATGTATTGTATGATGTATCCAACTTGCATTATCAAATATAGATAAAATCATACTTTTGATTGATACATGTAAATCATACTTGTGCACAATGTTGAATGTAATGCCAGTCAAGGAGTAAATTTGGTTTGACGTGTAATGATCTATAAAATAATGAAGAAACTTAGTAACGCATCACAACTTTCACGTTTGAAAAAATTATAAAGCTTTCATGAAAATCCATTGTTGTTATAGTTCCTTCTCTCGACCATGTTCCACATAAGCATGGAAAATCAAGTAATATTAATGTTAGCCTCCTATATCAATAGGTTTCATCTTTCATGATTGTCTTGATTGAATTATGGAATATGTTCAAACCTTCTTACTTGAGCAAAGGTGTTCCATATTCTTGAAAACCAAAAAATCAAAAAATTTAAAAAATGTAAAGAGGGTATACCCTAAAAAAAAGATCAAAGGGTAAAAAGAATAAAATGGTCAAAAAAGAGAAAGAAATGAACCCCAAGCAAAAAATAGACCAAGGAAAGTGTGCAAATCCAAATGCCACTACTTTTTCATTTGTTGTAATAAAGCAATTGTGTGCAGCTTTGCCACAATTCATGAATAAGTCAAACTGTTTAAACTTGGCTTAGTCATATTTCGATTTCATGTTATAGATTAGAGAATAAATATCTGACCAAACAGTTTAATCTTGGCAGATAGGTAGATAGGTAGAGTAAATAAAAGGTGCTCAACAGTTTAATCTGAGCCCTTGGATGTAATAAGGGTAGAAATAGATAGATTTATCATGTAAAAAAAGAAAAGATTGAAAAGGGTTTGCAAGTCTAAATGCACCCTAATAAAGAAGAAAAAATGGTAGTGTTAAGTAGATAGGGTAGGTAGATGGTGCTGCAAAGTGTTATCTGATGAATGATGCTGCTACATGTTTTTGATCATTCACTTTCATCACAAGTACTAAAGCAGGAAATACACTGAAAAATCACAGCAAGCAAAGTCAAATTCATTAACTTCCCTCATCATTTTCCCCCTCAAGTTTACTAATTTCCCCCCAAAAGTACTAAGGTATTTGGAGATCAAAAGGGCTCAAGGCATTTCCTTGACTTCTGGAGGGACCGGACCCTCGGCCTAATGATCAAAAAGACCTAAGCACTTGAGATAATTCATCATTGTTATCTTCCATCTTTAACCTTCTCCTAAGTAAAATCACATTTTACTTAGGAAACTGATGCATAATTTCATAAAAATCCCTCAAGATAAACTTGCTATTCTAAGAAGTGTTGGAGATAAAATGTTGCAATTTACTTCACAAGTGATCACTTTCTTAGATATGTAAAAATATTTTGAGTTTCCTTGTCCTCTGCCATATTAACGTTTAACTTTATTTACTAAATCCCTAGTCAAATACCCTTTCCTAAGTATATAACTCCCTTTTATATCTACCCCAAAAACCCCTTTATTATAATGTTTTAACCAAAGTATTTATCTCCCTAAAATTCATTAAGACCCGCTTTTACAAGCCCTTTGGTTAAAAAATAGCAATATACATTAATCCCGCCCCTATGGTGAATTAGTTCTATTAATTGATTTACCATATAAATAAAAATATATACATAAAAACCTTAAACATGCGATATGTGTGTTTAAACGCAAAAATATCAATAAAGCTTTGCGAAAGTCTTGCGCCACCGTGGTTCGTCCACGTAGCATTCCACCTAGCCAACTCCGCCGCAACCCCTTTCTTTTGCATACGGGATTAATTAAGTCATCTGGACTAATTAACAACCTTCCCCGCCTATTAAAAAGCCCCCGGAGCGATTAAAAACATTTAAAATTGTTTAAAAGTATGACGGGGCCCACATGAAACCTCCGCCCATCTTCCCATCGCCCCAGCCATTGGATCAGCCTCCCGCAGATCAACGTCCAGCGTTGATCCCGCTGCCCATCCCTTGTCAGCAATTTAACCAGCGGGGGATGGGTGGTTTCTGAAAAGTCAACCATCCACGTGGCGATTTTCCTATGGAATCGCTGCCCCTCCGTTAAAAACCGTCCTCGACCAAAAGCGGTGCGGGAGTACCGCTTACCGCTTACCGCTTACTGCCGGCTTACGTCACCCTGTACGTCGATGACGTCATCACCTCGAAAAAATAAAAATACCTTAAACTTGCGAATAAAGCCATTTTTCGTGTTTTTTCAGCTATTTTCAGTTTCTGAAAGCGACAGAGCTCCCGCTGCAATTTTCAAAATTTCCGCTGTAATTGACCATTTCGCCCCAAGATTCCGCTGCGCCCGTGCTGAAGAGCAGTTCCGCCATTGCCTGTTACCTGTTAGAGAACCAGTTTCCGTCTAAAAACATGTATTTATCCTTTACGCCCCGACTGCACGAAAAACTCAGTTTCCTTTGTTTTTTTCGCTGAAAAAGTGGTTAAAAATCATCGCTGAGGCCTCCCTGAAGATTTTAAACCTGTGAAATTGCCCCCCAAACCTGCAAATTGTTCCAATTTCCTCCATTTCAGATATCCTGTCTGGTCTGTAAGAAAAAAAAAAACAAAAACCTCCATTTTGAATCCACAAGAACCAAAATGGAGGTCCCGGCAGCTCTTAATATCACTCCATTGAATGCTCCTCACCGTGAATTGGACTATTTACCTTTGATAGATGAAGATTTCCAAATTAAAGACCTGCTTTTTGATGAAAGTCCCCTATTGAGCTATTGTCACTGCAGAGATGAATACTCAAAGGGGCAAGATCTTATAGGGTTGTGGGAATCCAATCTCCCAAGGTATCTCATCCCCTCAGTCATTATTTTCCCAGAAATTGTCCACTATTGCCATTCTAACTATGATCCAACTCAAAGAGCAGTAATTTCCCCTAACCAGAATGTTATTTTCCCAATTACTGCTCAGTCTAACACAGTAAAGAACAATCAAAGAGTATCAGGATTAAAGAGTATCAGTGGTTAAAGTGTATCAGGTAAAAGTCAGAGTGAAAGTAAAAATGAAGTTACAGAGCGGTCAAAGGTAAAACAGTAAAAGTAATTACAGAGGCGGTAAAATGGTAAAAGAGATGAAAATACTTTCACCAACATTGAAGTTTATCTAAAGTGAAAGTAAAACAGTCAAAGGAACAAAAAAGTGAAAAGATGAAAAACATAACAAGAAGGAACATTTTTGCAGAAATTGCATGTTTTAGTCATAGTTTTGCAGAAACTATTGTGATCAATAAAAGATGAATTTTACAAAACTGAAGGAGGTTTATGTTCTTAAGCGGACCATCTACAAAAACCTCTCTCACTTTTCTAACATCTATTATGGTTTTGGAAATATTAAACAAAGTTGGAAAGCACGTTTTGCAGAAAATTACAGTCAAGTCATCATTTTTCAGAGAATATTGTGGCCAATTAGAAATACATTTCAAAACAATGAAGGAGGTTGTTGTTCCTAAGAGACCCATCTACAAAAACCTATCTCAGTTTTTGCACAGTGGTTTTATAATGAGAGATACATGCGCATCTTTACAGGCCATTTTTCAGACTCTGTAAAACTCTGTTTTACGCATATTTTTTACAGAGAATATTATGCACATCTGGAGAGGAATTTTGGGAAACTGAAAGAGGTTTATCTCACCAACATATTTATCCACAATAACCTCTTTCACTTTTTATATATCTATTACGGATTGAGAAATACGAAGATATCATTGGACCCCAAGTTTGCAGAATTGTTGGAGCAGATTGCACAAAGAAAGGAAGCAGTTAGTGACTTGGATGCCTCATCATCAACTAAGAGTTGGATCAGATTCGAATTATCCTCTTTGTCATCACCTATCCATCAAAAATAGTGCCAAATAGTTTGAGTGTCCTTTACTTTAGTTCTATTTATGTAAATAGTTGGAGAGATTTGTGAACCAATTTTGATATTTGTTTCAAGATATTTTAGTTTAGAATTTGTATAAATACTCCACTCTTGGAAGCATTTGGGTGGATTCTATTACTCTGCTGTAACATTGAGGTTTTCGGAATAAAAAGCTTTTGGACAAATTTACTTGTGGCTTACTGGATGACGTTTTGAAGCATTGGACTTGTTGCAGGATTCATGTGTTGGACTTCAGTTCAATAAGTTTTCCAACCCTTGTGTTTAAATTTTATATTAGTTTATGCTATCATCATATCCGTCTCTGAATAGTTTACATAAAGGATTGAAACAGAATTTGCTTAATTGTACTCTGTTTTCAAATGTGATTATTCTCGATGTTTTCTTCTGGATTAGTTATAAGCATGAATTCTTAATTGCTCATGTTATGCTGATTCAATATTGTTGATTACTGTAACAAAGAATCCTTCATTGCTCTTTGCTTGTAATCATTTCTCTTCTTCCTCTTGAATATGGTGAAAGATTCCTAGTTGCCTTTCATCCCTTCAAGACCATCCATCCACTTTAAATTTTAAGGATTGTTCTCTGTCTAGCTATCTTGCCCTGTAATACCATCTTGTGTTTAGAAAAGAAATCCAGTAAAGCCATCCTTAGACTCCATAGCCCAATGGACTGAAAGCCCTCAACCTTGCCCTTAGTTTGTGGATTCCACCATTTCCCCAAAACAAACTTCGAAGTCTATAACTAGCCTAAAATCATTCAAAAACAAAGATAAATCATAAAGAGAGAGCCCTCTCTGGATGCAGATTGGCTAGATTCTGCATCTAAAAGATTGGTTTGTGGTTACCTCGGGTATACTTTCCTCTTACACAACTTCTAGGAAAACCTGAGTGATAACAATTAAAATGCATTTATAATACTTTGAAGCAATTAATGCTTATGGTGTCTTTTAATACTGAGTTATTACTCTGCCCCAGCTGTAATTAATGCAAATAGATTTTATTCAATCCTTGCAAAGCAATTGAAGAGAGGATCGTTATAAACTAGGACTCAATATATTATTAGCATTCATTGCTTGACCGATGATATAGAATGCATATAAAACAAACGGGATCTGGGTAAAGCACGAATGTGGAAATCTTGTTGTACACAGTGAATGGCATTGATTTTGACATAAGATATTTTCTTTTACTAGTGTTTTATGATAGATTAGTTCAACTTAAAAGCTATAAGATGTTATAACTTTAATGTATCTAAATTTTACCTGAAGAGATAGTTAGAAATACATAGATTTTACAAACAATAATTTTGCAAAGAAATTTGAATGCTGAATTAACACACAAGTATGCCTTAAATAAAAGCATCTATAAAATCTTTTTCCTAAAATAAATTCATCAGTTTGAAATTTTGAATATTTATCCATGATCTTAGATTGTAGGAGTATATATAGTGATTAGTTTAAATGGTGTGGGTTAATTAAGTTGTTTGAGTTCCTTGGAAGATAAAACCTTAGTCATGTGTAAATATACCTAACTTTTAACATATCATACTTGACATATTATATTAATAGTTTCCTTTTACATGATGCCAGTATTCTGCCCATGCCTTAGAACCATGGCTAAAGGGGTGTGCTACATGACCAGGGGTTTGTAATTCCAGTCAACATAATTATAACTAATTATGAGAACAATATATCATTTCTTATATACCAGATTGCTTAAATAAAATATTATCTTACCGTATTAATTACACTGCATAGATATAAACAGAGATGGTTTCAAACAAAAAGCACCCAAAAAGGCAACAAAATTAAGAGGAGACACTAATTTCTATTCTTCGGTGCTAGTCTTTGATGACCACCATCACCATCACTTCCACATTCATCCTCATGCACCTCAAGATCTGCAAGTACCACTCTACCCCTACGAATAGATCAATGAAGTGAAAATTACAGTTAAAACATTATATATTTTTACAGAGAGTTACAACACACATTCACAAGAACGACACAAAACCTTCTCCATTAAGCATTTCCATGCTAGTGAAAAATGTCTACATAGGGCATAAAACACTATTATCAGAAGTCAATCACATATAAAGAGGATAAACACTAAACCCAACTAAACATTTCCATTTATTGGAATTGCCCATCATCAAAAGTAAGTAAAACCAATCTACAAATTTATGATTAAGTTACAAGCATGATATGTCACAGAGGCAAATTTTATTAATAGAAGGTGCCTTTCCACATGAAGGATCACAAAAACTGAAGTAGGATATGAGACTAAATAATTATTTCAACAATTTGTCATTGACAAAGATTTTATTCAACTTCCACATTATTGTCTAATAAAGTCTATTATTTAACAACACAGTAGTATTAATATTTAAATATCACATTTTAGAATACTATTCTACTAACATCTAATTATGTTTCGTATTATTATGATACTGTCGATTCTCAGAGCCAGCCAACAATTCCAACCCCACCTTCTCGTCTAACTTTTAGGGGATGACAGCTTTCACAGGAAAAACAGAGTCTTTACAAACAATACTAAAATATCACTGGAACATCACACAAGAGCCTTGACACTTGTGTGCATAATCAATAATGTTAAAAGAAATAATATTTACAATCAAAACCAATTCAGAGCCTCCTCATCCCAATCTAATCTTAAAAAAATTGCCACAATTTAAAAAATATGTGAAGGTTCAATGCCAATTATAAAATGTGTTTAACTGCAATATTGTTTCGAAATCAAAGTTCCCATCAGAGAACCTCTATCTATATTCCTCTAGTTCCCACAAATTCCTCCACTCCAGATATCTTTCACGTATCAATGTGTGAAACTGTGATTTTATTGGCATAGAATTGGGGTTGTTTTGTAACTAGTTAGCAATAATTGCTACCAAAGCAATACAAGCACTCTCCCCTGCAACACGTTCACTTCGTTGGTCAATTGAAGAAAAAATTACTTCAGTTGATGGCTTCATTTTTCCATCTCTTCTAACCAGTACTTTATGTTCCCAACTACTAATGGTAAAGTTGTCATCTCCAAATTCTACCCAGACATGTTCAGAGCTACACTAGAATCAATCTCATTGACCTGCAACAGATAAATAGATGTCAAATATTGACATAATATCTACTAGATATTGCAAGAGATAGTTAAACACAAATGAAGCAAAAAACAACAGGGTTCTATCAGTTTCTAAATTGATGTTGAAGTAAATTCAATACTTGAAAATAATCCATATTTAGAAGCATCGAACTGTAATAAAAAGTATTCAATCCAAACACAATATCTCAAACACTCATGAGTCGTGCCAAACTAAGTAACACACATCCAAAATTGTTTGTAGCACCAAATGAAGCACTCAAAAATGCCAAAAACAGTACAAGCACCCATCAGCATTACACCAATACTTTTCACTATGGTATGAATAATGTGACATAGTTATAAGGGAAGAAAACATCAAGAGACGAGTTGTATATCACTAGGGAAATTTGGAGCTCCTTTTATGTCAATACCATTTCCCATATTTGCTGCATTATAATGTGTGCTCTTTGTGCTGGTTGGTAAGTGGCTTCAATCAATCTAAATGAAATAAACATATTTGGAATTTTAGGCCTGTGAGTTTCTGAGTGCTCCTATTTTATGCTATTTTTTCTAGCAGCTGTTGGTGTTTCATTCATCCAATTCAGTAACATGAACTCAATGAGAAACCTGTTCATCTTGGGAGTTTCCTTATTTCTGGGCTTGTCTATTCCACAATACTTCAATGAGTTTTATGCTACTTCTAGAGTGGGCCCTGTCCATACAAATGCAGTATGGGTAAATTCAAAAGGAATTCTGAAGAATGCATTGTTTTTATTTTCAATGTAGGATCTAATAACTTGATATGAGGTTTTGTGCCAAATTTAATTTTTCATCTGTTGCAGTTTAATGACTTCATAAACACCATATTCTCGTCACCACCAACAGTTGCACTAATTATTTCAATATTTATAGATAACACTCTAGAAGTTGAGCAATCCAAGAGGGATAGAGGGATGCCATGGTGGGTAAAATTTAGAACATTCAGAGGGGACAATCGGAATGAGGAGTTCTACACTCTACCATTCAATCCCCTAACATGATTTTGAGGATCTGTTGTAAGATTGGATAATGCCTGCCAGAAAATTGTCAACTGAATGTACCATTATGATATTTCCAATTGGTTAATGAATTGGGATACTATGATATTTCCAATAGGTTAATACCAAGAGCTATCAAATGTAAATTCATGATTACAAATTTAGAAATTTATTTGCAGAGTGAACAGCTACAATCTCTCTGTGTAGGCTTTACAGTTTCTAAAACTAGAGCTTAGTTTTTCCAGCAAAGAGACTCTTTACAACAAAAAGTTCCCTCACAGAATAACACCAACTATCAAATAATAATTTATAGAATGAGAGGTATGTTTTCAATAACCTTATTTCTTATTACATTAATGATTGTCAAACACACAATGAATATTTTGTTGTGTGCTTGCAAACAAAAGGGAAATTCATAGAGGCAGAAAATAAATTCAGGCAGATGCCCTCTCACTTTCAATAGTGCTACAAAAAGAATGATGACAAAAAAATGGCAGTTACACTACATAATAGATGTTTGTGACAAAGGGTGATTTCCGTTGCAACTGCCACTCTACCCCTCAAATCATCTACCTTTCTATTCCTTCAAAAAAAAAATTGCAAGAACATTGATGAATCAATCATTGGGAGATGCATGCCTATTACCATCTCCTTACCTCACCTGTTACCATCTCCTAGCAAACCAATTTTCAATCTCTGATATCACCTCCATATCTGCTTGTAAACATGCAAGGTGGGTCCTCCTGAAATATGAGCCTGTAAAGAGCGATGATGAAGTGATCAGTAAGGTTCTCCATGACTCTGAGATTACCGCAATCAAAGAGTATCTTACAATAGATATGGATGGTAGTGTCTCTCGGTGTCCATGTTCATTTCATTCCAGGGAACTGGTTCTTTGCACATATTACATACAGTAAGTATGCATACATGTGGAATCGTGCTTGCTCTCCCTTGGGTGGATTGCGAGCTTTTGTCACATGGACTCTTAGCTAATGAGCCAATAGGTATGACCAATTGAATGAATTCCCCTCATTCACTACCGGGTTAAACAAGATAGTCCACCCCTCAGGGAAGGTTTTTGTGTCTTGTTGGCTGTAGATTCTGCAAGCTAGTATGACCAAAATCTGATAGGCTTTTCTCAGTGATTTTATCTTGTGCATCTAGGTGGATTTCTTCCTGAACTTCGTTGGCTCCTTCATCCAAATAATTATGATATCTCTTGTGTTCGTGTAGTTGTGAGTGGCATAGAACAGTGATTCCATGTTCTTAACTGGTGTTGCTCAATATTATGGTTTCCACATCAGTGTTTGATACAATTGAGCTGATCACATCCACACATGGGAAGCTTAGATACCTGAATGCAACCTTGTAAAACCCTGACTGCGCGATGCTGAGATACAACTTCCGAATTTCTAATTATTCCTGAAATTCCTTTCTGAAATCATCTTTGATCTGATGCCATGTCAATTCTGATCCCTTCTCTATGAACAACTGAGTGTCCAAGTAAAGTGGAAATTTAACTGGAACTTTCTCAACTGCTTCACCATTACTGCTTTCAACGGTTTCCTTTGAGGCATCTCTCTTTGATGCCATTGTGAACGTGACTATCAGAGAGGTGCTCAACAACTATTGTACCCGTGGGACAAAGATAGTGACGACAAGAAAATATCAATTATAAGAAAAACTACTTTCAGGACATGTTCATACAGCACACTCGGAAACTGAATGGAAGGATTTTGAAATTCTTAATGGGAAGAGGGTCTGAATGGTTGGGAAATTTGTGCACTACGCAGTCCCAGTAGTCAGTGTCGAAGCTTGTGGCTTGAGACTGCAGAATGCACAGTTCAACTCGGGAAGTGAGTTGGGAGAGTATGCGCATTGCACAGTATCAGTGGCTAAGGATGTTGGCTGAGGCTTGGCATTGCGCAATGCACAGTGATGCTGATATGTACTACACATTGTGTAGTTCTAGAGGCCAAGCTTGAAGTTTGAGCTTCCAGATTGCGCAATGCCCAGTTGAGAAAAATGAATTTTAGCCAAGGAAAAGGAAGATATGCCCAAGGAAAGTGTGCAAAATGTATAGATCTGAGAGACGGTGAAGACATGAGTGCACATCTGACTAAGTTTTGATGAAGCAAGAAAAATCAATTGTAGAAACTAAACAAATGAGAAGTGAATGAGATCGGTGAGGAGAGTCACTACAACGGCGACCATCGATGAAAAAATGCAGAAACCAATGCGACACTTGTGAAAGGAAAATGAAAACTTGAAACAACAATTATAAAAGCTAAAACAAGTTAAAATTCCAGCATGCATGCAAAGAAACAATCAAAACAACACGCATGCAAGTCAAACGATAAAAATCAACAAAAGAAGCAACTAAAAGTGATAAATTCCAAACTCACCTGGAAAAGTGACAATGATCGCATCGAAGGTTCCTTGACCTCCTTGCGAATGCTAGAGCTCCAAGATCGAATGTGATAATGAGCTCTAGGGCTATTGATTAAATATATTTGATAAATTAGGGTTTATGACACACATGTCACAAATCAAGGAAAAAACGACACTTGGTGGAAGTTTCTAAAAATATCAAGTCTGCTTCCTTCGGGTTACTAAAAATAGATCCCTAAATTTTAGGGATACTTTTCCGCTTTTCTATTTTCTACTTTTTTTGGGAAAACTTGCCATGCACCTCACTGGAAGGATTGCACAGTTCGTGAGCTTAGTGAGTGATTACACAGTTTCTAGTCTCAGTGTTGTGCTGCATGTCATGACTAAGTAGTTCCTGAGCTTAAGGTTGGACTTCCAGTCATGGTTATGCAATTATGATCATCAAGAACAAGACAGGCTTCATGAATTGTGCAGTTTTTGGGGGAAAGCCTATAATTTTTGTGCAAGATTTAGACAAGAGGTCAACTTGTGAGTTAGAATTTTTTTTGAGTGAAGAGCAAGTGAACACAAGAAAAACTGAAAGATAAACATCATTCAAAGCATAAATACCTTATATCAGTGCAAGGTAAGCTCTTGTGAAGGAAATTTATGCTCTAAAATTGAAGAAATGGAAACATTTTGGAGGGTGGTTGTACCCGCTATAACAGACCCATATTGCGATATGAATTGATAAATTCCTAGTTACAAATTTTTTATTGGATGATGCATTAAGAAGCAAGAAAGGAGTGTCTTCAAGATGAGACTCTAACCTTGATTGAATTATATTGTAAGTGGCTCCTCTAATAGGAAATCCCACTATCCCATTTAAATTAAACCTAAAATGGCTAAAAGTGATAATTTCATCTAGATTCTCAAGAATGCTCCCTTACAACAATTTATTGTGGGAATTTATTATCATTCAATTCTAATAGAACCTATGTATGGCCAAACTATTGACTATTAAATGGTCCAATAACAATTGTGATAAATATGAAAGACTCCTTCAGCAGGTAGAAGATGTGATATCATATAGAATATCTTTAGAAGGATCCAAACTTCTTTTGGATACACCAAAAGAAGAGATTTTCTAGCTGGAAAACAAAAGAACAAGGTTGTTGTTATAAAAATAAAGGAAGTGATTCCTAAAAGATATATAATTGTCGCTGGAAGCTAGAGATGAAAACATGAAATTTTAAGTAAAATTACAACCTAGTCAAGAAAATTGGACAAAGAAGACAAGTCGTGGGATGAAAATTTTGATGAAATTGCTTCTAAAGGGGTCTCTCATTTTAGAATATTTTCCAATAGAAAAATAAGGTCAAACTAAATTCAATTCTCAAAATATTTAGTTTCTTCCCCAAATTCGTGTATATGAAAAATAACCACCCACTCATGCGAAAAGTAGGGAAAGCGGAAATCTATTGAACCCTTCACATCTTTCAAAGGGATACGAACCTCGGTCCAAATGAAACACCCATCAAACTATTTATTACTTTATGTGAGTTCATTGAGGAAGATATTTTGAGGGTAGTAAAAGTAAATGGACTCTCATGGAAGGCATTGGATTCCTTCAACACAATAGTCATTACACATATACCAAATATGGAAATCCCCAAAATGTTTGAAAATCGTTGTCCAGACACACTCTATAATAGTATGTAAAAAATTATGTCCAAAATTATTTGTTGTAGGATCAAATAAAATCTCTCTAAACTAGTCTCTAGTGAGTGGTTTCGCTTCCTTAAAGGATGTCAATTATGTGAGTAAATTGGCATCACCTAGAAAGGGATACACAATTAAAAAAAAAAAACTTGAAGGCATAGAAAGGGTTGGCATATCTAAGGAATTTGGTAAAGGTATTTTGTTTTTCATTTGAATCATTCCAATCCATTCAAGATTTATTCTATACTTTTTCTCTTAGGTTATGGATTCCATATTCTTAGTGACCTTTTTAGTCCTAATCAATATATTAACCTTAAATTTTTTTCAACTTAAAAAAAGGCATATGATAGGTATTCCCACTCTCCCCTCTACTCTTCTTCCTAGTAGTAGAATATTTAAGCAAGGGACGCAAGGAAACTCAAAAAATGGATCCTTTAAAGGTATTCTAATAGGAAATTCCTATAATGTTTCACAGTCAACTTGGTGGATATGGAATCTTATTTTTTTGTGAGAGCTGAATAAACTCAAATAAATCCTATAAATGTTTTCCATAGCCCTGGAAGTGGTAGTAAACACTTCCACTTGTTTGGTAATAATTTTGGGTTTCTCTAAGAATGAAAAGGACTATGCAATCCAAAATTTCTCCTTTATGATATTGACCTTTATGGCTAGTTTCAAGTATTTAGGCCTCCAATTAAAGGATAAAATTTTTGTGAAAGATGACTAGAAATATGTCATAGATAATATTGATATAAAATTAAACAATTGGTGCAACAAATGGATATCCTATGGTGGTCATCTCGTGCTTGTAAATTTGTCATGGAGGCCATCTTAGTCTGTTGGATGTCTTTGTCTTGGATTTTGAAAGGGATCCTAGGAAAAATTCACTAAATTTGTTACCAATTATTATGGGAAAGAACTCAAGAAAAAAAGGGAATGACATTGGTATTCTAAGGAAACCTATTCATTCCAAAAAAATAAGAAGGTTGGGGACTCAAAACTATTTTCCTTTTCTCCGAACCCTTGGTGGACAAGAAATCTCATTTAGCAAAAAAGCTACTAGGAACATGTCGTAAAGCACAATTACCACAAGTAATATTTATTAAAGAATGGATTCACTCCCCAAATGAAAAAATCCAATTCTCTTCCATCATCTAGAAAGGCACCACCAGGACTTTCTCATTAAATGAGAAATAATTACGTTAGAAGGTTGGAAAATGAGAAAGTGTACAACATAGCCTTCACCCTTAGGTGGGAACAAAATATCAATATTATTTACCATTACCATTCATCCTTGATCTCACATTGAAGGTATTTTATAACTTGTGTCAAATTTCAATAGGGAAAACTTTGAACTCTAAAAAATAACAATGGTTTAAATGGAGAGTATTTGACCTAAATGAGTAATACATAATCATCTAGAACTCCTACACTAATTGTCCTAGAAAATTTAATGTATACATTAGTGAAGAAGAGGATGGATGATTAGGTGCTCAAAATTATAATAAAATATGAAAGTTTCCATAATGGTTTGGAACCTAAACGACAATGTATATCTTATCATTTTGAATTCGTCGCAACTCGTTTCGTGGAAAATCAATGCCATATGCTCCTAGAAACACGTTCTGTCCACTTTGTCACACACACAATTTTGTCGAAAAAAATTGCAGGGACAACCCAGTTAGTAGTCCGTACTGTGGATAATTTGAAGATTTCTGCAATTAAAGACAACCATAGAAGCTTGAAAACCACTAATATTCCCATTCATATCAATGGAATCCTTTGGCCAAAAAATTATGTTTGTGATTATTAACCTACATGTAGCTACAACAATATTCATTGAAGGATTTGACAAGCACTTGCATAGATGGTGGAAAGCGCTTTCGAAACACAAGTGTCCTACCAAGATAAAAATTGTTATGTGGCTATTGCTCAATAATAAATTCGCAATAATAAATTCGTTACTTTGGGTTCACTTAAAAAGAGAAGAAGTTATAAAGGTCCTAGAAGATGTAGTATATGTGAATCTAACCTTGAAATTCATATACATCTCATCCTCATTTTTCCTTTCACCAAATAGGTCTGAAGAGAAGTGTGAGGAATCTCACATTTGAAAACAAAATGGAAAGGAACCAATATCAAGAGGCCTTAAGAAATTGGCACAAGGACAAAGAAACAAAAACATTGAAAGCCTTGCCCCTTACCATGCATGGAGAGTCTATATTGCCATAAATGAAAAAATATTTGAAATAAGGACACTCTACCCCTTGAATATGTATCACAAAATTTGAACATCATAAGAGCTCTCTCGCAATTCTCCCTTGTCCATCAATGTGTAAGGCATTTTGATGCTCAAAAACCATGGGATTTTTTTTATGGAGCATTAAAAGGAACCCCACCAAAGGAAGATTGGGTGGAGTAGTCTTCCTCTCTAAAAATTACTCAGTTGGCTTCAAAGATAATGGAAAGATGGCACTAGTTAGTCAAAAAGTAATAAAAGTCAGCTTACAACCCTGAAATTGGTCTTACTTCTTGCAATTGAAGAGATAATCACTCATCTTCATGTACTAGGGGACTCCCTCCTTTTGATGCAGGGGGTGAATGGAAAAGCAAAAATAAGAAATTTATTATTACAACCCATATTATGAGACATCAAACAAATGTAATCATGTTTTATGCATACCGCCTTTACTCATGTTTATAGGGAAAACAATAAGGAAGTTAATACACTATCCAAACATAGCCTTGAAATATGGGAAGGAAATTGGGATATTTAGGAGTTCCAATAGGAATACATTTCTACTTATCTTACAAATCTCAATTTTATAGGATTTCTTGTTTCAAGGATTAATTTCTAAAAGCCTTTTTTACAACGACAACCTATGAAATATTTTGGAATACTTCAAGGAAAAAGGATAAATAAGTTTTTCTTCTCATTTGAATAGATTTGATTATGATTTCAAAAGGGATACATGCACCTCTTTTGCTTCTCATTTGAATAGATTTGATTATGATTTCAAAAGGGATATATCCACCCCTTTTGATGTAATGATATAAAAAATGATTTGTACTTTTAGTTGAGTGTTGATTGTTACACCTAACTTTGATTCATATTTAGACCTGGTCATCCTTCATTTTCAACCCTATAAAGATAATAGAAATACCCTTAAAAGTATTATGCTCATGCAATTTTGTTAATATCTCATAAAATTACTCAATTTTTTCTCATAAAAAAAATAAACAAATGAAAATTATTTATCTCTAGTTTCAATCTACATCAACACTCCACTTACAAGCCATCTTTAATAATATAATTTGATTTTGTATTTACTTAGTTATATACATGTACATATATAGCTCAAGTAAACATTCATTTTACCAACAAATACCAAGGTTTCCATACTAGAAAATCCTTTCATAAAGAACCTGAATGGTAGTGCATGGGCAATATAAACATATCTTAACCCAAGATGGAATTTGACAAACAAGAATTGCAAAAGTCAATTTTTTTATTAAAACTATGAAGCATGTAAACTGATAGATCAGTTTATTTTCAAATTCCAATGGTACACGTTGTCAATGGCCACTTCCCCATTATGGGCACTTTTATCATATGTCTTGTATTTTTAATGTTCCATAATTGTTTTACGGTGTCAAAATTAATCTAATCCCAGTTAAACATTGAATATGATGATCTTTGAAAATAATAGAGTTGCTAGAAAAGTAAATCACATGCAATAATCAAAAGAACACATCAAACGTTACTTTTAATAATTTTCAATTTTTGAGTGTATTTTTTATTTAAAAAATTAAATTATATATATATATATATATATGCCAGTAAAAATCATAACAACACTTCTAAATTTCATTAAAAACATCAAATAGACAATACTAATACTGAATATTAAATATAGCATTTTAAATTAGTATTAAATATAGAATTTTAAATTATTCCTTAATATATAAATACATTTTGATCACTATTGCATATTTGCTTTAATTTTCATTGCATAAGACCAATGAAATATGTTACAAATATTTTACAATGTGAGGCGAGAGTCTTTGTCATTCTCAATTCAGCGCAATCTTGCAAAGTACACTAAAAGGAAATAATGGAGATAACTTTTACAGACAAATTGTTGGCATATTACAAATTCAATGTCAACCACCATTTTCATAATCATAATAATCATAAAATTATCGAATCATGATGAACAAGAGTCAGCCACTAACGGAGCTCTTCCGACCACATGATGCTCACTCCTCAGCCGTTTCTTCACCCAAATCTCTTCCGTTTGTGACTTACAGCTGATCCGTTCTCTGATTCGGAAGCAAAAGCGAGGGGGAAGTTAAGGAGTGCCCTGGCTCCTCGAAATTTGAAGGCAGAACGGTCATATGCTAGAGCGACCTCTTCGGCGTTGAGGAAAGTGCCTAGCCAAACTCTGGCCCCCTTCTTGGCGGGGTCCCTGATTTCGGCTACGAATTTACCCCATGGTCAATTCCTCACTCCTCTGTAGTGCCTATCGTCGCTAGTCTCTCCACTCTTCTCCTCCGGCGGCTATGGCATTACCTTTGTTTTTCGTATAACTGTGGATAGAGAAGAAGAAGCATACGAGTGTTGTGTACTTTCATTGTCTTCTGATAATGATGTGTTGTCGTTGGTTTGGCATGGTCCACTGGCAGTGACGTGGTTGAAATCCCAGGTGACTGTATGGGAGAAGGACAATGAAGATGAGGAGGAGGATGGATGATTTCCTCCTGCATCATGTAGATCCATTTCTCCCTCCTCTTCCAGCAAATGGTGGTGAATCAACTCCAACAGCTGGTCCGTTGTAATCTTGTAATATTTTGAGATACAAAGATCTAGATTTGCAAAACAATGAACAAACTTGCAAGAGAAGGAAAGAGCGAGCAAGAATAGAGAAAAGAATGAAATTGATTCTTCAACATTAGTTTTGGAATAAATACATAAAAGCAACTAAGTTAAGCTTAGTTGTACATGCAATAACTATAGATAGTTAAAGCTAACTAAAGCTAAGTGTGCTTTATGTTATGTTAATGTGCACATGTACCAGATGCAAGCAGTGAGTTAACTTAACTAAGAAAGTGCACATCACATACAAGAAGTAAGTTAACTAAAGCTAATCTAGGCGCATGTACACCAACACCCCCCCTTAAGCATAACTTAGGTGAGTGTGATGCAAAATGAATGAGTCCCAGCAACATGGCCATTTTAGGTACCCATATACAATGCATAAAAAGGAGGAAAGAGGGAAAACCCAGTGGGAAGAAAACCCCCCCTCAAAATATAATGCAAAAGTAGAGAAAAGACAACTGCTAGGTGGTTGTGTCCTTCACCCCGAGACGATCTCGCAGGAATCGAAACTTCTGCTTAGTGAAAGTCTTGGTGAAAATATCAGCAGTCTGCTCGGAACTAGGACAGTACTTAAGATCCATGATCCCATTATGAATGAGTTCTCTAATGAAGTGCATGTGGATCTCGATGTGTTTGGTCGACTTCTGCTGCAGTGGATCTTTGCAAAACTTTAGCGTACTTTTATTATTGCACCAGATGACAATTGGACGATGGACACTGATCCCAAGCTTAGATAGGAAATGTTGTAGCCAAATTGCCTGAATAGTGGCATTGACTACTCCTCTATACTCGGCCTCTACTGATGATAAGGCAATGGCAACCTGCTTCTTGCTTGACCAACAAATTGGGCCGGATCCCAAACTAAGTACATAACCAGAGGTGGACTTGCGATCAATGGTGTCGCTAGCCCAGTCTAAATCTGTGAACCCAATGAGATTCAAAGAAAAATTGGTTGCATAATGAATCCCATAGGTGATTTTCCCCTAGATATATCGAAGGATGCGCTTTGCAGCATTCCAGTGTAATTAATGTGGCTCCTGAATGTATCTGGAAACTTCTCTCACAGCATAGGAGAGATCAGAACGGGAGTGAGTGAGATAAAAAATACTTCCCACAAGCTGGCAGTACAATGTGCAATCAACCAATGGTGTGTCTTTGCCATTCTCAAGCTTTATCCCTGATAAGAAAGGTGTGGCTGCTGGCTTGCAATCACTCATGTGAAATCGTGCCAAAAGATCTCTAGCATACTTTGGTTGAGAAATGGTAATCCTAGAATCACTCTGATTGATCTCTAGTCCAAGGAAGAAATTTAGCAAGCCCATGTCTGTCATATAAAACAGCTTATGAAATGCAGTTTTAATCTTAGTAGTGACAGACGCTGAACTACCTGTTATCAAAAGATCATCTACGTAGAGTACTATGATCAACAAGGAGTCATTTTTCTTCAAAAAATAAACATTGGAATCAGATTTGCAGCGTACAAACTTTTGATATAACAATAAGAATCCATCTTTGCATACCATGCTCTAGGTGCCTGCTTGAGGCCAAGAGAGACTTCTTTAGCTTGCATACCAGAGATGAATTGTGCATGTATCCCGGTGGCTGATCCATGTAGATTTCCTCCTTGAGATCACCATGAAAAAAGGCATTCTTCACGTCCATATCATGAACCTCCCATCCTCTTGTTGCTGCAATGGAGAGAGCTAGCCGAATGGAATCCATTTTTGCCATTAGAGAAAAAGTCTCATCATAGTCAACACCATGTACTTGCTGAAAACCTTTTGCTAGCAATCGTGCCTTATATTGACTAACTTGGCCATTTGATGCTTTCTTGGTCTGGTAAACCCACTTGCACCTCACAAGTTTGCGATTGGAAGGTAGCGGAACCAAATCCCAAGTCTGGTTCTCAATGAGAGAGTTATATTCCTCATCCATTGCGGTGTCCCATTCAGGATTCCCACTTGCTTCTGCATAAGTTTGTGGATCAGATCCATGCATCATATAAGCATGCATGGGCATGGATGGCTCCATAGCTAAGAGTGCTTGTGGATCTTCCTCAAACAGAGGGATAGAGGCAGAATCATCAAGGATATCACTCATGCTGCACCATTTTGTGTTGAAGCTGGTCGAGAATCTTCCGAACTACATGTGGAAGTATGATTTCAATGTTCAACAACTGGTGGTCCAACAGGCGTCACAAGAAAAGACTCATCTTCATCAGAATTCTGATCTGAAGTTTCATCTACATACTCATCAATGAGTGGTGATGGAAACTTGGTAACAAGTTCATTCGCTGGTGCATGCAAAATATCTTCGTCAAACTTTACACTCCTTTCAATAAAGAGCTCTTAAGTGTGGATATCAAGCAATCTGTACCCTTTGACTTCATCATAATATCCAACAAACATGCATGCTTTACTTTGAGGCTCCAAATCCTTTCTCTTCTTTGTAGGAATGCGGGCCCATTCTCAAGATCCAAAAATGCGGAAATGACTAACTTCCGATTGCATGCCAGTGCAAGCCTCAAAAGGTGTTTTTCCAGTAACAGATTTATGAGGAGATCTGTTCTGGATGTATGAGGCACAATTGATAGCTTCAGCCCACAATTCCGACGGAAGAGATCTTGCATGCAACATGCAATTAGCCATCTCTTTCAAAGATCGATTTTTCCTTTCAGCCACGCCATTTTGCTGTGGAGTGTAAGGAACTGTATGCTGCAACTGTATGCCTGCTTCATTACAAAGATTCTTGATATATTTGTTGACATATTCTGTCCCATTATCTGTGTGGAGTATCTTGATGCGTTTTCCAAACTAATTTTCCGCATGCGCTTTGAAAATCTTTAGATGTTGAAAAACTTCAAAATTGAGTTTCAAGAAGTAAACCCAAGTGAATCTCATGTAATCATCTATAAATGACAACACATATCTTGCTTTGCTAATTGAAAGCACTGGAAATGGACCCATGAGATCACTATTGATCCGGATTTATGCAGTAACGCAAAAGAATAAACACATAACCATAAATACAGAGATGCAGCGGAAATAACACTTCATTTCATTAATATCAAAGAACTGAAGTTTGCTTACAGACAGAATGGAAATTAAACTAGCTAGGGCGCTGGTAGCTATCTCTGAGAAGAGATGTGGCGGCTACAGGCCTCTGAAATGAGTTACAATGAGGCTCGAGGGCCTACTTATTATTGAGAAACAATGGAGAACTCTAAACATCCAAAAACCTAACCCTAGGAGATGAAGCGCCAAAACTATGGGCCCCGTTTGGGTAAATTGGTGTTTCAACTTCCCAGGGACGTAACTCTGGCATACTATCTCCGTTTGACGCACATGATATATCATTAGAAAGATCTATCTGAGGACTACAACTTTCACCACGAATATCCATTCCGAAACTGAATGATATTAGCTAGAAGGCGTGATGCCAAAAAAACGTCATTTAGGGCCTCAAAACGGCTCCGGAAGTTCAGGACCCGAAAAACTGCTAAAAATAGTAAGTTGTGCCGAAACTGAAAAACTGAAAGAGGAAATGGTGGGGCCCCAAGTGGAATAGGCGGGTGGCCACCAATATCCACCTGGATCAACTATGTACAAGTTCCAAAGGTGAAGAGGCTCTCCATGCATGCCCCTTCTCGAATTTGTCTTGTGGATGCTTTCCAAGAGCACATCCCTTACAAACACCATTTGAAAATTCAATGGTCGGCAATCCTTTGACCATCCCTTGCTTGCTAAGCTGTTGCATATATCTGAAATTCAAGTGCCCAAATCTCTCGTGCCAAATCCTATTTTCTTCATTTGCATGCGTAAGTAGCAAAGTGGAATCTGATTAAGGAACAAAATCAGAAAATGTATACAGACGAGATTGATCATTTACCTTGCCAGATGCAATCTTCAAGTTGGTTTACATGTCATAAATGATCATGGAATTCGGGGTAAATTCCACTTTCCTTCTGCTGCCTGTGTGTGTCATCTGATACACTGAGAGAAGATTCACAGAAAGCCTTGGAATATGCAAGACATTCTCAAAACTTCCATCTTCGAGTTGCACTCTTCCTTGTCCAATTGCTGCAACTGCAGAATTATCCCCCATGAGAATAGGAGGACATGAGTATGCATGTAGAGAAGAAAAGGATTCCTTTGAAGAAGCCATATGATGTGAAGCTCTTGAATCGATGATCCATTCTTGCGGTGCAAAATGAAGAGCAATCAAAGCATGCCCATTACCTCTTGGATCTAGTGCTTTTTCTCCAGACTTCTTCTTGGCATTCTCAGGAATGTGGTCTCCAACGTTGTGTTGTTGGAGTGTCTGCGCCATAAGATCTATAGTCTTCTTCATGCATGCAGATTCAGGATGAAAACCACGGTGGCAATAATTGCACATTGATTTCCATTTCGTTCCTTTCCTTTCCTTTGAGCTGGATGATCCATCAGGGGGTTTGGGATTTCCTCCCTTTCTTGGATCAGGATCCTTCTTCCCTTTTCCTTTCTGATGGTCTTTTGAATTTGTCTTTCCTTTTGCATGCACAGTAAGTGCATGCGTATTGGAATTTTTAAGTGTGCGCATTTTGATGAGCTTATCTTGCTCATGCATCAAAGACTGAATAAAAGAATCCAATGAGGGCATCTTCCAAGCTGCACCGGTTGCAGATCTTACTGTGTGGAATGTAGAGACGAATACTGCATACTCTGGACCAAGTTTTGATAAAATGGAAAGAATCAACTGATTTTCTTGCTTGGATTTGTCGATCCCGCCTCCTTTCAACTGAAGCAACAAGGCTTTATACCTTGTGAAAAAATCTTGAATGTTCTCAAAATTTCTCGGATCTAATGAGTTTAACTCATTTTCGAGAATGTGACCTTGCATTTCATCCTGTTTTCCAAACAATCCTTCCAAAGTTTTCCATACTTCATTTGGAGTTGAACATGATTCAACATGAAATAGCAGTTCTGGAGAGATAGATAAACATAGGATGCCGAAGGCCTCGTCCATGCGATTGAAATATCTTGTTTTCTCCATTGCCGATGTTGGTTCAACTTCTGTTTCCATGGTTATTCGAAATAAGCCTCTACTTCTGAGATGAAGTAGAATCTTTGGCTTCCATTCGAAGTAATTATATGGAGTAAGAATTGTTGATTATGGAAACTCCAATTTAGACTCCATTCTTTGTTGTTGCTTCAATCTTCTGAACCTGCAAATAAAAATTGCTTGTGCACTGATTACAAATCCCTGCGCTCTGATACCATGTAAGATTTTGAGATACAAAGATCTAGATTTGCAAAACAATGAACAAACTTGCAAGAGAAGGAAAGAGTGAGCAAGAATAGAGAAAATAATGAAATTGATTCTTCAATATTAGTTTTAGAATAAATACATAAAAGCAATTAAGTTAAGCTTAGTTGTACATGCAATAACTATAGATAGTTAAAGCTAACTGAAGCTAAGTGTGCTTTATGTTATGCTAATGTGCACATGTACCACATGCAAGCAGTAAGTTAACTTAACTAAGCAAGTGCACATCACATGCAAGCAATAAGTTAACTAAAGCTAATCTAGGTGCATGTACACCAACACAGTTAGTCTAGGTGCATGTACACCAACAAATCTCCATGGCAATGTGAGGCAAATGAGAATATTCTTCACCTTCAGATCGATTGATTTCACCTTCAAGTTTATTGTGAAGTTAGCGACGAAATGGAGTGAGGAAGATTAGGCAATCTTTTTCGTCTTCCAATTTGGGAAGTGAATGAGAAATATATAGCAATCAAATCATCTCCATTTCCCACTTATGGCAAGTGCATTGCACCTGCTTTCCCATACTTTCGTGGCACGTTCCGACATGTATTTTCCATTTTCCACTTGCCAAGTTGCGAGCATTCTCACGATGCCTTTAGTAGTCATTGGGTCTTTCTGGGTTTTTGGGGAATGGTCTGACAAGAAGATAAAGACGGTGGGAAATAAACAAGTCACATAACACACGTGGTCATGACCTACGAGCAAACATCATCCATTCTAGAGAAAAAAGTTACAATAAAAAAAGTTTGCTTCTTAAATACATTGTCCAGAGAAGTTACAAATTAGGTTCGAAAGTTTTTTTTTTAATTTTGGTATTTTTTTTTTAAAATGAATTATATGAATATTTGAATTATGTTTTTTAAAATAATATCAAATTTTTTTGAGTATTTAGAATCCATCCTAAAGCTTAACCCTTATTAGACTACTCTGCTAAGTACGATGTATATATTGCAGCGGTCATCACGCCATTCGTCTCGTTGACTCTTTCTTGGTATGGTGTGATAAGAAGATAAAAGAAGTGGGACATAAACACGTCACATAAAACACGTTCTCACGGGCAAACATTATCCCTTCCATATAAAATAGTTCAATAAAGAATGAAAAAAAAATTCGTCGGCTGAATGACTAGCTTTAAATATTTAACTAACTACAATATACGTGCTTAGGAAAACTTAAATATAATGTTGCTAACTAAGATGTATTTATGCAAAACTCAAAACACAATAGTTTTTAAAGTTTGATATTTTATTGTTATATTTTTTAAATTCTATGATACAATTCTAAAATTTAATATTTTATGGTCTCTTTTTTTAATTCTATAAATTATAATTTTTATTTAAATTATATTTTTAAATATATAAATTAATTTAAAATTTGAAGATTTTAAATCAAATAAGTTAAAATATATATTAAAATTAATTAAAATTAATTTTGAAATTACATTTTCATATTATTCTTGATATAAAAATTATATTAGAAAATTTATATTAGGCTAGTTTTATATTCGCCAGATTTGAACCTAAAAACTTTTGGAACATAATATTTTATTTACCTAACTATTATGAATTGAGTTATCTAAAGAGCTAAAAATAATATTAGAATTAGTTGAAATATAACTATATTTAAAATAATAATAATAATTAAAAACAATTAATATATAAGTTAAATATATATCCATTTTAAAAAGTCATGTAACAAGATTATTACAATGGAGATTCTCCCACTTTATCATGGATATTCTTAATTTATAAATAGCTTTTACTACAATATCATGACTTAATACCATGACTAATCAATACAACATGCCCAAAAAACCACAACTTATTTCATATAACATTTTTGTTAATTAATAAATTTAATTAAAAGGCAGAAAAATATATAATTACTTAGAAATAAATCTTAATCTTTGATTTATGTATACTATTAAGAATGTTGTAAAATATTATGTTGAGGTTAAAATTTTGAAAGTCCTATTCCAAAATAAACACCCTTATCAATATAACACTTCAAATTTTGGATTGCCCTTAATTTATTTTATTAAAGTGAAACATCTATTTAAAGACTCTTTATTGGATGAATGCAGTTCTATGAACTAACATACTCCCAAAATAGGGGAAGGGAATACTGAAGAGAAAGAGGTTAAATTGTTAGTATGGTTAAATCTCTATTATATATAAATGTATTGAATGCAAAATTAACAATTCATTTCAAAGGAGTCTTATAAGGAAACATAGTGTTTGTCACTCAAGTTATAAATTATGCTCTAGAAAAAATTACATAAAACATTATAATCTCCATTGATGAATGCTGAATTAATAATGGTTAATAAATAAATTGAATCCTGTCTATTAATTAGATTACCTTATAAAAATTTAGACTATAGCAATTTTAGACTTAAATTATTTCCATAATTTAAATTTAAAATATAAAAAAATTATCAAAATTTCTATTGAATTTGTGCCACCAAGGCACAGTTAGTATGTATTCTATAACTATGTATATCTACTTATGGAAAATCTACAAATGAAAATGCCACATTTTTTTATAATAAAAATGATTTATTGTATTGAAATAACTTTTACTATTCTTGCAATTACAATTGAATGTATATTCCAAGTTATGTTTGAATATATTTTCTATTTAAAACCAAAGGATAATTGGAATTGGAATTCTAGATAAATTTTCATGTTAATGGAACATAACTGTGAAAGTCAACCACCAAACATTCATATTTCTTTGTATAAATCAAATAAAATAAAATTTTAAAAATAACACGCATTCGAAGGTCATGCAAGCACATGGTGTGTCAGTGAATGCTCCCACCTACCCTCCTTCCCCTTTCAAGGCACTACCTTAATTTCTAAGTCATGGTTTGAGAGGTCTCGCTGATCCCAACACATCTTATTTTGATTTTTCCATCCAAATTTCATTCCTCTCTCTACCACAATCTTCATTCCTATCGATTGCAAGCCTTTCTTGAAAATTAGGAGATGCAGGTTGGACCCGATAGTCTTTCCCAAATAAAAGTCGTTATAAAAGTTTCTTCTTTCCATTTATCTATCTTTTCTCTAAATTATGCGGAATTAGATTGGTGCCTTGATGAACTTGTTCATGAAAAATTTCGGGGCTATAATTCTTCTAGTCTATGTTGCACGAGTTTCTGGTACGTGGGTAATTTGGGTATGTGGGAACAAGTATCTGGTACTGCTAGAAGCTTTGCCCAAATTTACAGGAAATGTCAAGTTGGGAGAGACAATAGTATAATATATTAAAATTTAAAATTTAATATATATGATTTTATTTTATTTTAAATAGTGTAAAGATTAAATGTACATACCAAATTGAATTTTCAAATGATTCAAGAGACAACCATAAAATTTAAAACCAACACTAAATTTCACCCAAATCATATTGATGTTCATACTAGAAAAAAACTTAAAAAGGAAAATGTCTAAAGTCATACATAATTCACAATTCCCAATAGCCAAAATATATCAACAAAAATACAAACCTTATGATCATATACTACGATCTTCAGCATCAAGGAGATCCATATAATCTTGAGCTTGACTAGGTTCTGGATCAACATCATTATCATCGTCATAAGATGCAATAACGTCATCTAAAGTTATGCCAAACAATCATGCATTTGGTAAAGGATTGTCATCATCATCGTCAATTTGGGTAGCATCTTCACTGTTCACATCCCACCATGCAGCAGGCCTTCTAAATATTATGGTATCTTCCTTGAACAAAGTCAAAGACTACTATGCACATAAACAAGTTTCTTTGCTCTCTTAGAGGTAATTCTATTCCTTTTAAGAGAGAGTATGGAACTATAAGTGGACCAATTCCTTTCAACAGTTAAAGAACTAGAAACCTGAGATAACAAACGTGAAGCAAAATTTCGGAGCTTTGTGACCTGCCCCCCATATTTTCTCCACCATCTAAGGGGTTTCTTCTGAGCATAATGCTTGATGTCCCTATTTGCATCTTGGTTGAATGTAGGAGGGCTTAATGTACCCAAATCAATAAATTCCTCCCATATCATACGTGTTTCATCAACAATATACATCTTAATTATAACATCAAGAAATTGTTGTTTCACCTCTTCATCATCAATAGGAATAATTCATTTTGGTCTTTCCATATACCACTTTGGATTAAGTGCATATACAGGAATGTGAAGGGAGGTATTGATTTTAAGGCATATTTTCTCTATCATCTTGTGGATTTCATGGAAAAATTCCAAATTAGAGTTTCTTTAGCAAATTATGTGCTAAACCTTGCCCACCATGGTGTCAATACATTCATATATTTCTCCAAGAGCAGGAGAATTTGAATCAACATACTTGATCAACTCCACAATCGGAGTTGTGAAAGAGACAACATATCTACAATAAGCCCACCAATTCTCATCAAGAAGCATTTGTCTTATCGTCTTCACTTGAGGTGACTTAGACTCGGTCCATGCATTACACTATGAAGAAACAACAATGGCTTATAAAGATGCATAGAACTCAACCATGTGCTCAAGCAAAATAAAGTATGTGGCATATCTTCTTTCCGCATGTTTTAAAAAATGCTTTTTTGAATACATCCTGTAAATTTCCAATGAAGCATGGTGGTTGCAGATGAACATTTTTGTCTCCCTCACATCTTAAATGATTTTTGCAATGCACTGTATTTTATCAATTTCTTTTAAGATATTATTAAGGGCATGTACATAACAAGGAGTCCAAAATATATGCCTATATCAACTTTGGATCATCAATCTCATTGCTCTACAAACGGTTGTTGAATATGTGATGACATGTACCACATTTGAAGGACCAACCTCATCAATTGCATCCTTCAACGTTTCAAACATGAAAATAGCATCCTTAGTTTTTCCACCACAATCAATTGTGTTTAAAAAATATGGCCCTTATGGTGATGTGACAATAACATTCAACAAAGGTCTTTGTTGAATATTTTTCCAACCATACATGAAAATTGAACAACCTGAATGAACCCAATATTGTTTGAGGTCCTCCATAAGTCCATTCATTCTTGTCACCCCTCTATATAATAATGAAGTCCTCATTTTGTTGTACCATGGGGGTGCATACCCTGTCCCTGTAGCTATGATTTTTCTCACCATTTCTTTATAGTAGGGTGAATAAGTGGCATTGAATGAAATTCCATTTTCTATAAAAAAAAAACCTATTATGGCATCATCTGCTTCATCCCTATGCAAGACATTGTACTTCTTTTGAATGGATTCACTTACACTAGTCCTCCTAGTTCTAGAACTCACTTGATTAGTCTCATTTTGGATGTGACTTTGTCCATTCATACATTGGGATGAATCTTCATGTCTACCTCTCTTATTATTAGGAGATACAATGTTACTCACATTCATTCTTTCCATTTGCCTTTATGTGAAGCTTAGTCATCTCCATTATTTGTTTAAGGTCACATGTGCAACCCTTCACTCCTAACCTAGGTATTCTCAAAAGATGATGTCATAATCTTGTATAGCTACCCTTAAAAACATAGTCACACAAAGTGCATTGCCATTCCTCACAATCCCCATTGTTTTTCACCTTGTTTTTTGTTATTTTTTTCATCAACTTCGTTAAGGGCTTCCTGGAAATGTTTCTTTATTGCTTGTGGGTACCTATTGTTTTCTTTGCATTCTGTTGTTGAACTTGTGGAGCTTGTGGACGTAGTGGGAGTCTCATCTTGCTGTTATTGTTTCCACTTTCATTGCCCAACCCTATATCCATGGTATCAATACTGAACATTTACATTAAAATACAAAAAAAATATTAGAAGTGGAACAAAAAAATAGATTTTACAATGTACATATATGAGAGACAAAATATAACTAAAAATACTAGTATTTAATTTGCATATTCTCATAAACTAATAAATGAAAAATATATATATATATATATATATAAATTCGTAGTTATTTAAAATTTTCAATATACTTCCTCAATCTTCCCATTGTAGCACATTGTCCAATATGGTAAAGATTTTCTAAGGATGTTCGCTCAAAATTCATATTCATCCCTATAAATATAGGGAAAACAAGAATTTAAAAAACCAAAAATTCAAAATAAGTTATAATGTAAAACAATAAACTAAACTACCAAGATTAAGTGGTTGTAAGGTGGATATGGACATAGAAAATACTAAATAGAGCACAAAAATTTGAATTGGAAAAATTAAAGTTGATTGTCCACATTTTAAATCCATTGTGAAATCAAAATTTTTGGAGGTAAATTTAAAATTTATTTAAAAAAAAAAAAAAAAACTCAAAATATGTTGAAAATTTGTTTCACTAAATTCCTAAGAAAAAACTTCAAAATCCAAAATAATTAGAAAATAAAGTTTTACAATTAAAAATAAGAAATAAATTATAATAAATATGTTATCAATGTAAATATTAAAAACTTATACCATAAATGTAAAAAAAATTAAATTAAATCTAAATTACAGTTTCTTTTTAGTGATTTTCACGAGTTTTTTTGGTGGTTTTCATGGTTGTTCTTTGTGGTTTTCTAGGTTGTTTTTTGTGGTTTTTGTATGGTGGTGTATGATGGGTTTTCATGGTTGTTCTTTGTAGTTTTCTATGTTTTTTTTTTTGTGGTTTTTGTATGTATGATGGGTTTTCATGTCATTTTTTTTTTGCAAAAAAAAATAATTGAAATAGGAAAAAAATAATAGGAAACCTACCTTTGCCTCTAGACAGTGGTTGATTTGACCTTCTGGGATGTTGTTGGGGTCGTTGAGTGGCTGGATTGAGCTCCTTCATTTCGGGCAAGCTTTCAAACTCTCATTCAAGCTCCTCTTTCCCTCACGGTCAATGCAAAATGGCTTGCGTAGACCACACACAAGGTTTCTAATGAAAAATAGATGTTGGATCAAGTCTAAAGCTCGATCAAGCTTTATGGCTCAATAGAGCCACTTTCTTTAATTTTTCACCCAAGTTGTATTGGCGGGAAATTTAAAACAATGGCTCGATTGAGAAGTCTCTAAACCCTCAAACAACTCAATCGAGGGCTCAAATATTGCTTGATAGAGTGCTTAAAAAGGCTCAATCGAACTGTATTTTTTCACCCACAATGCGCCCTCGCTTGCTGAAAAGTGTAATCCAGCTTCATGCATAGACCCCATAGTTAATATGGACCTAAACTAGTAGTCTTGCATTCCATAGTGGATTATCATAAGCCTTTAAATATGCTTCATCATAAGAAATACCACGGACAAATACCATGAGACAATACCATGGGCTTATAAACCACCATAGTAAACCCATCAAATGACTAACTAAAACTTATCTTAACTAGTCTATGACATAAACATTTAATTTTAGTTTAATTTTAAATAATTTTACTAAGTCACATAACATTACATTGCATTACAGTACATAAAGTTTTACAATATCGTTACACACTCTCCTAATGAAAATAATTTTTTCTATTGCAACTTGATTTATTATAATTATTTAAGAAAAAACATATTATTTAAAATCATTTATAAAAAATAATAATAATAACAATAATAATAATAAAAATACTTAATTTAATATATATTTATATTAAAAAAATCAAATTCTTAATCAACTAAAAAAACATAAATCTTATTTCACAAAAATAAAATTAAAAATAAAATCTCTTATTCTATAATTGAAATACAACTTAACATTTAAATATAGCTTATGAAAGAGAAGTTGACCAGGCGAAAGCAATTACATCAGCGGTGGCTAAAACATCACTTCTAAGTGAAAATTGGTTCGATCCATAAGAAAATCTCATTGAAAAAGTTGGGCATTGCAATTTGTGTTGTAGGCCAAGCACCAAAGCATCTTTGCATGCAGACAATGAATAAGGGTTTTGAGAGAAACACCCTCTACCATGCCTTTATTGGATCAAGGTTTTAAAGAATAAACTTTAATTTTATTGGGAAAACCTGCTATCATTTTTGTTTTTTCTCAGTTATCTAATTTTCTTAGATTTATTAAATTTATGTTTAATTGCTTTTATTTTATTTTGATACATTGTCTATTGATGCTTTGGTGTAAGGAATTGTTTTTAGATAGACACACTCTAACACTTTAGTTGAAATCTAATAATATTTTTGAGAATTTTGTTATATGGGGCTAGGTAGGATTTCATTGGCTTAGACCTTTACAAATGACTAGTAGGTTCCATTCTTATTAGAAAAGGAGTTGCATCTTTCCTTGGGAGCTAAATTATAAAATAGTGTCATCTAAGTGTAGGAGGTTCTATAAGTATGGCCACCTTGTGAAAGATTGAGTGCTCTATTTCACTAGAAAAATGGGCCCAAAAATCTTCTCCATTTTGCAAATAATGATCTCTCTTGGCATTGGGAAATGCTTCTCTCACATCTATACATGTCTCCCTAGTTGGTGACCGTCCAACATTGGACTCCTGGAAAAGAGATTAGTAGTGGAACATCGAGTTTCTAGCATGAAGAACCTTTATATTGAAAAATATAACTCTTTTGCTTTGGGTAAGACTCCTATTTCTTGCCTTTCTCCTCTAGATGTCAATGGTCTAGTAGAATTTGGACTTTCACTCCACCAGATCTCTGAAGGCTGAGAAGGTGACCAAAAAAGGTAACCACATACCACTTTGACCTAGTAGCTAGCCCTACTAGGTTGAGAGTGCTCTCTCTGTGAGATCTCTCAATCAATTGAGATGATTGGAGATCAATCAAAGTCTTAGGCTAGATATTATGCTCAATGGTTTTGAAAGTTTGAAGGTATGATGTTGGATGAGGGAAGGAGTTATTGTAGCTAGGTTTAAAATAACAGAGGGTTACAGCACAACCAAAAATAGGAGCAAGGTAGCAATAAATTAATGATGGATTTGGGAAATTTAGTTGATGTAGTGTAGGTTTTGAATAATTAGAGAGGCGCTGGTGAGAACTTCAACCATGAATTCACCAATCTGGAAGACAAAAACACAAAATGTTATTTCCAAACAAAACAAAACTTTTAAGCAAAAATTCTGTATGTTAACCTTATGGAAAATCACTGATGAAATGGAAGATGGAAATATGGCATGCATAACAATCATACAAAACCATAATACAAGAGGCACAACATCAAAAATTTACTGCACAAGAATTCCTAAAATATAGATGCAAGTGATTCCTTTGATTATTGAAAATGGTGAAATACAAGCTACAATACTCTCGATCTCTGATGTACTATAATCCAACCCTTGATTACTTACAAAAAAATTATTTTAATAGGCCAAATTACAATGGCCTATTTTTCCAAAAAAATCTGTCTTTTTGCAAGAAAAAGTAAAATATAACAATATCTCCTCAAACTATGGACAAAATCAAATCAAGGTAAAAATAAATCAGATAGTTGCAAAGAGGCCCGAATTGTTGAGTTGCCAGTTTGATCTGCTGGCTGGAAAATAACTGTTGCCAATTGTCCATAATGTGTTGGGTTTTGAAATTGTTTTTTGATTTGGGTTTGATCCTTTTTCTGGCTTGCTTGGTGCCTTGCTGATTTTTCTCCATGAAATCTGGATCTGCTTGTTTGGATGCCTAAAGATTAGGGATATAATTTTCACATCTTTCCCTTGCTAACTGATTTTTCACCTTTGACTTTGATACTCTGCCTCTATTCTTTCTGGTGAAATTTGTAGATAAGTGAGGTACAAATGATGAGAGTTTGGGACACCCATCCATGCACTGTGTATAAACCACAATCCTTCTTGGGTTTTTCTTTCTTACTTAATCCACTGTCAACTCATCAACAGGTGGCTTGATCTTTGGATCATTTTGTGTTCCCGTAGATATAGGTGTATCGATATCTGGGTTCTCCATGTGATTTAGAAGCCATGTCATTGCATCCTTGACTCCTGTATTTGAGGTGTTGATAGCATATTTTTCACAATGAAGACAGAGAAAACCCATGGCTGTAAGCTATGACACAATAGCCTCACTAGCTGAAGGCCCCTTAGTAAGTTTTCTTGAAGCTTGATATTGTTGTGATACAAGATCACCTATTCCTGTCAAATGCATAAGAATGAAACCCAGGAATGAACTCCTTTCAGATTTTCCTAAACTAATAGGTCATGTTGTAAGCAAAGGCGCGTCAAAAATAATGCAAAAGCCATATATGCTTTCTAGTTGTGCATTCAAATAAGGATTGCGAACTTTTGGGTATGAGAAATCTGTGGAATGTAGATCATTTTGAACATCCATATCATTTTCATTATCTTCCAGGTAAATTCCAGCCCCCACAAAAGCATTTGACTCAACCCTAATAGCAATTGTATGACTATGAATCTCCTTTCCTTCTTGCAAAGCTGACAGAGTAGCGCACGCCTTGAGCACTTGCACGAAAAGTGTAATGGCCTAGCTATGTGTCAAACCCTTGCATTTAGAGATCGAATATCTTGAACAATAATTTTTTTTTTGCTTAGTATGGGTTAGATCTAGTCTCAGATTGTGAAGGATGCTTCACACATACAATATCATCCAGTTTGTTGCCATCTAGTTTTTACATCGTGACACCTTTCATACTTTTGTAGTGTTTCATGTGTTTTCTTCTAAAAATTGAATTTGAAATTCTATTGCTTATATATTGGCTACCCAAAATCTAGCATCTTGAAAACAAAAGCACAACACTCGCCCTTCAGATTTGGAAAAAATCTACAGTTGCTCAGTATTTTTCCACCTATACCCTTGAATGATCAAATGCTACCACATGCCCTTAGGTACATTCTTTGGCAAGACCAATCTATTGATTATGGCCTGAGCTTCAAAAAGTACATCGTTATCATCTTCAGCATACAATATTTTCTTAATTGCCACGACTAGCTCTTCATTCATTGCTTGAATGTGAGAAGCATAAACTCTGCCATTTGAAACTCCAATAGGCTTCCCATGTTTAATCCCTGCAGGATTAGATGTTCCTTTATTTGGCTTTGGAGATTCAACTGGAGCTGCAAATTTTATTTGTGTTTCTTTTCCTTTGGATTTTCACTCCACAGGATTGTAATTTCTATCATCGATTCCATCATTTACGAAATCACAATATCTTTTTAACCATTGGGGGAATTCTAGATTGTCCAATGGCTACCTTTAAACAAGCTTGTTAACCTCAATGTGCTTGGGAAATTTATTTGATATGGAGATGAAATAAAAAACGCATCCCCTGTTTGCTTAGAAACTGTCGCGAAAGTTTAACTGGTTAAAACTGTGAAATTGTCAGTAAATGTCTTCAGCCAATGTATTGCTACAGTTAGAAATAATTAATTCCTACTTGTCTATGGTTGTAATTCTCCATTTGAGGAGTTTGTTCCTACACAATAGGAATTAGCTAGAATATAGTTTCTCCTAGTTTAGTGTGTGGTTGAGAGAATCTCTCAACCACACTACTGTACGTCTAAGATAGAATTCCTATCTTGAGACTATTGTTTGTATAAATATGTATTTTCCTTCATTCATAATATAGGATATATATAATCAGAGCGAATGGATTGGTCCAGGCGGCGCGAGTTCTAGGGTTTCTGCTACCTGCGTTTGCTCCAGTTTCATGTCATTGCGCCCTTCCCCCCTCTTCAAGGTAACGGTTTCCTGAAGCAGCTTTCTTTGCTAATCTCCCTGAATGGCTACTCCTCCCGGAGGGGTGGGTAATACCCCCCCTCCTCCCAACTTTGACTCCACTGTTTTACCCGATCTGCCAAATCATGCCATGACAGAGCAGCAGGCTGCTACTGACAACGCTCACACTACAGACAAAATTTATGGTGCTAAAATCAGCTCTGAGCACCCTGAAATCGATGGTACTGGACAAAATTCTTCTGAAGCACAGTAGAAAGCCTCTTCTGTCACTTGTATACCCAAAGCTGCAGATCGGATCAAAATCGATCTCCCCAGTCACCGTATCAATGTGGACACATCCAATATATGAAAGATCACGCCCTTATTGGGAAGTTCATAGGGCTCTGGTCGACTGAGAATGCCTTATAGGGATGGATAATGTCTAAGTGGAAGCCCAAGGGTCAGGTAACCTTGCAGCTTGGGCCGAAAGGTTTTTTCATGGCCATTTTCCATTGTCTTGAGGACAAGAATCGTATTTTTGAAGAAGGTCCTTATTTCTTCAACTCTGCAGGGCTTTACCTGCGTGATTGGATCGAAAGATTTCATCCAGATAAAGAAGATTTTAGCTGGGCTCCTGTGTGGATACGACTGTATTCCCTACCTTCAGAATATTGGGACGAAGAAACTCTGAGGGATATTGGAAATGGTCTAGGAGAATTTATAAAGGTTGCTGAAGAAACGAAGCTCCGTCGATATACCTCGTATGCCAGGATATGTGTGTACATGCACCTTGCAAAACCTCTCGAAGATTCGATAAGTTTATTCCACGCTGACTTTGAATGGATTCAGACTATTGATTATGAGCACGTCCCTTTCCGTTGTAGAAAATATCATGAGCACGGCCACCTCTTCCAAGATTTTCCTCTGAACCAGAAACCCTCTCCCTCACCCCCTAATGCTGGAAAGGATTCGGAGGGATTCACCAAAGTCTCATCCAGGAAGAAGCACTCCAAAAAATCTCCCATCATCTCTACCGCCCCCAACACCCCTATTACTAGTAATAGCTTCGAGGTTCTTGCAAAACAAGCTCAGAAAGAAGCTCCTCAAAGCCACCCAGACAGCTCTAGTCCCTTACAGGACGCTCCTCATTCAAAGCTCAAAGCTCCTTTAGTCACTGATGTGTCCACAGTTTCTTTAGCTATCTCCTCGAATAATAACCAGCTCAAACCTTCTATTCCCATCCCTTCGCTCATGGATCTAGATTCCATTCAAGTTCTTGCCCCCTCTTCTGAGGCGAAAGACATGTAAATGATTATCCCTACTCTCTCAGAGGATGATCCAGACAGGGTTGACTTTGGAGAGCTTGACATTCTAGCTCTGGAAGAAGCATGCCATCAGAAAGAGTACAGCAAAATCAAACCCTAGCAGATCGACAATCTGGAAGAAGTCCTCACTCGGGCTCAGAAAAAGAACTCCCTAGGCATACAAGCAGGTGGACCGTGGGATGGTAGGAAAATCATGAAAGAATAAAAAAAACGTGGTAGGAAGACAGAACTCCAGAGAACTATCATTGTAGGAGAAATACTTGTGGAATCTGGCAGATTCCCCAAGTTGACAAAGTTCTATAAGGCACTCCCGCATAGTTCCTTATGAAGCTCATTTCATGGAATTTCATAGGGATAAACAGCCCCTCAAAGCATAGGATGATCAAAAAAATGATTAAGACATACAAGCCCTCATTGCTTTTTCTACAGGAAACGAAATGCAACAGCAAATCGTTAGAACTCATTGTAGCTAAAGTCTGGACTGGTTGTCGCTCAGTTTCTGTGGATGCTTCAGGAGCGTCCGGTGGATTAGCAGTCATATGGGATCCCCAGATCCTATCTCTATATGACTTCCATGCATCCCACTTTTGTATACAAATGAACTTTCATCTGATAGGCACTGATATACATGGTCACCTAACCAACGTATATTTCCCGCAAGACATTCAAAAGAAATTAGATCTGCTTAATACCTTAACAGATCTAAACTCTCTGAGACGCTTCCCGCTTTGGTTCTGTGGTGGGGATTTCAACATGACCATCACTTTGGAGGAGCGATCAGGAGGTAGGCAAAGGTTAGAAGGGGATTGTGTAGGATTCAAAGATTTTATTTCAGAAAATCAGCTCGTGGATCTGCAGACCTCCAATGGCAATTTTACCTGGACGAATAAACGCAGTGGAATGCAACACATTGCCTCCCGTTTGGATCAATTTCTTATGTCTGATAATTCTATACATCTTGGAGGGGACTTTCACTCGTCCATTCTCCCCCTAGCTGGCTCTGACCACTGGCCCATTCTCTTGCAATGGTCCCGTCTAGGTTCACGCAGTAATAGACCTTTCAGATTTGAATCATTTTGGTTCTCCCATAACGGTTTTAAAGATTTTGTCAGCAAGACTTGGCGCTTCTTTACTCCTGCGGAGGGTTCAATAATGTTCCAATTTCAACAAAATCTCAGGAATCTTAAGTACTCACTTAAACAATGGAATAAAACCCAGTTTGGAAATATCTTCGACAACAAGAAGGAGATAGAGCTTCAAATGCATCTTCTTCAACAGAAAATCATCACTGAGGGCAGAACAGAGGACTATGACAAACAAGAATCAACTCTCCTCACTAAACTAGACAAGAGTAGGCTTCAAGAAGAGACTTACTGGAGGCAGAAATCTAGAATCAGATGGCTTCAAGATGGTGAGAAAAACACAAAATTTTTTCATAGATCTACTATCCAACGAAGGATGCATAATCATATAGCCTTTCTTAATAGCACTCAGGGGGAAAGTCTAGAAACGCATGAGGACATCGAAACAGAGCTCCGAGATTATTTTAAAAATATTATGCAGGAACCGGAGGGTAATCGAGAGCAAGCTATATCTGATGTTACGCAACATATTCCTGCTATCATCACTGAGGATCATAATGCAATGCTTCTTCAGTCGGTTACTCTTCATGAGGTTGAGCAAGCTATTGCTCAACTAAAGGATGGGAAAGGGCCTGGATCGGATGGATTCACTGCCAATTTCTTTCATGCTTTCTGGGAGCTAATTAAACTGGAAGTTTGGGCTTTAGTGGAAGAATCTCGATCCATGCACTCGATCCTTCCGTCACTAAACTCGACCTTCCTTGCTCTCATTCCCAAGGAGGAGAACTCAAGCACCCCAGACAAATACAGGCCCATAGCGCTCTGCAATGTCATCTATAAGTTGATTTTCAAAGTCATTGCGAACAGGCTCAAGCCTCTCCTTCCTCTCCTCATTTCACCTGAGCAAACTGGATATGTCGAGGGCCGTCAAATTCTGGATGGTATCATCCTTTCGCATGAGGTTATTCACTCCCTCAAAATCCTCAAGAAACCAGGTATGCTCCTCAAACTTGATTTATCAAAAGCTTTTGACAAGTTAAGCTGGAAATACATCAATCATATACTTTTAGCTTTTGGTTTCAATGCAACTTGGACCAGGTGGGTCTTGAGCCTTCTATCCTCACCCAACTACTCTATCTTAGTTAATGGCTCTCCCTCTCTTCCATTCCGGTCTTCCAGAGATATTCGTCAAGGGGATCCCTTATCCCCTTTCCTTTTTGTGCTCATGGCTGAAGGTCTTAGCCGCCTCATTCATCATTCAGTCTCCTCTGGATCTATCAAGGGTATTTCACTTCATGACCACTCCCCCATCACGCATCAAAAATTCGTTGATGATAACCTACTCTTTGGCCATCCTTCTATTCAAGAAGCCCGAACCCTTAAATCACTGCTTAACACCTTTTCGGAAGCCTCTGGAACCACCATCAATTCTGCTAAATCCCACATTTTCTTTTTCAACACCCCTCCCATCTCTCAACAAAATATTGCAAGAATTTTGGGATTTAAGATTGACGTCCTTCCCTCCAAATATCTTGGGGCTCCCCTGGTCGATTCAGCTATTAAACATGTCTCTTGGAAAGCCCTTCTAGATAAGATGGAAGCCCGCCTTTCTTCTTGGACATACCGTTCTCTCAATCTGGCCAGCAGAATCATCTTAATCAAATCAGTTTTGCAAGCTATGCCTCTATACCTTTTCTCCATTCTGGCAGCTCCTAAATGGGTGTTGAAACAAATACGCAACCTTCAAAGAAATTTCCTCTGGGGTTCTTCGAGTCTCAACAGGAAATGGGCGCTTGTTAAGTGGACTGAAGTGTGTACTCCTAAAAATGCAAGGGGATTGGGCTTAAGGGATCTGCTTCACATTAATTTCATCATGGGGGCCCGAATTTGGTGGAGCTGGGTGTCTAAAACATAGGTCCCTTGGGCGCGCCTTTGGCATGTCAAATATGCTCCTGGAAAAACTCAAGGTGATCTCATACGTTTCAATTCTGATGCCCCTGGTTCGATGATATGGAATGCTGCAAAACCTCATGGGGCATTCATTCAAACTCACACCTTCTAGGAAATCCATGCGGGATACAAGGCTAGATTTTGGGAAGATTCCTGGCAACAGATGCCCAAACTATCTTCGCTCTTCCATAAACCTCTTTGGCAACACAAGCTGCAGCATGGCTTTCCCAATCTTGTTAATCATTTCTCGCAGTCCAACTCTGAACTCGGTCAACAGGTTTGGAAACCAGCTCTCAAATGGCAAGAAGACTGGCAAGGGGAGACTTTTGGTGACATTGAGCAGGAATTAAACTTAAGAAGGATTAAAGTTTCGACTCAAGCTGACAGGTTAAGATGGGGATATACACCACGGGGCAACTTTTCTACTCTAGAAGCTTATAGATTACTTTACTGTCCGCAGCAGGATAGACAGGATTGTATCTGGACTCAAGTCTGGCAACCAAAAACTTGGCCAAAAATTTCCACATTCCTTTGGCTTCTCAGCAAAAGGAAAATTCTCACATGGGACAATCTCCTTAAGCGAGGTTTCGTTGGACCGTCCAGATGCCCCAATTGTCAGTCTCAGGAAGAATCAATACAGCACCTTCTTAATTCGTGTCCTCTTGTTAATTTTCTCTGGGATCAATTCAACTTCTGCTTTGGGAGAGACGGAAGACAGGCAGGGGACATCAGCAATACTATCCGCAATTGGCCAACTAATCTGTTCCAATTCTCACTGCTCAACACCATTTGGAACTTCTTCCCGGGCTTCATCTATTGGGCCACCTGGAAAGAACGAAATCACAGAAATTTCAAGGACACCTCTACGCCAAATGCTATCATCTGGTCAAACCTCAAGCGCAATCTGCAAGAATCTTTAGCTCTTACTCCCTGGCAAGATGCGGATATGCCCTCCTCGCCAATGGAGAGTCTCATTTGGTAGAGATGGAATATTGATCTCCATCACTCTGTTAAGCAGCCCCAGAGAAACCTAAAACACTCGGACTCGCCCCCTTCATGGTTGCCCCCTCTGCCCTGGACTTTTAAAATGAACTTTGATGGAGCGGCTAAAGGAAATCCGGGACTGGCTGGTTTTGGTGGCATTTTCAAGTCTCACGAAGGAGCTAATATTCACATCTACTTTGGATCTCTTCGTCGCGACTCCAACAATGCTGCTGAACTCGAAGGACTTTGGCAGGGGATTTGCATAGCGGAAAGAGAAAATCTCTTCCCTCTGGAAGTAGAAGGGGATTCTCAGATCCTCATTGAGGCAGCAAAACGACTTCAATCTGGCTCTTCAGCTTCCAACATAGCCTTAAGTTGGAGATTGCAAAGTAGATTGGAGCTTATTGAAAAATGGCTTAGAACGCCCAAAGTTATCTCCTTCAAGCATGTTAGAAGAACAACTAACAAAGTAGCTGATCGACTGGCTAATCAAGGAGCTCTTCAGAAAACTCCTTTTTACGAGGGCCTGCTTCAGAATTCCAATGATGTTTAGCTCATACAGGACTGCACTTCCTTGGTGCATCAGGATATCCAAGTCCCGGATGCGGGTGGTCGGAAGGTTCAATAGGTTACATAGGTAGTGGGTTGGCGCGTGGGACTCCATTACCGCCACCCGCCTTCGCGTCCTGTATGCAATTAATTGCATTAACGATTCATCGTCCGGGGCATTCAAGTTGCACATTTTCCCATACACCAATTCGGTTAACTGCGCCATGGCTTCTCCGGCAAGCTTCATTCCGGCTCTGATACCCTTTCGCTCCTACTGCTCCTTGGCGGATTCGGAGACCAGCACCAGGAATATCATGGGTCGAAGGTGCTCACTCTCCTGCTGCATTAACCTCGTTCCTAGGCTGCATTTCACGCACACCACCCTTTGCTCTCAAAATTCAGGCTTCAGCGTTGAAGAGATTCATTCTTATCAGCATTGGGTCTCTAGTTCGGGTTCGCCTGACCCTTCTTGCTCTGACATTCCCAGCACCTTCGAGTTCAACTCTAATCACCAGGATATTATGCCTAGACTGCACCACAGGTTGAGGAGCAGGCGTGGCTCGAGCCGTGGTGGTCTCTCTCGAAGCCCTCCTCCTTCTTCGCCCAGCTCCTCTTCTCCCCAATCTGACTCTTGGAGAGGGTGGTATCCAGAGACCCGCAGTGGTAGGGGCGCTTTGGCTGGCCGTTGGGCTGCTCTGCCCGCTCGTCGTCTTTCCAATCTCCTCCCGAGTCAGCAGCACAGGGTGCAATTTCATTTCCCCTGTCTGCTTAACATGCCAACGGTCATAGCCAATGTAACGATTGAATTCAAAGAAGCGCCTCCAGATGTGAATGCAGAGCTTCATGACTCTCCTCCGGGGCATTTGGCTACTGACAGAACCCTTTCTCCTTCAATTGCTAGCCAGCAGCGGATGCCGGATGTAGGCTGCTCCTCATTACGTCCCAATTCTAATTCTGTGGAGGATGGCCTCAAGACTGATGGCACTTTGGCCACGTCTGAAGAGAAGATGAAGAACTCTATCTTACAGGAAAATCTGGAGGCTACTGAAGCTGTGCTGAACGAGGATGCTCCTGATGCTTTTGCTTGTCGCGTGGTCAAGTCTCCCCCGCCCTCTCCAGGTGATTAATGGTTCCTCATCTTACAGATTTGGTTTTGGTTGTTCGCAGTGCCAGGTTCAGTATTGGCATTTACATGCTTTTACAGTCTAGTTGGCTCTCCTTCCACTGCTTTTTTGTAAGTCGGTTTCCCATATATGGGTGGCAGTATGTCATGTTTAAGTTCGTTCAGGTCTACAGATCTGTAGCTAACTGTGGTGGTTTGATATGTTGTGTGAAAAGTGTTAAGGTGTTTAGTTGTCAGTCCATGCTCCAGTGTTGTATCTGCCTCCTGGCATTGTATGTTGACATTTTGAATTGGCCATACCAGAATGCTCATTTTGCGAGCCAGACCTATGAGGCTTTTGCCTCCATGTAACTGTAACTTTTTTGTATATTAATAGATTAAGCGTATTCAGAGAAAAAAAAAATATAGGATATATAGAGTTTGCAGTGTGCTATTTTATCTTGGTATCAGAGCTTCAGAGCCCGTAAGGGCCTCTGGCCCTTCCTGAGCATAGGAATAAAAATCTCTGTATTTGCATTATTTTAATTCTTTATTTGTTTGAGTTTTTTGGTTGTCCATCTGGTGCTTGAGCGCCGCTGTAGGCAGAGAGCCATGCTGTTTGAGTGCATGCGTAAGGAAAAATTGTGACTATGGGTCATTTGGTTCGTGGATCGATAGGCGGATTTGTGCTATTAAACATGGTGTGGCCATTTCCAAGGTTGTTGTTTATTATTACAGGAAAGATTCTTCTTCTACATTCCTCTTTTGAATCAAATTTATTTTAATTGTTGAGAAAATCGAATGATGACTGAGGGCGGAAGAACTCAGGCTTCTGCGCATGGTGATCACCGACGAGAGCCTTGAGCTCCTCGCGCGTTCCTTTCCCAACTTTAAAGTTCTGGTGCTTACCAATTGCGAAGGATTCAGATCGGATGGGCTCGCTGCCATTTCCGCAAGCACTTTACAAAACTAGATTTGCATTGATTATGATTTGAATGGAGAGGAAGTATCTTATCCTTACATACGAATGCCTCACTTCACCGCTAACGAATGCATTCTGGAAGCTGTTGTGGCCGCTGGCGGTGCTGATAACTCAATTGGCACACGCCACCAAAATCCAGCGGTTGTTACGCTCACTACAGGTCCCCATGGCATCGAGAGTGGAACTGCCATTTTTGTAGAGAGCTTTGCTCGTTGTTTGGAGGAGTTGTGCACCATTTTTTGACTCGCTTGAAGCTGGACTTGCAGAACATGGACTTGCAAGAGCGATGGTGGAGTGCATATTTTTTCGGCCAGCCATGTCCAGGAGAGTTATGAGTAGTGCACGTAAGCCAGCGGATACCACCAATTCCAGCGTTGTTGACCTTCCGCTCAACTGTGGTTATGAAGAATGTAGTATAAGCGATAAGAACATGATTGATGCAAAATATAACATGATGTGCAGCAGCAGCAGCAGGAGCAGTGGATGTTATGAAGTAGAAATGGTGGGGCATCATCGGCTGGTTCTTAGATGGGCTTCTACCCCTTTGGTGTGTGTTTCAGCATGGAAATCACCCTCATCCTCGTCATCATGTGGATATCCAATCCACATTACAAATTAGCATTGGAAATTTGTTCGGCATTTAAATTAGCAATGGAAATTTGTGATTGGCATGAAGACTGCAATTACTTCAGTGGTAGCAGTGGAAGCATATGATTTGCTTTCAAAATCCTAGAGGAGAAGGCACACTGTCCTCGAGAGAGCCGTGGAGCGGTGGATGAATGCACTGTTGAGAAGCATGTGCCATAACCATCGTACCATCCTCCTCTTTAGTGAAAGTGTGGCCATATATCATTAAAAATGGCTTGGGTGTTGGATTTACTCTCTTTGATGCATCTCACTCGATATACATAGAAGGGAAAAGTTTATGCTACCGTACAAATGTTTTTTTAATTCTCTGATGATGTTTTTAAATTTGTAATGTATTTATTAACTGTCATGACAATGAAATTGGTTGTAATTTAAGTGATAGTAGTTTGACCGACTATTGTCACAATTCTGAGTGTGTGTTGGAACTGGTCATTCCAACACTAAACAAACTTGCAGGATATGTTGATGAACACATGACAGTGAAAATGACATCAATTAGAGCTACATCAGAGATTGGAGGATGATCGATATCGTGTTGCAGATTGTCAGCGAGCATGAGGCAGTATGCTTAAAAATAGTGACTAGCCTTGATACTGTAGGGGAAGTGGCATTACATTGTGATGCCGGGAGAATTGGATACTGAAACGCGATGGAGGATTGGACCATGGAGTCCTGGATTAATTTTCTTGAAGGGAAAATTGTGTTCTCTTCGTGTGGCTGTGAGTGCCTATGTTCCGTTTCTTTATCAGTGGACCCCTCACAGGAGAAGCATGGAGTTCCAAGAATTTATTAGACAAAGATGCCCAAGATGTGAACAATGAACAGATGAGGTAAAGCAACAGCAACAACGTTTATGGTGGACAACAAAGTAAATTTCTTAGTGTGGTTTGTGGAATAGACTCCCTAGCATGTTATAAGCAACTCCAGTTGTTGTAATGGTCATTGTATGTACCCAAAAACTCCAAAATGTTGAAGTATGAAATGTAAGCCTTTTAAAGGTATTTGAAAGTTCGTGGTGATCTTAAAACCACTTTGTAATGGAGTGCCTTTGTGGCTGGTTGGTGGTGAGCCAAAAACCATCTATAGAGCCTTTTTGGCTGGTTGCCTTTGTGGCCGCATGTACATGAGTGGCCGCGTGTACATGAGAGTTGTGTGCTCAGCAGAGCTTTGTGCTCAATCGAGCAGGTGGACTGCAGTAACACCTGGCTCAGTCTCAGATGATTCATTAATCTCTGAGAAGAAGGGGGTTAGTGTGCTTTCTTAACTGACAGTCGTGCTGAGAAGCGCAATTGGCGCAACTGTTCAGTACATACTTGTGTCAATGCGCCAAATCACGGGAATGGCGCGGAAGCGCACGATTTTTTCTTCAGGAAGACACCAACTCAACTTCATGGGGGTCCGCGGAAAGCCTCATCTTTGTTTGACGATTTGCGAAGAAGCAGATCGGAGAAGTTGCAGATCTATCTAGGAGAGGCAGATTGGAAGATTCGCGGGAAGCCTCATCTTCGTTTGACGATTTGCGGAGAAGCAGATCGGAGAAGTTGCGGATCTGTCCGAGAGAGGCAGATTGTGTTTTTGGAGGTTCTGCACATGCAATTCGCCTGACGGTGGTAGATTTGCAGGTACATATATGCAGTGATAATGGTCGACAGAATCATGTATGCGAAGGACATCCTACAGGACTAGCGGTTGCAGCGGTTGGTACCCATGCATTCCGGTGGATGGTTGCTCTTTTATATGGACGTCGACATATTCTTTGTTATGTTTGACCACAACCAGACTTTGTGAATCACTATCATGACAAGTAGTCATTAAGGGGGGGAGTTAGAAATAATTAATTCCTACTTTTCTATGGTTGTAATTCTCCATTTTAGGAGTTTGTTCCTACCTAATAGGAATTAGCTAGAATATAGTTTCTCCTAGTTTAGTGTGTGGTTGAGAGAATCTCTCAACCACACTACTGTACGTCTAAGATAGAATTCCTATCTTGAGACTATTGTTTGTATAAATATGTATTTTCCTTCATTCATAATATAGGATATATAGAGTTTGCAGTGTGCTATTTTATCTGCTACCACCTAAGGCAAGCGATATCCAAATTGTTTTAAACAACATCATTAGGAGAAATGGAAGGATCCCTTGTTTCAACACTTCCTACGAGTCCTTATCAGGGCTCATCGCGTCTCCATATGTTATCTATGTTCTGACAGACATTATTGTAATATATGGGGTCAGAAAAGTTTTCTCCTTTCTGAGCTCTTTGTACAATGTTGGAAATATTCCTATAGATAAAACTAAGAGGGAATCGTGTCTATAGTCTGCTTCCCATAACACATTGAACCGAAGCAACCATATATTCTCTAGATCATGATGATTCACCTGAATATGCAATTTATCAATAGGTAAAGTTATACTCCATGAATAAATTGTTTCAAGATAGAAGGTAAAATAGTGATTTTCCTTTGAAAGCTCGTACTCTTTACAAACACCGTCACCAATTTGATTGCTAGAAGTGACATCTTAAATCTCACTTCCATTTTGTAGATTTTATGGTGGGGACTCCTTGGGCTTGAGGAACATGCCTGACATCCAATCAAGGATTCCTGACCACCTGGTTAGTCATAACTAGTCAACCAACGAAGGCCACCCTACTTTTGGGGTAGTGAAAGATTATAGTAAACTTGGTAAGTAATTCCATGCAAAGAATACCATATTCATACTCATAAATATGCAGTTATGTTGAACTACCAAATAAATAAACAACTTTGACATGTTCAAAGGAATGACCCACAATCTTAACTTCGTTGATTAGTGCAGTATGAACCTGATGCCACTCTCCTCTTGAGCTTATTCCTTTGATATTTGTAAACCCTTCAACTTGTAAGCTCAAATGTTTTTCTTCTTTTGAATAGAAGATTATATCAACTCCACCTGTCTCAGTATCAAGAAGAAAAATTGAACCTTGACCATTTATCTTAGCAGGATCATTCAGTAGATTCATGAGGAAAATGATCCTCTCCCACTTTGGCGGCTCCTTGAATTTTTTCTTCACAATAAGAGTGATCAAACAATGAAACACAACCTTCCTTTCATGATACCTTTACAATATATTGGTGAAATATATCAAACCCATAGAATCCAACAATTAAGTCAATGTCAATTATAAGAATGTCAATGTTGACCTCCACAAAATGTGGTGATTTAATTTTCTAAGGACTAAGTTCAAAAAGTATTCCCACGACAAAATCGACTTTTAACTTGACCATCAAAGCATGTTATGAACAATTCTCCAAAAGCCTCCATGTTAAGTTGCTCTACCCTTTTGGGAAAAATTGAAAGACCATCTGCACTTGTTGTAACGTGGAATTAATAACGCCTTCAGTAATGCATATAAACAGTCCATTTCTACTTGTTCTTCCTTATGCCTTCACTTTTCATTGTTGATTAGTTTACATTGTAGGAATCTCTACCTCCTCTTGCTGGCTAATGTAGAAGAGAATATGGAAATTTGCATTCAAAGCCAAAAGAAATATCTCTTCAGACTTTATATTCCCATATATCAATCTGCCCAATAACATTCATCAAGCGTGGCCAATAAAAATAAAACTTGTATGTGATAACATGGAGGTCAATTTAGAGAGCATGACTTCAATTATTCATGAGTATTTTTTAACTAGACCCCTACCCTATCTTTTTTCATTAATCCCTTATAATAGGTTTGAAGAACCCCTTGGCACAACTTTAAACATCCTTTAAATCATCCCCTCACCCTTGATATACCTACATAATAAGAAAACATGGAAGTATGTACTTCCTCTAAAGGCTCAAAATATAATTTGATACCTCACAACTGGGAATCTGACACTTACAATAAATCATTAGAAGAAGGCCTTGGATACTTAAAAGATAAAGACAAAAATTGTTAGAAAAGAGGAAAAAAATATTTTTATCCATAGCCTAGAAGTAGGAAAGTTCAAAGGTAAAATATGGTAGTATATAATATTTGCTGAGGGACCTTGGAGCATTTTCTCCGAAGGGAGGTTCAAAATGATCTTAATGTCCATAAACTATAGAGAGGGTTGGTCAATCCTTCTAGGAAATTGTCCCTTATGATTTTGATTAATACTCACAATCTTGTCATTCTCTTACAAGAGATCATTATAGACTGAGTAAAAAGTGTTCAATATCTATATAAGACTTTTAAACAATGGGAGTTTAGCTAAGTGGATGTTGTATGTTGTTTAAGAGGGCTAGTTGCAAGGTGGAAGACAAGCATTTTCCCCTCCTTAATGTGTGTTATTTTGATTTAGAATTGGTTGTCTCCCTTGCTTATTTTGATTCGGGAAAAGTATTCAATTTTCTAAACATCTATGGGCCCTATGCCAACCATAGAGAGTATTAGGAATGTTTTTTTTGAATTTATGACATCATAAATAGTTCATAATTTTGGAAGAAGGTTGCACTTTATCTTTGCACCTCTGAGATAGGAAGTGCTATAAACCTACCAAATTTTTCCTCAAATTTCTTTATCAAAATATTGGAGAAACTAGGTTTTGAAAATATTGAGCTTGTCAAGCTTACCCCCACTTCAACCAGTAAAATAACTAGCTAGAGGCCTTGTTGACAGTTTTGGACCTGCCAACATTTAGGGGATCTCCCCTATATGAAATACCAACTAGACCTCACATTGTTTGGAGTAGGAGTCCTAGTGGTGGGGTGTTTAATGATATTCCTTGGATCACAAAACACATAGAGTAGTGTACGATGTCTTTGGTTAAAGAAAGTGTGTGACCCTGCGGAATTTCAATATGATGCATGAGCGGTTCTAACGGAAAAGGGGAAGGAAGTGCGCTCCTTGGAAGAATGTAATAGTACGCAGCTTGAGAGGAACACATGAGCTGAAAAGACATCACACAAACTAACAAGTGGAATAGTCCACAAGATAAAGGTGATGGGTTAAAACATGAGCATGCATTCAATGAGATTCGTACAAATGAAAATGAAATATTTCATAAGAATATGTGTAAGTTAAACAACATACATCGCAAACATAACTAGAATAGTCCAACTAGATTTATAATATATGCATGAAGACGTGTAAGCTTTGATTTTATTATAAGTGAAAGTTCCATTCATACATACAACATGAAGAATCACTTTTCCCAATAGTGGAACTTGAAGTCAACAACACTTGCTCCTCCCAAAGAAGTATACTCCCTCTATGCTACGAAGAAGCCAAGGCTGACACACAACTCCCAAGCCTTTTCTAAGCCTAAGCCTAGAAAAAACATTTGCTACCAAAAGCCCCTTTACAAGAGTTATGAGGATGTATTTATAAAAAAGGGGGGCAACTCTTGGCATGCCCCCTATGTGACTCTTGGAATCCCCTCAAGACTCCTCACATTACATATGACTCCACATTACATCATGGACACATGGAATTTCACTTATACAATAGTTATAAATAATATTACAATTTCCACTCATACCCATAAAATACAAAATAGGGTAGAGACAACTTAACAAATTAACAAGAAAAAACACTATGATGTTGGATTTGGGATAAAATCAAGTAGGACATCCTGGAATTCGTATATCTCGGTCACATACTCATACCAGGTTTGGTATTGTGAGATTGTCTCCCCAAACTGTGATATAGTGTTAGACTGAAAGCAGACTCTTGTCTCCAACGCATCTGGGTACAATCTCTTGGAACCAGTATTAACTTATTCTTCAATCAGGTGCAACATTTTTTTAATTTGAACCGAGCCACCAATGTAGGTCTACAAATTCTATCTGTTGATCTCCATGTCCTCATGGGTGACCATTTTCTCTAGTTGCTTCAGATATCGATCAATCTTCTATCAGAATTGTTTTTTTCATTTAGTCTCAGTGAGTGTACCAATTGATGGGATTCAGTGGGTTCTCACCATGAAATCCAAACTGTTGTATATCCATACATATGCGCCCTGAATGGTTATGATGAATGAGGTGAGTTTCTTTTTTTTCTGGATCGGCATCTAAACTCTATATTTCTCTAACTCTACCTGTGGCTTCATCTTTTTTACTAGTGTGAGCGGAGTGACCTTGTATCACATCATGTACGACGGTGATGGCAGTTTGTATATTCCTAAGGATCCTGAAAATCTCTCTAATCTGTCGTAGCAAGTCATTCAGGTGGAAAATTTCCTTATTTATGGTTACCAACTCCTCATAAATATCCTGCATAGTGTCTCCAAGTGCGGATAATTCATCAAGTACCGCTACTCTTATCTCCCTGCGGTAGACCTGTGTGGAAGGTGCATTCTATGCTATTGCGCGAATTTGTTCATTCTCTTTCTGAAGTTCTTGTATGTTATGTGAAAACTTTTTGTTCTCAGCCACCAAACACTCGGTGTTAGATCTGGTTGCTCCCGTTGTTAGTATGAATTCTTCGTCGAAGTGTACGAAAAAGAACCACTTTAGCTATGCATAACTAATAGCCCTAACAACAATAGAGGCTGCCAAACATCTTCAGATCTGCGATTAGTAATTAAAATGCTGCAACAAACAGATCTATAAATGGAAAGACATTAAGCAGTAAAGTAAAAGGTTTGCTCCATGCATCCAACAGACAAGACAAGAACACGATTTTTGAATGAATTTTTATATTACAGGGCACCTGGGAGGAAAACAAGAAGGTGTATCCAGCTCTCCTCAATGGGATGGGTTCTTTGTAGTCCTCAACACTCCAGATCTAAGCTTTCTCTCTCTTGTAGGTGTAGAAAACCCAATGCAAAAATGAAGCTCAATGGGAGCCAATGATGGAAAAATGAGACCAAGTGTATAGATCCAGAGTGATCTAGTAGGCAACAAAAGGTGAAGAATGATGGGGAAAACCCTCCTATTTATAACAAAATATTGGGTCATTCTAGATCTTGGTGCATGATTAAAATAATGTTAACCAAATCTAGATCCACCTTTGTGGAATATTTTATTATATTTGTTGGAGGGAAAGGGTGTTTGACTTGGGTCAAATCCCTTGATTAGTGAAAAATAAATAAATAAATGATTTATTTATCTTTTTAAGGAAGTGGTTGGGAGATAATCAAATAAATAATGATTTATTTGATTAATGGGTGGTGATTTGGTCATATTTAACAAGGAATATTATCTAAATAAGATTTAAATAATTATTCTTAGAAAATAACAAGACTAACTAAGGTTTATCTCATTAATTTCTTTGTTTTTTGAGTTAAACATAGGCGGGAATAATAATTAAATTATGGTTTAATTAGTGGCTTAAGGAAAATACGACTAACAACAATAGAGGCTGCCAAACATCTTCAGATCTGCGATTAGTAGTTAAAATGCTGCAACAAACAGATCTATAAATGGAAAGACATTAAGCGGTAAAGTAAAGAGTTTGCTCCATGCATCCAACAGACAAGACAAGAACACGATTTTTGAATGAATTTTTATATTACAGGACACCTGGGAGGAAACAAGAAGGTGTATCCAGATCTCCTCAATGGGATGGGTTCTTTGTAGTCCTCAGCACTTCAGATCTAAGCTTTCTCTCTCTTGTAGATGTAGAAAACCCAATGCAGAAAATAGAGCTCAATGGGAGCAAATGGTGAAAAATGGGACCAAGTGTATAGATCCAGAGTGATCTAGTAGGCAACAAAAGGTGAGGAATGATGGGGAAGAACCCTCCTATTTATAACAAAATATTGGGTCATTCTAGATCTTGGTGCATGATCAAAATAATGTTAACCAAATCTAGATCCACCTTTATGGAATATTTTATTATATTTGTTGGAGGGAAAGGGCGTTTGACTTGGGTCAAATCCCTTGATTAGTGAAAAATAAATAAACAAATGATTTATTTATCTTTTTAAGGAAGTGGTTGGGAGATAATCCAATAAATAATGATTTATTTGATTAATGGTGGGTGATTTGGTCATATTTAACAAGGAATATTATCTAAATAAGATTTAAATAATTATTCCTAGAAAATAATAAGATAACTAAGGGTTTATCTCATTAATTTATTTGTTTTTGGGTTAAACATGACTGGGAATAATAATTAAACTATGGTTTAATTAATTATTCCATGAGGAAAATCAAACAAATATAGGTTTGTTTAATATTTCCTTTTGGGGTTTCCTGTTTGGACCATAAACAACCTAATAAATGTGGTTTATTAAGTTATTTAACATAGTGAAGGCAATTTTAGTTAGGGTAAAATTGGTCTTACATGGTGTACTTGGGTCCATCTAATGACGATAGGTTAGATGACCAAAAAATGGTGTAACACCCGTGAAGGCCCAGCTGGAGTCAACAATGGAAATAGGATTCCTGCTAGTATCTACCACCATCACCCTTTCTCTCATGGACACAGGTGATGCATGATCATCTAGGAATTTCTTTCTTCATGCTTTTACAATCTTCTTCTGCAGCTCATAAAATGATAGATTGTACACATACATGATCAGATCATCATCAAGGAGCTTTCTCTGTGGTTAAAGGTGGTGGAGTCTGAACAGTGTTCTAAGGTCTGTTAGGCATCAGGGCCATATCTTCATCTTGCAGTTTTGGTCCCACTTCCATGTCCATGAGTTCAATCAACAGTTCAATCTCTTGAGAAAACTCGTGTTCTTGCATCTATTCACTCACTCCTCCTAATAGTGGATGATCTTGTATATGTTCTTCAACTTGTGTAGGTGTCATCTCTTATGTCCTGGCACCTTGCCTTTCTTCCTCTTCTTTATTCTTTCTGTACTCATGTTCTCTTATTCTAATCTCTCGTTCTTCCTTCAACTCTTTTTCTACTCTCTATGCTCTCTGCACTGCTTCTTCCAAGCTTTTCTTCTCTCTCTTTCTCTTATATGCTCTTTACTACATTTTTCCCCTCTTTGCTTCGATTTCCAAAGATACTTTCTTAGTGAGAGGATCTTCTTTCATTTTCCATCTTTTCTTGTCTTCTGCATTGTCCGCTACCTTCATCTTTCCTTTGTCACGCATCGGACCGCTGCTTGCTGTTGGTGCTTCTTCTGGAACTGTTGTCGTCTGCAATACAATTTGAGAAGTCCCATATGTATTGATTGGCTCACGAGGTAAGTAGGAGTTATAATAGTTATTCCATGATTCCTCCTCTCACAATTGATATATCCTGTTGACCGAGTTAAAGTATAATATTGCACATTGTTCTTTGTGAATTCCCCTTGTATCATACGGATTATAACTCTTTGTGCCAAACTCAAATATGATGATGCCTTTCCCTTCAGCATATGCAATCTTGAGATTCTTAATCTCATATAATTTGACCTGCAAAGGAAGAGTTGGACATGGTGCCTTTTTCATCCTATGAAGTGTTGCTAACAATCTTGTGGGGATGTGATATAATACCTCTTGCATGACCAATTTTCCGATGGCATATCTCGGTAAAATATGTGGTGGATTATGCTTGCCGAATACTCTAATGAGTCTTCCATATAGTAAGGCGAACCAATTTTCAATCTCTGATATCGCCTCCATAGCTACTCATGACATGAAAGGTGGTTCCTTCTAAAAGATTAGCCCGTAAAGGAGGATGATGAAGTGATCAATAATTTTCTCCATGACTTTGTGATGACTACAATCTGAGAGTAGCTTGCAGTAGATATGTATGGAAGTGTCTCTTGGTGTCCATGTCTAGTTCATGCAACTAATTCTGTGCACATATTGCATCTAGTAAGTATGAATACATGTAGAAGTGTGCTTGCTCACCCTTGGGTGGATTGTGATATTTTTTCACATGGACTCTCAGCTGATGAGCCAATAGGTTTGACCAGTTGAACGACTTCCCCTCGTTCACATAACCCACTCCTCAGGAAACATTTATGTGTTTGGTTGGTTGTAGATTATACAAGATAGTATGACCAGAAGTTGATAAGCTTTCCTACGTGCTTTTTCCTTATACAAGTGATCTAAAATTTATTTCTAGTTAATTTTGTGCTAGTACCATATCATATATAAAATTTTCTTTGCTTATTTTTACTTATCCTTCATAGGTTTCTTTATGAGCATGTGATTGTCAAATCAGTGTACTTGGTGAAATTATGAGTTTGTCATAAGCTTAGAAAGCATAATTTTAAATGACAGAATAGAAGCAATATTAAACACAGAAAACGCACATAACAGAGCTTAACACAGAAAATTTTGATAAATGAGTTCACCCCTCCTGGGCTACATCTCCTTGGTCCAGCTTCATAGTGCGGGCCTTTGTATTAGCTTCACATGTGCTCAAATTGGTGTTACAAGGTTTAGAACCTCTTAAAACTTGTTCCAATGAGTTTAAAACATCATAATATCCCAAAAATGACTATTTGTTTGCTAAATTTGGACTCTGGATGCTCTGGCAATGACCCCAACACCTAGTGGCCCTAACCTTAAAAAATATTCAAATGCACTAAAACACCTGTAGATGACCTTTTATGCCTCTAAAACCTACTTCATTGAGTTCCTAGAATGCCAATTAGCCTAGAATGCCTCTTTCTGAGCTCTGTTTGGGCGAAAATTGGATGAGTTATGACCAAAATTGCTTTTCCCCCAATTTCTCCACTAAACTTGGAGAGACTGCTAGTTAGTTTTCTAAATCTGGAAAATCCGCCATAAATGGCGCGCTCCCTAAAACTACGCCAGTTTAATCTGGAGTTAAATTAGTGGATAAGCGCGTCTTAATTATAAGATAAGTGTTGTGTTTAAGGATAAGCGAATTTTTAGCACTAATAATGTTCAAATGTGGTTAAACCATGTTTTAAAACTTAATTAAACGTGTTTAAAATTCCATCGGTTCATTCGTTTAGGCACTCGGTTTTGGACTATGGCAATATGGGGAGGGGGATGGCCCCCTCCAACCCCCAACCATTGGACTGACAAACAATAAGATGTAGTGGGGTCCCTATACGATTAAGAACCACCAAGTAGGGGAGTTGGTAACATGTGCAAGCGATAGGCGTGAGGTCAGGGGTTCGAGCCCTGATCCGAACAAAAATTTTACATAAATTTATAAAGAGTACCTCCGCCAACTTTAGAGCTTTCCTCCAACTTTAACCTCTGTCAAACTTGGTTGGAGGCTCCTCCAAATCTAGTAAATTCCACCGAGAGAGTGGGTTTTAAACTATATAGTATATATATATATATATATATATATATATATATATATATATATATATATATATATATAACCCACCATATTAACTTTGTCCAACCTTAATATTGTTGATAATTAAGCCCAAGGGGTTGGAGAGGCCCACCGGAGAGGACACGGCGCCACTGCGGTTGGGGTTGTGCTACGACCTAAAAATTAAATTTCAAACTTAGAAGAATATTGGAGAATTCCATTGGACAATTTCTCCCTTCACAAACCCATCTAGCAAATTTGGAATGACACTTGTCAAAGTGCCATGGCTGCAATGTGGGGAGTATTCCTATTAATCTTGAATGCCACTGCTACATCGTCCTACTGTACCTATTCTATCCTTTTTTTTTTTTGTTTTTTAGAAAACATACGGTAGACGATAACCGAACATACAAACTCGGATTTTGATGGGCAGGTTGTGCCGAATCCCGACGACAAACTCTGTCAAGGTGACCCAAAGGGTTCGAAGTAATTTTGAGCACTTTCAATTTTTAGCTAAAACTTGAGCCTTAGATCATTCCTCCCCACTAGAATCCTTTTGGACCCCAAAAGATACTATCAATTATTCAACAAGTGAGGGTACATCTCCCTCACTTTTCCAATCTCCAACCATTTGGCCTTTGAAGGATTTTGACCTTTGAGTCCAACTCTAAGGTATTCACCATTCCCTATTCTTGAAGTTCCAATTATTCTGTCAAGTATGATATCTTGCTGAAGTCCATCAAGATATTATGGTGAGAAATAATCTATTGATGGCAGTTGAACACACTCTCCTTGATCATCAATCAAAGGAGGCTCAAACAATCTCAAATTCTCAACATTAACGACAAAATAAATTTGCATATAAGGAGGAAAATCTAGCTTGAATGCATTTGTACCAATCTTTTCCAGAATTTTAAATGGACCATAATGGATTGGTTTGAGCTTTTACCTTCCCCTTGCAATCTTTCCTTGCTTATGTACAACCAAACTTCATCACCAACTTGGAATTTATGATCAACCTGATGTTTGGCATGCCTTGCCTTGTAGCTTCTTTGACTCTTTTCAAGTTGCTCTTGCACTGTGTGATGTACCAAATGAATTTGCTCAATGAACTTTCTTGCCTTATCTATGTCACTATGTCTGTCTATAGCAACGTATTTCTCAAAGATGAAGTCCAATGGCATTCTTGGAAATTATCCAAAACATGCCTCAAATGGTGATGTATTAGTTGAAGAATGTTTTGCCCGATTGTATGCTTGTTGTATGTAGTGTAATTGTTCGTCCCACAACTTGGGATGCTTGCTGCAATATCATCTTACAAGATGAATAACAGTTCTATTTACCACCTCTGTTTGACCATATTTTTAACCATATGTCTGTGGAGGAAATGTTGTACTTTTCTTCAACTTTGTATCCATCATGTCCCATAATTTTGACCAAAAATTCCCAACAAATCGGGATCTCGATCACTTACAATAGAAGTATGAAGACCAAAACAGATCCATACATTTTGAAAGAAAAGATTAGCATTTTTTTTAGCTGTAATAGTTTTCTTACATGCCATCAAAATACACATTTTGCTGAACCTATCTACCACAACATACAAATAATCATGACCTTTCCTTGACATAGGAAGACCTCCTACAAAATCCATTGACATTCTTTCCCAAGGATGAGAAGGAACTAGAAGTGGTGTGTACAAACCAAGATTCCTATTGCTAAGCTTATTTTTTGCACATAAAGAACATCCTCTAATAAAATGAGAAACACTTTCATTCATGCGTGACCAATAACACTACCTTTCGAGATGCGTTATTGTCTTTCCTAAACTGAAATGTCCTGCAATCAATGATGTGTGCGCCTCCCTTATGATACTGTTTATTTCTCCCTATAGAATACATAACTTGCCTAAGTGATACAACAAATTGTTATACACATGATAATCTAACTCTTCACTTTGGTTTCCCTTACTCAATTTCTCATACACATCTTGAAAATCATTATCATTCACATATTGTTCAATGTAACTTTCATGCATAATATAATTGTGCTTGAGAATAATATCTGAATTTACAATAGGCCTAGAGAGCATATCAACTACCTTATTATATATTCCTTTTTTGTACCTGATAACCAAGTGAAATTGTTGTAGAAAAGCCATCCACCTGAAATTTCTTGATTTCTGCAACTTTGACTGTGATTGTAAGTAATATTATGGCTGATCATCGGTATGGATAATGGTCTCTTTCCCCATCAAGTAATGCTTCCATTTCTTTACACTTTGTACCAATTTATATAACTCTTTATCATAGGTGGGATATTTAGTCACAGCTCCATTAAAAGTTTCAGAATGAAATGAGATAGGCTTACTATGCTGCATGAGCACTGCTCCCATAGCATAATCACTTGCATCTGTTTGGATCTCAAATGGTTGTTTAAGATCTGGAATTGCTAGAACTGGTGTTGAACTTATCTTTTCCTTTAAAGCATCAAATTCTTTTTGCTACAAATATCCCCAATGGAAGAATTTCTTTATGCTTGTCAATGCATGTAATGAAGCTATAATGGAAGAAAATTAGCAATGAATTTCCTCCAATATTGTGTTTCCCCTAAAAAATTTCTTACCTTGGTAACTGTATTGGGCTTGGGCCAATTCAAAATGACCTCAAATCTGGAAGGATTAATCTTCAACTCACCTCCCCCAAAAATGTGTCCCAAATATACCAATGAAGTCTTACCAAATTCGCACTTTGACATCTTAAGAAATAATTTCTCTTTTCTTAAAACATCAAGTACCTTGTTCACATGCATGACATGTTCTTATCTTGATTTGTTGAATATGAGTATGTCATCTAAGTAAACAATGAAAAATTCATCTAGAAATGTTCTAGGTACATCATTCATTACTCTCATGAAAGTATCTGGTGCATTTGTTAAGCCAAATGGCATAACTAACCACTCATATAATCCTTGTCTAGTGTTGAAAGTAGTTTTCCAAATGTCTTCTTTCGCTATCCTAACATGATGATAACCAATTCTCAAATCTAACTTAGTGAAATAATTTGCATGCTTTAACTGAACAAGCAAATCATCAATGTGTGGGAGTGGGTAGAGATTCTTTACCATGATTTTGTTCAATGCATGGAAATCGATACACATCTGCCAAGTCATGTCCTTCTTTGGAACCCAAACTATTGGAGAACCACATGGTGAAGTAGATGGGCATATGATACCTTTATTCAGAAACTCTTGGATTTTCTTCTTGATTTACAAACTCTCCATAATTGACATGTGATACATACTAATATTGGGGAGTGGAACATCCTGTTGTAGTTGAATCTCATGCAGAATTCCCCTCTTGGGTGGTAACCCCTTTGGTTCTTGAAACATCTCGCCATGCTGACTTACCACATCAAACAAATCAGATTTCAAATTTTCATCACATCCATCAAAAGATTCATAGTCAACATCTTCCTTTTTCTTGATCATGAGAAGCACAAAATTTTTACTTGCATTTACTAGCCTCTTCATTTCCCCTGCATTAACTAAAGAGATATTCAGTTTCTTGCGATGAGCTCTCATAATATACTCCACTTCATATTTGATCAAATGATATTTGTTCTCATGACGGTAAAAGATCAATTTCCTGTCATACAAATATGGACTACCCAAGACAATCCCTGAAATGTCAAGTGGAACCACATCTAAATCAACTTCATAGACAAAGTTTGCAATAATAGAAAATCTGAAAATACATTTCTTTGTCACCTATAAATTGACATTGTTAACTATCCAACCCAAAGGGTATGGCTTATGATGAGGTACAGTTTCAAGGTTTATTTTTTTAACTAAGTCTTCTGAAATCAAGTTTTCTTGTGACCCTATATCAAACAATGCATCAATATTTATATGATTATAAATTACTCTAACATGGAATAATTATATCCTTGTATCTTCATTTCGAGTGTTGTTGTGACTGTTTGAGGAACTAGAACTTGCTATAGCTTCCTTTCCTTTGTTAACCATGGCAACTATCTTGGTTTCATCTCCTGAATTGGATCCAAGATCTTTCTGTGTGGTGGCAGTCATATTTTGTTTCCCTTTATTATTTGGTTGATTTGGCCTTAATTCGGGATGTAATTTACAACAGTGGGCTTCATCATTCCCCTATTTGGAACAATGTTTTCATGTAATTTTCTCCCCTTCTTTCTTAACACTTGCATTCTTATTTCTCTTTTCTTTTCCCTTACCCTTGAATGGATTCTTCTTACTACCCTCTTTAGAAATTTGTTTACCCCTTGCTTCAAGATGTGTGGCTTGCACACATACTTCATCTAATTTATTGGGGTTAAACATAAGGATAGTGTGTTTTAAGTAGGAATGTAGAACTCCTATATATTTCAAGAGTGTATCTTGTGAGTTTAAGTCTACTCCAAGTTATAAATCCCTCTTCCTAAACTCTTGTGTATACTCTTGGACACTTTGACCTTTGAGTTGTCTAAATTTTTTCCAACTCATTATTGCTATCTGCATATAGGCTAATGGATAAAACTATCTTTTAATGGCAGAAATGGATTCAACCCAAGAAATGGAAATCTTACCATGGATTCACATTTCCTCTTGTGTCTTTTCCTCCCAACAAACTAGTGCTCCTCCTTCTAGCCTTAATGAATCCAACTAGATTTTGATATCATCTTCTTGTAGATTCAGAATTCTGCAGTAAAATTCCAAGTGACGAATCCAATTTTCTAGTCTTTCAACATTAACTTCTCCGTTGTATGTAGGAAGTTCAAATTTGATGTCCAACTTGAGTAACGGAGTCTTTCCTTTTGGGATCTTGGAATGAGTATGGGTATGATTTTTTATAGTGGATGTGGAATTTGAATATGCGGATGCGGATGATGAAGATGATGATGGTGGAGAGGGAGGTGGTTTTCCTCCACTACCTTTTGAACTCCTCTCTTCCTCCTTTTTAGTGTTTTAAGATCCTTCTCTATGAGGGTGTTTTGAACCTTCTCTAGTTTCCTTTGCCATGAAAGCTCCATACGTAACTTTCACCATCCTTTCAATTTATTTGAATTCCCTCTTGACATCCTCTTTTTTAGAATTTTCATGAGTTCCTTCATAGCTTGACATTTTTGTTGTAGATTCAATCTCAATCTCTGCAGCTTGTATCTCTTCAATCACTTCAGCCTCTTATGAAATTGGTTCCTCTTCTATCTCAACTGTTGGAGATGGAATTTGAGTTGCTTAAAATATTTCCTTGAGTGGTCCTTTGGGTGAGGATGATGCCTTCTTAGCCTTCTTCCTTCTTGTCTTAACTTTAGGACTAGCTATCAGTAGCTTCCCTTCTCCTCTCCGCAATATCAATCTTGTAAGCATCAAAAAATTTGCAGCTATTAAAAACCCTTCAAATAAAAAAAGCAAGAAATCTTGTACTTTGATACCAACATGATCTAAAAATAATTTCTAGTTATTGATGTGCTAGTATCATATCAGATATAAACTTTTCTTTTCTTAGTTTTACTTATCCTTCATAGGTTTTTTTATGAGCATATGATTTTCAAATAAGTGTACTTGGTTAAACTATTAGTTTGTCATAAGATTAGAAAGAAAAATTTAAATGACAGAACAGAAGGAATATTAAACACAACAAACACACACAACAGAGCTTAACACACAGAATTTTGATAAAGGACTTCAACCCTCCTGGGCTACATCTCCTTGGACCAGCTTCATAGTGTGGGCCTTTGTATTAGCTTCAAGTGTGCTCAAATTTTCTTTACAAGATTTAGAACCTCTTGGAACCTATTCCAATGAGTTTAAAACATCATAATCTCCCAAAAATGACTATTTGTTTGTTGAATTTGGACTCTGGATGCTATGGCAATGACCCCGACACCTTTTCTACCTCTACAACCTGCTTCATTGTGTTGCCAACATTCCAATTACACTAGAATGCCTCTTTCTGAGCTCTATTTGGGCAAAAATTGGATGAGTTATGACCAAAACTGCTTTTCCCCCAATTTCTCCACTAAACTTGGAGATACTGCCAGTTATTTTTCAAAATCTAGAAACTTCGCCATAAATGGCGCGCTCCCTAAAACTCCGCCAATTTAATCCATAGTTTAATTAGTGGATAGGTGGGTCTTAATTATAAGATAAGAGTTGTGTTTAAGGATAAGCACATTTTTAGCGCTAATTGTGTTTAAATGTGGTTAAACCACGTTTTAAAACTTAATTAAACGTGTTTAAAGTTCCACTGGTTCATTCATTTAGGTGCTCGGTTCTAGACTGTGGCCATACGGGGAGGGGGCTGGCCCACGGGGATAGCCCCCTCAAACCCCAAACCGTCAGACTTACAAACAATAAGATGTACTGGGGTCCCTATACAGTTAAGAACCACCGAGTAGGGGAGTTGGTAACGCATGCAGGTGGTAGGCGTGAGGTGAGGGGTTCGAGCCCTGATCTAACCAAAAATTTTACACAAATTTATAAAGAGCACCTCCACGAAATTTAAAGCTTGCCTCCAGCTTTAACCTCCATCAAACTTGGTTGGAGGCTCCTCCAAATCTAGTTAATTCCACCAAGAGAGTGGGTTTTTAAATCTATATATAGATATAGATAATCCACCATATTAACCTGTCCAACCTTAATATAAATTGATAATTCGACCCAAGGCTTAGAGAGGGCCCACTAGAGAGGACACATGGCACCCTGTGGTTGGGTTGTACTTCAACCTAAAAAAAATTCAGATTCAAACTTAGGAAGAATATTGGAGGTCATTGGACAAATTCTCCCTTCACAAACCCATCTGGCGAATCTGGAGACGACACTTGTCATAGTGCCACTGGCTGAAATTTGGAGAATATTCCCTATAATGCTGACTGTACCTACCACATCATCCCTACACATGTTTTGCTCCTTTTTTGCCTATTTTGGAAAACGAACAACAAACGATAACTCAGTCATACGAACTCGGATTTTGATGAAACAAGTTGCACAAGAATCCTAGCGATGAACTCTATCCGGTCATTTAGGTTTGAAGCAATTTTGAGCACTTTCAATTTTTATCTAAAACTTGAGACCTAGATCAAAATGTGGGTGGGTGTCTGCTTGAAATTTGTTGGCTCCTTCACCCAGGTCTTGATGATATCTCGTGTGTTCGTGTAATTATGAGTGGCATAGAATAGTGAGTCCATGTTCTTCACTGGCCCACGAAAATGATGCATTTTCTTGAAATCTATTGCCATGAATGTAGCAAGCTTCTGCCCACTGGTGTTTCTCAATGTCATGGTTTCCACATCAATGTTTAAGACAACCTAGCTGATCACAGTCGCACATGGGAAGGCTGAATGCTGACATATAACCATGTAAAGCCTGGGATGCATGATGATCAGATACACCTATTGGTCTTCTAAGTCTCCCTGAAATTCCTTTGGCAAATCATCTTTGATTTGCTGCCATCTCTATTTTGATCCCCTCTCTATGAATAGTAGTGTCCGATTAAACTAGAAAGTTAACTTGAAATTTCTCAATTACTTCACTAGTACTGATTTCAATATTTTCCTTTGAGGTGACTCTCTTTGATGTCATTGTGAAAGTGACTACTATAGAGGTGCTAAAAAACTGTTGTACCTATGGGGCAGAAAAGGCATTGATGGAAAGAAAATATCAATTATAAGAAAAACTACTTTTAGGACATGTTCATGGAGCATATTAAGAAACTGTCTACAAGGATTCTGTAATTATTGATGGGAAGAGGGTCTGATTGGCTAGGAAAATTGTGCACTGCGCAATCCCAACAGTCAGTGTATAATCTTGTGGCTTGAGACTGCACAATGCACCGTTCAACTTGGGCAATGATTTGAGAGAGACTACACATTGCGTAGTCTCATTGGCCAAGAACGTTGGCTGAGGCCTGTAATTTCTCAATGCATAGTGAGACCAGCTTGTACTATGCATTGCGCAATTCCATATGCCAAGCTTGAAGCTTGAGCTTCCAAATTGTGCAATGCCTAGTTGGGCAAAGTTAATTTCAGCCAAGGGAAAGGCAGATCTACCCAAGGGAAGTGTGAAAAATGAGCAGATCTGAGAGACGGTGAAGGAATGAGTTAAGATATGACTAAGTGTTGATGAAAAAAGAAAAATAAAGTGAATAAATGAAAGAAACGATAAGTGAATGAGATCGGTGAGGAGAATCACCGCAACGACGACCATCAGTGCAAAAATGCAGAAATCGATGCGACACTTGTGAAAGGAAAGCAGAAACTTGAAACAACACTTCTACAAGCTAAAAAAAGTTAAAACACGAGCATGCATGCAAATAAACAAGAAAAACAACACTCATGCAAGCCAAACAACAAAAAGCGATGGAAAAGGCGACTAAAAGAGATAAATGCCAAGCTCACCAGGAAAAGCGATGACGATTGCATCAAAGGTTCGTTGATCTCCTCGGGAATGCTAGAGATCCAAGATCAAATGTGAGAATGAGCTATAGTGGCGTCGATTAAATAGATTTTAGAAATTATGGTTAATGACACATGGAGTATAAAAACTCTGGTAAACTTGAATAAGTATATATTATTATTGATAAAAGATGAGATGATAAATATTACAATGAGGCCCTGCTTATATACCTATGCAGGTGCCCTTTCACGAATGGGCATGTATTTTAGACATGCCCTTTCATTAACTTAATGACTACTTACATAATCCCTATTATACTATTAATAACTATATTAATTATATCCGTTATGAATTATATTCATAACATTGCCCCTTTCTTCAAAAGCTTTGTCCTCAAAGCTTATAGTTGATACTTTCCTTCAGTTCAATCAATTTTATTTTAACATCTTTCCCCGACTGTTAATATATCAATGTTTACTTATTAATTGGCCCTTCCTTCAAAACTTTGTCCTCAAAGTTGTATCGATAATAAAATTCTTCATTTTCTCTCATTATTGCGGAATATGTAAGTCTTCAATAGGATTATATTGGAATTTTATTATTATTATTATTATTAAATTAAATATACATATTATATTATATTATAGTTATATATTTAATTTAATATTTCATTAAATATGTTTAATTAAAAAAGAAAATTAGCCGAAAAGGCATGTCTCACCCCACACGACATGAATTACTCCATGTTTGCATTGCTCTCAAGGGTTTCCTCGATATCCCATAGACAGAATAATTTTAACTGTTAGTTTAGTTCAGTGACCCCACCATTCTCCTCGTTAAACCAGAGAGCACCTCTCGATATGCCTATGTTGTAGAAACATAACATAATAAAATAATTGTCTTCCTTCTTCCGAGAATTTAAGTGACACATCTGACGTATTGGGAACACCCGTCGGTGGTTGTAGAATTTACGCAGTTTTCAATGGAAGTTAGTGGAATAGAAACATAGGTGGCAGTAGAAAGTGTAGATGCCACGGAATACCACTTCGATTCGATGTCGTATAACCCGTCACCCATTCCGTATAAAATTAAGTCATGGCAATGCCGTGTTACAGTCAGCGATTTGGTGCCGCGACAGAAGGTAATCCTCGAGCATGTACACAGCCTTCCATTTACATTGGCAGTGAATGGGTATCTGAGGAATTTCAAAATCCATACACCTTCACTATAAAAAAATTTCTCGAAGTGACAGCGAAGTGAGGCGTGCAGGTACCTGCTCGGCAATTGGGAAATCAAGTGAAGTTGAGGATCGTGGAGCAGCTTCTGCTGGACGTGGAGGGAAGAAGTAGCGCCAAGTTCAACAAAGGACACCCGTTCAGAAAATTTAAGGGTGCTTATTGTCTCTCCATATGAATCTAGTTCAGGACTTATGTGCACAAACATCTGAGTCCTTGCCTTGCCCCATAATGACTCCTGAAGCAATTGAGTCAATTTGCTATTTCGATATGGCACATGCGAATTCCTCTGTGCCACTGCTACAATAACATCTCCTAGAGATAAAAGGGACTTTTTAATGTATTGTGCCTCCTTCAAATGATCTCCAGTTACTTTAGATTTATCAACCCTCTTACTTCCAGCAAGACCTACCCAATTAAGACAGCTATGAAGGCTACAACCAAAAACGTGATCTGTACCTTGCACATGCACAGTCAAGACACTATGAGAATAGCTACTTCGGTCGTTTAGCGTAGTATAGCTAACAATGTGATTCTTTTGGCCAAAATTCATCAAATCCAGAACATCCGAAGTTGCTTTAATAGGCATAACTATAGCATTCGGTACATTAAATCCCTTATGACCATTATTTCGAATATATAATTTCTTGCTTGAGGTGTATGCTCCGAGAAGATGAGGGACACGAATATGCTTTAGTGATATAGTAATACCACATTCATCAAGAACAGGAAGATGTGAATTATTTTCTGTGTGTAGAAAATTTGTGGCTGACTTATGGTGAGATTCTCCCTTCCAGTCATAGTCCCCATCAACTAAAAAAGTCGAGATGTATTTTTCCTCATTACTATCGTAAACATTAGAATTGATTAGATATTGTTGCAGTTCTTGATTCAAGGTTTCATTTGGATGATCAACGGGGGCTTCTTCATTGGGGGTGGCCATGGTTACCCTCAAAAATAAAACAATTAATGTATTTCAAAAATTACGAAGTAGGGATTTCTTGGATTCTTGTAAGTTGTTGTCTAAATCACAAACTGTAAAAATTTCAATTTTCTTTTGTTTATTCATATCCTTTAAGGAGGTAGGTATGTCATTAATTTTACAGTCATCATCTTCAAAATTTTCCATATTCATATTAGTTTCCTCATCACAGGCATTTTCTTCTTTTTCTTCATATACCCAACTTTGATTGTCATTCATGTCACAATAGTTGTTGAGATCATTTTAGTCTTCATGTGGATGCTCTTGTTTCTCAAGATATCCTTTTTCCATATTATCTTTATCTGAATCATCATGATCTTCATAATCTTCATCTACATCGGCTTCATCTTTTTCTGTTTCTTCATAATTTTCTTTCAACACTGAAGATGAAATACTTTCTTGTTCATCAGCAAAGGTCGAGATAGTTTCTGGTGCTGTGTTGGTGTCTTCATTTGTATCTGTCTCTTCACGTTCTTGTAGAACTGGTGATGAAAGGTTTTTTTGTTCAGAAACAATGTTTTCAACAACTTTTGGTGTTGTGTCAATGGATTGAGTTGCATCTGACTCTTCAAAACCTTCTTTAGAATATAGTGATTCTTCATGACTCTAATCTGAATTCTCTGCAGCTGAATTGTTTTGTTGACTAGGTTCAATATTCTCGATTATTTTTATCATGTCATTTAATTTCTGCATTAGTTTGTTATGATTGTCTCTGGACTCGTTACGGATTTTTAACATTAGTCTGTCTATCCGATTTGTCGGGTCTTGAAGTTGTAAATCGGCCATCATCATTGATGAAGACATCGAGCGACAGAATTTTCGAGGCACTGCATGTAACAGCTGAAGGTAGCCAACTGTGGTGTAGGTGCTTCCTTCCAGGGAACAAATTCGCTTCTCTGATGAAGGTCAGGTGTGCAGGGGTTGATAATGGTGTTCTGGTCATGATAGGGTAATGAAACTGAAAAGCAGGTGGCAGCAGTAGTGATCACACAGATCCTGAAGAGCGACGGATTCGATACCAATGGAGTATAAAAACTCTGGTAAACTTGAATAAGTATATATTATTATTGATAAAAGATGAGATGATAAATATTACAATGAGGCCTGCTTATATACATATGCAGGTGGCCTTTCACGAATGGGCATGTCTTTTAGACATGCCCTTTCATTAACTTAATGACTACTTACATAATCCCTATTTAACTATTAATAATTATATTAATTATATCCGTTATGAATTATATTCATAACAACACACATGCCAAAAATCAAGGAAAAAGCGACACTTGGCAGCAATTTCCAAAATAGCAAGTGTGCTTCCTTCGAATTACTAAAAATATATCCCTAAATTTTAGGGATGCTTTTTCGCATTTTTTTTCTCTTTTTTTTCCGAGAAAAATTTCCATGCACCTCACAGGGAAGGATTGTGTAGTGTCGGGGAACTGGCAGCTCCCAGCTCAGTGCACTATGCAGTTTCTGAGCTCGGTGAATGATTGTGCAGTTTATGGGTTCAATGCTATGCTGCCTGTCATGACTGCATAGTTACCAAGCTCAACGCTAGCCTACCAATCATGACTACACAATTTTGATCATCAAGAACAAGACTAGATTCATGATTGTGTAGTTCCTAGGGGAAAGGGCATAATTGTTGTGCAATACTTAGAAAAGAGGTCATATTGTGACTTGTAAAAGTTTTCTATGTGAAGAGAAAGTGAACATAAGAAAAAATGAAAGATAAATATCATTCAAAGAAAATATACCTAGTAGCAGTGCAAGGTAAGCTCCTATGAAGGGAAGTTGTGCTCCAAAATCTAAGTAATGGAAAAAATTTGGTGGGTGGTTGTAGCCGCTACAACATTGGCGACACACTAGAAGAACTCTAGCTCTCTGAATGAATCTTATCTCGTGTAAAACTGGTATCACCCTTCCAGAAGTATTGTTCAATTTGTTAATTATCACAAATCGTCTAGTTAGTATGAGTTAAAGACATAACCCATTCCATCCTCTTTATCGGTGGAACACTAACCAAGATAAGTCATATTAAGTTTTTGTGATTGGGGATGAGGATTATTTAGAGTCACAAGTAAAAGAAAAATTCCAAAGTCTTTCTTTTCATCTCTGGTGTTGCTCTCCTGCCAGTAAGCCTAAACAATGCCTTGACGGAGTCACTTCAGAAACACAAACATTGGTTGCTTCTAGCCAGCATGGATAGTACCCCAACGGAGTTTTTTGCTTCACCTCTTTGCGTAGGAATCATTTCTCTTCGTTCTCCCTTTATTTCATTTTTTCAAATTTTCATTATTATCATTCGTTCAAAAAATTGTGCATAGGCACTAATTTATTTCATGGAGCAGAAGTGGAATCACGACTTATTGAGAATAGAAGAGGTTGTTCCTTTAGAGAAGTATGTTTATGTAAACCTATGACATACTTGTTAAGTTTTTTGTCCTCTGATTACTCTAATAGACTGGAGTAACAAGGATTAACTGAATATATAAAAACCGATTAGAGTAGGTGGAACCAGTTAAAACCAAAACATCATGATTTCACCATGAATGTCTCTGATAAAGAACATATTTTCCATCTGAGTATCATTAACCAAAAAAACAGTAAGATTTACGCAAAGAGAGGGAATAAACAGAAACCCAAGTGTTGATAGAAGAACAACTTTCCTCTTGGATTTCGCCATACTTGCTTTAGAAGCCAAACATGGTCTCATGCAGAAACTAAGCTAAGACTGAAAACAAAAAAACAAAAAAAAGAAGCAAATGGTAAAGAAACAAGTGAAAGCAAATCAAAGCAAGAAACAATGAAAAAAAAAACTACTCCTGCTCCTAGCCTAAGCATAAAGTAGGAAAAATAATGTAAAGGTATACTTCCAATGCAGCCACTGGCACATTGGTAGGACTATGCACATGAGGGAATACATGTCAATAAATATATACATGCATAACACTTTAAAAGAAAGATAATATATTGTGAACCAAAATTTTCAAAGCTTGAATGCACGCATAGAAAAGAAATAGCGAAAAGTACACGGAATACATTATGTGGACGTATCATAATGTTGTGACACATTGCAAGTTGAGGATTTAGAAACAAAAAATTTTGAACCATGAAAGTGAGAAAACATAAAAAAAGAAAGAAATTTTCGTTTCTCCACAGTGCTCGCAAAGTACGACTTCTCCAACGATCAAGTGATAAGATCGTGAAAAATAGATGGAGGATGTGAAAATTGTAAACAGGAGGATCAATATGCACAATAGAGTGATGAGGAGCCTCTAAATATTAAATACCCTTATGATCGGAGGTAGAACTGACCGCAAGGCTACAAGAACCTAACATAAGAATTAGCTCGAGCTGAAGTGCACGGACAACTTGAGGAAGATCCAATTCATTAGAAGATAGATCATCAAAGATCAGTGGCTTGGAAAAATCAATAACAGGAAAATTAGAATTATGACCAGTTGAATCAGTGAAAATTTCATGGCAGTTGTAATCAGAAAGTTCAATATTTCAAACAGAGGTATCCTCATGGTATGGTGAATTGTATAGAGGGGAATATAAAAAGCGAGAAATTTCACCCTCTGCGCTTCCAAAAAGGTATGATTAGAGGTTAGGAAGATCAGTGATAGGAGATTTATACTCTTTGAATTTAAATGAAAAATTGGCATTCCACGAATTTTGTGAATGATTGGAAGTATTAATATAATCAGAAAATAAGTTTTCACATAATTCAACCAAAATGATAGAATCACAGAAAGTGTCAAGACAATGTGGAAGAACTTCTTAAGGAAGTGAGTCATCCTTCATCACGGATTCTTGTTCAACTCTTGACTCCTGGACATACTCTTTGCAAATGACATAGTGGTTTGGTTGCACAACAAGAACTCCTCCCGACACCTAATCCTAATGAACATCAAGGGAAAGGTTTGGAACAAATCAACGCACAAACTTGTAATTTGTAGGATCAGAGGGACCAATGGGTGGAGGATGAGGAGAAAAAACTTCATCACAATCATCGAGCTTGTAGTACAAAATTGTATAGGAATTATGAGTAAGTGGGGTGGGAGGAGATGGTGCTTCTTGAATAGGTGAATTTTGAATATTTCCCACCACAACCCATGGAAGTAAAGTTGTTATATGAAAATAGGAGGGGTGATTTCTTGGAACAACACCATTTTCTGCTGTGGATTTAGAGGACTTACGAGTGAGGTTTGCTGGGTGTGATTTAAGCAATCGTAACTTATGAAGAGTAAGTGAAATCTGAACAAGATATAGAAATATGTCAGTCAAGAAATCTGAGTCAAATTAATCTTCTAGAAATTCAAAACATAGATGCAAAAAAATATTAAGAAAATGTTGTAGTGATTTATTAGGTGATTTTCGCAATTCTGAAATTTTCTTGCACATAATTTTATGATCAAAGTTATCAAAAGCGTGAAATTGTTTTGTGACAAGATGTTAAAAAGAGCGAGTAGAGGCATCGGTCAATGTGTAACACCATTTCCTTACGTGCCCTTCAAACTTGATAACAAACAACCATCAGGAAACATCCTTAAGGGGAATGTCATGTTCTGTGAAAAATTGAAGAAAACAATCAATATGCTCAAGGATGGTTGTTTCACCCTCGCTATTAAACTTAATATGTGGCAAGTCATCAATGATATCCGTCAGCACTTGAAATTTGATTTTTATGGAAAAGCATGTCAGTTTATGTTTTGGGAAGAAGTCACAAATTTAAGGGCTCAGCTTGTCATCTGGCCCTCCTTCTAGCACCATATATCTTGACGGTGTTGGAATCACCAACATTCATGGGATATCCCCAATATGAAGCCCCAACTAGACCTCACACCGTTTGGAGTAGGAGTCCCAACAATGGGGTGTTTAATGATATGCCTTGGATCGTAAAACACATAAAGTGGTGTACGATTTATTTGGTTAAAGCAAGTGTGTGAGCCTGCAGAAATTCATTATTATGCATGAGTGGTTCTAATGGAAAAGGGGAAGGAAGTGCTCTCCTTCGAAGCCTGCAATAATACACAGATTAAAAGGAACACAAGAGCTGAAAAGACATCACACAAACTAGCAAGAAAAATAGTCCTCAAGCTAAACGATATGGGTTAAAACATGAGCATGCATTCAATGAGATTCATACAAATGCAAACGAAATATTTCATAAGCATATGTGTAAGTTAGAAAAAATACATCACAAATATAACTAGAATAATCCAACTACATTTATAATATATGCATGAAGATGTGTCGGCTATGATTTTATTATAAGTGAAAGTTTCATTCATACATACAACATGACGAACCACTTGCCCCATTAGTGGAATGTGAATTAAACAAAATCTACTCCTCCCAAAGAAGTATACTCCCTCTATGCTACGAAGAAGCCAAGGCTGACCCAAAATTCCTAAGACTTTTCGAAGCCTAATCCTATCCAAAAGCTTGGCTCCCAAAAGCCCCTTTACAAGAGTTATGAGGATGCATTTATAACAAAGAGGGGGAAACTCTTGGCATGCCCCCTATGTGACTCTTGGAATCCCCTCATGGATCCTCACATTAAATATGAATCTTCACATTCCATCATGGACACATGGAATTTCACTTATACAATAATTTAAAATAATATTACAATCTCCACTCGCACCCATTGTAGGTTTTAACCCTGAACAGAAATTATCTACACACGAATCTTATAACAGAAAATAAACAATAGCAAGAGCATAAAACATAAAATAGATAAACACAGAGATTTTCCCCTGGATCCCAAATCGGGACGACCAACTTGATTTTTCATTATATTCCATTGTTACAACACATATATATACATGCCGAAGCATACATAAACCCCAATCCATGAACCCTGGATTAGAACATAACCGTAGTTCCCTTGACCGGATCTACAAAAATACCAGGAGCCAAAAACCATCGTGCCCCAATACCATGTGAAAAACCATGCACAAAACCATGGACGTGGACTACCCACCGGAAATTAAGGATATAACACATACCCAACACCCATATAAGAAAAAATAGGGTAGAGACAACTGATAACCTAACAAGACAATACACTATGATGCTGGAGTTGGAGTGAACTCAAGTTAGTAATATTGGACTTGGTATCTCTCGGTCACATACTCAGGTCAAGCTTGGTACTGTGCAATAGTCTCCCCAAACTATGAGATAGTGTTAGGTTGGAAGAAGAAACTTAGCTCCAATGCATCTAGGTAAATATATTGGAACCGGCCTTCACTTCTTCTTCAATTAGGTGCAACATAGTTTTGATATGAACTGGGCCACCAACATAGGTCTGAAAATACTTTCTATCGATCTCCATGTCCTCATGGGAGGCCATCTACTCTAGCTACTTGGGGTACTAATCAATCTCATGTCAGACTTTGTGGCTTCTCACCATGAAATCCAAACTATTGTATATCTTTACATATCTGACCTGAATGGTTTCGATAATTGAGGATAGTTTCTTGTTTTCTGGATCAACATCTGAAATTTAGCTTTCTCTAACTCCATCTGCAACTTCATCTTCTTTACCAGTGTGAGCGGTGTGACCTTGTATTGCATTTTCCACTCATGCATGAGAGTGATGGCAGTTGGTACATTCCTAACGATCCTGACAAACTCTCTTCTCTACCATAGAAATGCGTTCAGGTGGAAATTTTCCTTATGTACATTTAGGAACTCCGCATAAATATATAACATAGTGACTCCAAGTGCAGATACTTTAGCAATTATTGTTGCTCTTATCTCCTTGCGGTAGACTTGTGTGGAAGGTGCATTCTGTGCTACCACACGAATTTTTTCATTCTATTTCCAAAGTGCCTATATTTTCAGTGCCAACTGCTTGTTGTCGACCACCAAGAACTAGGCGTTAGATCTAGATGCTCCTGCGAAGGCCTAGCTAGCGTTGGACATGGAATTAGGATTCCTGCTGGTGTTTGCCACGATCACCCTTTCTCTCATGAATTCTAGTGATGCATGATCATCTGGGAAGTGGTTTCTTCGCGCTTGTACAAACTTCTTTTGTAGTTCATCAAATGATAAATTGTACACATCCATGAACAGATCATCATCAAGGGGAACTGCCTCCACTTCCTCACTCGGGGATTGCTCTGCGACTGAAGGTGGTGGAATCTGAACGGTGGCCTGAGATGTGATGGGCATTAGGTCCACATCTTCATCTCATGGTTCTGGTCCCACCTCCATGTCCATGAGTTCAATCAACTGTTCAATCTCTTGAGCAAACTCCTATTCTTGCATCTATGCGCTCACTCCTTCTATTGTTGGTTGATCCTGTATCTGTTCTTCAACCTGTGTAGGTGTCATATTTTCTGCTATGGCACCTTGCCTTTATTCCTCTTCTTTCTTTTATCTCTCCTCTTGTTCTCCTCTTCTAAGATCTCATTCTTCCTTCAAGTCGTGTTCTGCTCTCTACGCTCTTTGCACTACTTCTTCCAAGCTTTGCTTCTCTCTCTTTCTCCACTCTGCTCTTTGCTACCTTTGTCCCCTCTTTGCTTCAATTTCCAAAGCTACTTTCTCAGTGAGAGAATATTCTTTCATTTTCTAGCTTTGTTCCTTTTCTGAATTGTCCACTAACTTCCTCTTTCCTTTGTCGCCATACCGTGTCCTATTGCTAGTGCTTCTTCCAGAACTGTTGCCATCTATGGAACAACTTGAGAAGTCCCAACTGTACTAATCGAATCATGAGTTTGAGAGGAGTTATAATAGTTATTCCATGGTTCCTCCCTCGAACACTGATATATCTCATTGAACCATTTGTAGTATACTCTTACGCAATGTTCTTTGCAAATTCCCCTTGAATCATACAGATTGTAACTTTTTGTGTCAAACTCAAATCTGATGATGGATTTACCTTCGACATGTGCAATCTTGAGATTCTTAATCTCGTATAATCCAACCTGCAAATGAAGATTTGTCCATGGTGCCTTCTTCGTCGTATGCAGTGCTGATGACAATCTTGTGGAGATGTGATAAGCTACCTATTGCATGACCAGTTTGCCAATGTCATATCTCATAAGAAGAAAAAAGTGGTAGCTTCTTCCAACCAAATACTCTGATCAATGTGCCATCTGGTAAGATGAACCAATTTTCAATCTCTGATATAGCCTCCATAGTTGCTTGTTACATGCAAGGTGGGTCCTCTTGAAAGATGAGCCTATTAATAGGGATGATGATGTGATCAGTAAGGTTCTCCATGACTTTGTGATGACCACAATCAAAGAGTAGCTTGCAATAGATATGTATGGTAGTGTCTCTCGGTGTCGATGTCCAGTTCATGCCAGGGAACTGATTCTGCACACATATTACATATAGTAAGTATGCATACATGTAGAATCATGCTTGCTCTCCCTTGGGTCGATTGCTATATTTTGTCACATGGACTTTCAGTTGATGAGCCAACAGGTCTAACCAGTTGAACGACTTCCCCTCGTTCACTACCTAGTTCAAAAATATATTCCACCCCTCAGGAAAGGTTTTTGTATCTAGTTGTTCGTAGATTCTCCAAGCTAGTATGACCAAAATCTGATAGGCTTTCTTGAGTTATTTTGTCTTGTACATCTGGGTGGGTGTCTTCCTGAACTTCGTTGGCTCCTTCACAAAAATATTGATGATATCACTTGTGTTAATGTATTTTTGAGTGGCATATAATAGTGATTCCATGTTCTTCAGTGGCCCAAGAAAACGATACATCTGCTTGAAATTTGCTGCTAGGAATGTAGCAAACTTCTGTCCGGTGGTGTTTCTCAATGTGATGGTTTCCACATCACTATTTGATACAACCAAGCTAATCACATCCACACATTGGAAGGCTAGATACCTGTATGAAACCTTGTAAAACCCTAACTGCATGATGTTGAGATACACCTTACAACCTTCTAATTCTTCCTAAAAGTCCTTTGTTAAATCATATTTAATCTGCTGCCATGTTAGTTTTGATCCCTTCTCTATGAACAATTGAATGTTCGAGTAAACTAGAAAGTTAAGTGCAACTTGTTCAACTACTTCACCAGTACTGCTTTCAACAATTTGCTTTGCATCAGCTCTCTTTGATGCCATTGTGAAAGTGACTATTAGAGAGGTGCTCAACAAATGTTGTACCCGTGGGACAAAGCCACTGATGACAAGAAAATATCAATTATAAGAGAAACCACTTTCAGCACATGTTCATGCAGCACACTGGGAAACCGACTAGAAGGAATTTTCAATTCTTGATGGGAATAGAGCTTGAATGATTGGGAAAATTGTGCACTACGCAATCCCAACAGTCAGTGTCGAAGCTTGTGGCTTGAGACTGCACAATGCGCAATCAAACCTAAGTAGCGAGCCAAGAGAGTCTCCACATTGTGCAGTCTCAATGGACAAGGATGTTGGCTGAGGCTTGACACTATGAAATGAACAATTATTCCAGCATGTATTGCACATTACGTAGTTCTAGAGGCCAAGCCTAAAGTTTGAGCTTCTAGATTGAACAATGCCCAGCTAGGCAAAGTGAATTTTGGCCAAGGGAAAGGAAGATATGCCCAAGGAAAGTGTGAAAAATGAATAGATATGAGAGACGATGAAGACATGAGTGCACATCTGACTAAGTGTTGATGAAACAAGAAAAATCAAGTGTAGAAACTAAAAAAATGAGAAGTGAACGATATCGGTGAGGATAGTCACTGCAACGATGACCACCAGTGAAAAAATGCAGAAACCAATGCGACACTTGTGAAAGGAAAATAAAAACTTGAAACAACACTTATACAAGGTAAAGCAAGTTAAAATCCTAGCATGCATGCAAATAAACAATAAAAACAACACGCATGCAAGCCAAATGACGAAAGCAACAAAAAAGCAACTAAAAGCAGTGTTACACCGTAATTTGTCACCGTCCCTGCAATCCCTTGTCCCGCACATTGGAGGGCCTATTCTGTGACTTGTGAGCAGTGACATGACCTGAAACCACTTTCATGGCATCCCCATTGACAATGAAAATCATTCCCCTAAAGACAATTTCCTGTGAAAAGCCCTAAAAATAGACCTTTTGGCCTTGGCGCGACCAGCCAGTTCAGCCCTCGCGCCAATGGGGGAAATCCACCAAAGAGGGTGCACCAACTGGTGCTCTGTCCCAGTGTATTACTCATTCCAGCTTAATAAGGATTTTTTTTTAAAAATAAATGGTGGAAGTTTGATTCCAACCAACTCCTGAACGAGTCTCTAAAATGAGTTGGGAGGTTTGGCTCCGGATCTCCATGTAGGGGAAGTGGTTTTCCACCTATCATGGAAGCTTCCTTGAGGATAGGGCCAATCCCATCATTGTAGGGATCCAAACTCCCCTTCCACCATCTATATAAGCTTGTCATTTTCCCTTTGCAAGCTAGCCTAAATAGAGCTGAATCAGTAGTAAGGAGATTATCGTCATACAGTCAAAGAGAGAGAGCCTTGTCCCATCCCGACGAGCTTCATCGAGACGTGCTTCGTTGTCGACCCGCCAAAGGAAGATCCACCGTCAAAGCTCAGGTTGTATCTTTCTTTGTTCTAATTAATAATAAACGACTTCGATTATGGTTCCACTCATATGTTCATGTCTTATGTTATGAGTTGTATCTTCTCTGACTGATACATAGTTGCATGTATTAGGTTTTACGCTTGTGTGTTTGTTGTTTCTTTGTGAACGTGCAAGTGTTAGAACGTGCTAGGCAGGAGAATTGTGATTTTCCAAAGCAAAGGACGGAAGCGCCATCTTCTCTGCAAGCAACAGGAGTGTGGGACTTAAGGTAGGCCTCTTGTCGCATCTTGGTATTTTGTAACTAGGAACCTGCGTCTTAGCGTGACTCGGTTGTTGCTAGACCTGATCTGGGCTAGTAGGGATCGCCTCTGTCCGCAGAGGGGATTTACCTCTCCAACAAACTGGAGACTCCACTGGGGAGACATTGATTGGAGTTTGTCTTGTCTTTTCGGTTGATTTTTGTCTTTGCATGCTTGATCAACGCTTTTGGTTCGCTCTTTTCTAGTGTTAAACCTCTGTTTAGCTTCACCATCCCTGATCTTCTCCCTGTTTGCTATTTTTTATTTTTTGCATTAGTAAACTTGACTGGCGCGATTTTTGCCCTGATAGTCGGGCCAGCCGGCACTTGTTGCCAGTTTAGCCCCCATGCCAATCCTATTCTAGCACTAGATGCAACCTGACGGTCGTGCCAATCCTGTGTGGTGCTAGGGTTTGCTCCTTTCTGAGCTTTCTGAGCTTGATTTGTGGTTTTGGTGTCATTTTTTTTACTGCCTAAGTGTTCTGGAGCCTTGGTTGACTGTGTGTGACTGTCATCCTTCGGTTGTTTGCCTTCTAATATCGGTTTTACATTCTAGCCCTAGGGCATCTAGGTGCTATAGTGTGTTGAGCCTCCTGTGGGAGTTTTTGGTCCTCGTTGGATCAGTCAATTACATTATTGCTTCTCTGCATTCGTTTGGTTGTTTTCCATTGTTTTGTTACGTTATTTGAGTGACTGGTCTCTTTCTCATTTGAACTTTGCTTTGTCTCATTTTGGGCCTAGATTACACGATTCATTTGAGTCTTTGGGATTCCTTTTTTATTTGAGGGATTTCTTTGTCAATTTGAAGTCTGATTGTGTGTTTTCCATTGAGTGAACTTGTTTGTCTTTGATCTTTTGCTATCACTTCTCAAATTTTCCTTTTCATTAGTTTTCATCTCGTTTAGTGCGTTTTTCTCTTGAACATTGAAAATACAAAAAAAAAAAAATCAAATATCTTTTGCTTTTGATTAGTTAATGTAAATTGAGAAATTTTCTGCATTATTAGTGATTTATAACTCTGAAAGAAAAGATTTTAGTTTCCATTAGCGTGCATTAGAGACACTAGTGGTTGTTTTGTGATCATTTTGTTATTGTGTGAAAGCTCTCAACCTTCCCGTAGTTAGCTATTCATCGAACGAAATGATACATTGTGGCATGTAGTGTGCATTTAGAGGATTTTGAGACATAACATTTGGTAGGGCCTAGAAATTGAAACATAATTGAAGATCAACACTAAAATTTATTCAATTTATCTTAAGGCAGCATTGAAACATTAACGAAATATTTAGAGTTCTAGGCTAGTGACGTGTTCCGGCGTCGTTAAACCTAGTAGTTGTCGTTCCCCTCTTGGCTTTAGATAGCGCTAGTACGGACTTGTGCTCCCCGTACCGTCGTGTATATAAAGGGAGACCCCATTAGGTTGTTATCCTTTATTCGTAGGAAGCCGAGTCTGCCGCTTTATATCCATGATACACCGGACACAGCATTCGAGGAGATTTCCTACACGTACGTCAAGTCCTTGGTTGATTTCTCTTTCATTTTGAAACCAAGGTGTATATTGTAGTTCACGGATATCTGGTACACCCTTTGCTTAGAGTTCCAGATTAGTCATTTTGATCTTTTCTGACTCATTAAATTTGAAAGAATCATCAAGCGCTTGTCCTTTCACGCTTGTTTCAAAATTGAAAGAGATAGAGTCATCTTTCATCCATTTCTCGACTCTTAAAATATGAAACGGTGAAGTTTCTAAGTTTCAATGTGGTAAAATAAATCACCTACGATCACACGCCCTTTTAGAGTTTGCTTGTCGGCCGTTTGATTGTGTGCCTTGGTTTTTAGCCCGTGTGCTCTTGTTTGATCTCTTCCTCTTGTCATTACTGTCACAGTGGCGGAACCCTCAGTTTCGTCTACTGGTAGTCCTTACACAAACGTTTCATCATAGGTCTCTCAATCCTCTGCTGAACCTCAGCAGCCCATTATCTCTGAGTTTCCTGACGGGGGACCAGTTCTATCTGAGCTTCCCTTTTGAGGACTAGTTGAGTTCAATTCGCCCTTATCCAATGCTTGGCTTGGATTTGGAGTAGGGGAATATTTCCCTCCTCTTACATCGAGATCGCCCTTCTTAGCTGTTGTTATTCCTCCTAGTCCTCACCGTCTTTTGGAAGATCTAGCGGCAGGCTCAAATATGGGCTCATCTATTCCTTCTCCTAGTGAGGAAATCCCCACGTCTGGTGAAGATTACCAGCTATTCCCAGAAGACAACCCCGAGTTAACTATCATGTCTTCACCTAGTCCTTCGCTTCCAGCGGGGTATAGATCCTTAAGTCAGATTATGACCACGTCGCCTCTATGGGAATATCAACTCCGTCTACGAGGCCAGTTATTCCTTCGTTAGGGATGTCCCCAAGGACACCCATCACGTCATCTCCTCATGTCACATTAGTACCTGTTAGGCCCACTGTCTGTGTGGTCGCATCTACGCCCGCTGTCACTACTCAGTTCGTCAGGACTGTGTCACTTCCTAAAGATGTCTACATAGCATCTGCTATTTCGGAGAACATCTCTCCTGAGGAGTATCAGTTGTCCCTACAGCAATCGAACTCCGAGGTTGGTCAATCCTCCCAAGATCCCAACCTTACTTATTTTTCGCATTATGCATAGGATGGTACACCCGTCTACATTTTTCCATATCAGTAAGATAAGCAGGGAAACCCTCTACGTCTTCTTGCTTCAGAGGCGTATCAGTATGTTCAAGGTTTTATGTCTGCCGAGGTTGGGTAACCTTCCAACCTGCAAGGACAACCGTTCCAGGGCCAACCTTCGGCCCAGCCTGGTTATCTTTATGACCTGCAAGGACAACCCTTATAGGGCCAACCTTCGGGCCAGCTTGGTTATCTTTATGACCCGCAAGGACAACCCTTACAAGGCCAAACTTTGGGCTAGCAGGGGTTGTTATATGGTCTGCAAGGATAGTCCTACAAGCCTCAAGGTCAACCTATATAGCCTCACCTTGTGGTCCAACTAGGGCAACCTCAAGGACCCACAGGTCAACCGGGGTCGTTGTACGGTCCTGGGGGGGAAATCCAACCCTCTCAACCTATGCTGAAACCTCTGCAGCCTCAGTTTCCTATCGGTTCAAATGTTGCACAGCCAGGGCCCTCTTATGGTCCTGTTACAGGTCAAACTGGTTATTAGGCGCAACCTGGCCCTATCCCGCCACTAGGCCAACTGGCTCATCCGGCGCAGCCTAGTGTCCCTCATCAACCAGGGCCACCTGTTCAGCCAGGGCAACCTGTTCACCCAATTCAACATGTTCAACCAGGACAACCCGTTCAGCCGGGTCAACTTGTTCAACCAGGGTAGCCCGTTCAGCCAGGTCAACCTATCCAGCCAGGCCAGCCTACACATCCTGTCAACCCTGCTCGACAACCGATTTACTCTATGCCACAGCCAAACCCGCCTATGCGCCCAATTTATCAGGCTTAGCAGGGCCCCACTTATCAACAACCCACTCAACCCCAAGGCAGTTATTATCTTCAAGGTCAATCTCGACCGGTTTACAACCCGCCCCAAGGTTCTAATTATTACCTTCAACAACCGGGCTATACCTATACTCATCATTCAAATCCATATACTGCACA
>CM076575.1:133161562-133197826 GCA_034641835.2 Pinus albicaulis
CATGGTGTGAGGAAGAACTTTTTGAGACCACAGTTTCAGAGGGCAGTAATGCAAGCTTCATTTTGCATGGCCATTTCATCCTCTTTACCATGCTCCCTTTCCTTCCACTCAATCACCATTATGGCTGGGTATCTGCACCAACATGGTCAAAAATACCTTATTAGATCTCCGCAACACTCAGAAACTCATCTAATTGGCTCACATTTGGATAAATTGAGGCGAAATTTGAGTTGCACCATTGGCGCGACTATTTTGCTAACAGTCGCGCCAACTAGCATTACCCCTTTACAAAAAGGAACAATTGGCGTGGGTCCGTGCCCGATACCCGCGCCAATTGGCCAAGCCCTAATTTTGCAAAGGGTTCCCCTAGGGATCAAATACATAATGGAAATCTACAAAAAATGAATCAAAACAAAGCTAAGGGAAGCGCCTCTTACCTGGAACGAACGAGAATGGGAACGATGTACTGGATTGATCACAATCGCCGCCGCAAGTTTGCACAACAAAAGCTCACTGTTGCTCTCCAAAGGAGGTAAAAAGTAAAAGTGAATATGTTTTAATTTTTTTGGCATATTTATAACTTTTCAAAGTCAAAATTAGGTTTTGAAAGTCATTTTTCCAATATTTTATTGTATTTTGTCGAAAAATGGATTTTACGCTCGCTTTTATGTGCAGCAACAAGTTTTTATGCAGCTTGGACGGTGGTACGAGTTGTATTTTATACTTTTTCGGACTCGGTAAAAACACGAAAAGGTCATTTTTGGAGTCATCTTTCAGCTCTTTTCTGACTCTCTAAACATGAAAAGATTGCTGAGTCGCTTGTCGTTTTGATCTCGTTAAAGTGGCTGCGAAACGACATCTACCCAGTATACGTTTAACCCTTTTTCAGGCTGGGATAGATTATTTACGAAAAAGGAATACCCTAGCCTATCGTGACTAGAAGGCTTTCTCAGACACAGTTTTCTACCTTTTCATATCTAAGGAACTATTTACGAAAAGGGACTGTTGGAGTTTACTTTTCTGCTGTCTTTTCAAACTCTCTAAACATGAAAAGACACCAAGTTCTTCCTTTGTCAGACTCGTTAAGCCCTGATGACATCGGATTCAGTTGTAATGACGATATTCGAGTTCCTCCTTCCTAGGGCTTGTTAAATGTAATAGGATGGATTCGTCCGAAGGACGAACTTATATCACAAGCATATGCTATCCCCTTCAAGCTTGCTTTTAAAAATAATTGGGTTACTCACTAGAAATTGTGGGGAAAATGGAACCATTATTGTCGTTGTGTCGATAGTATGTCACTCTTGAACATGGCACTTTTTTTCATTCGTGTCGGGTTAGGGACATCTCATCTCATTCTCTGCTTGTCTCCGTGGGTTTGGGTAATCCATTTTGACCTCTCATCTGCTCTTTGCCTCGTCATCATGACCTTTGATCTTTTGATGTCAAATACTGCCAAATCCATTGTCGTGTCGCCGATATGTTCAAGAGAAGTTGACCTCTACAGTCTCAACCTTCCTCTCATTCTCATCTGATCCTAATTCACAAACATTATTTTCCTCTGTCTCGCGTCGATGATGTGGGAAACACTATGGCCCACCTTCGATCAAGGTCACTTCCTGTCGACTTCAGCTCATTATCCAGGAAGCTGATCTAGAGACTCCCTTCCAGTACCCTGGAGCCTGCATGCCTCAATGGTAGGTTCTTCGCATTCGACGCAAGGTTTTCATCATTGACCTTCGATCGGATGATTCTGCGGGTGTTCAACGCCAACTCACTGTTCAGATTCCGTGGATTGTACCTACAGTACCTTGAGGGCCATTGCCATTATTGTTGGTTCCTCTCGCGTCTGTTAGCAGCTTTCATCATTGGCTAGTAATCATACAATGTTCTTGCATGTTCGACTTCAGCTCACTTATTCACATGCTAGAACTTGTACTCTGTTCGGGTCGAGATGGAGCGCAAGACCCTGGATTTTGTCTATTATAATCCAAGCTACGGATTTTGTGGATTATTATGATTGATTACATGACTCATTGATTGCATGGCTACGACCATACCTGAGTCTATTTATCGATCCTCACTAGATGGCTGCATCCATGCCTTGGATCTTGATTATTGTATACTCTATTATGGATGGCTGTGCCCATACCACACATCATGTATTTGAGATATCAGTTTTACTTGTCTCCATAGGTTTTCCGATGGCAGTGTTTTCAGTTAGAGACGTTCTCGTAAAGCATTTCACCCCTCTCTCTCTCTCGGGCCTCATTCTTTAGGGGCATCTGTTACATAGTAATTTGTCACCGTCCCTGCAATCCCTCGTCCTGCACATTGGAGGGCCTATTCCATGACCTGTGAGCAGTGACATGACCTGAAACCACTTTCATGGCATCCCCCTTGACAAGGACAATCATTCCCCTGAAGAAAATTTCCTGTGAAAAGCCCTAAAAATAGACCTTTTGGCCTTGGCGCAACCAGCCAGTTCAGCCCTGGCGCCAATGGGGGAAATCCACCAAAGAGGGCGCGCCAACTGGTGCTCTGTCCCAGTGTATTACTCGCGCTAGGCTTAATAACGATTGTTTTTAAAAAATAAATGGTGGAAGTTTGATTCCAACCAACTCTTGAACGAGTCTCTAAAATGAGTTGGGAGGTTTGGCTCCGGATCTCCATGTAGGGGAAGTGGTTTTCCACCTATCATGGAAGCTTCCTTGAGGATAGGGCCAATCCCACCATTGTAGGGATCCCAACTCCCCTTCCACCATCTATATAAGCTTGTCATTTTCCCTTTGCAAGCTAGCTTGAATAGAGCTTAATCAATAGTAAGGAGATTATCGTCAGATAGCCGAAGAGAGAGAGCCTTGTCCCATCCCGACGAGCTTCATCGAGACGTGCTCCGTTGTCGACCCGCCGAAGGAAGATCCAGCTTCAGAGCTCAGGTTGTATCTTTCTTTGTTCTGATTAATAATAAATGACTTCGATTATGGTTCCACTCATATGTTCATGTCTTATGTTATGATTTGTATCTTCTCTGACTGATACATAGTTGCATGTATTAGGTTTTACGCTTGTGTGTTTGTTGTTTCTTCATGAACGTGCAGGTGTTCGAACGTGCTAGGCGGGAGAATTTTGATCTGCCAAAGCGAAGGACGAAGGCGCCATCTTCTTTGCAAGCAACAACAGCGTGGGACTTAAGGTAGGCCTCTTGTCGCATCTTGGTCTTTTGTAACTAGGAACCTGCGTCTTAGCATGAATCGGTTGTTGCTAGACCCGATCTGGGCTAGTAGGGATCGCCTCTATCCGCAGAGGGGATTTACCTCTCCAACAAGCGGTAAATTCCAATCTCACCTGCAAAAGCGATGACGATCACATCGAAGGTTCCTTGATCTCCTCGGGAATGCTAGAACTCTAAGATTGAATGTGAGAATGATCTCTACGGGTATCGATTAAATATATTTGAGAAATTAGGGTTTATGATGCACATGCCAAAAATCAAGGAAAAAGGGACACTTTGTGGTAGTTTCCAAAAATAGCAAGTCTTCTTCCTTTGGGTTACTAAAAATAGATCCCTAAATTTTAGGGATAATTTTTTTTGCTTTTTTATATTTTTCTTTTTTTGGGAAAACTTGCCATGCACCTCACTGGGAAGGTTTGCGTAGTTCCGAGGAACTATTAGCTCACGACCGCAGTGCAACACGCGGTTCTTGAGCTTAGTGAGTGATTGCGTAGTTTCTAGGCTCAGTGGTGGGTTGCATGTCATGACTAAGTAGTTCCTGAGCTCAAGGTTGGGCTTCCAGTCATGTTTATGCAAATATGATCATCAAGAACAATATTGGCTTCATGAATTGTGTAGTTTCTAGGGGAAAGCCCAAAATTTTTGTGCAAGACTTAGCAAGAGGTCAACTTGTGACTTAGATTTTTTTTTTTTTTGAGTGAAGAGCAAGTGAACACAAGAAAAATTGAAAGATAAACATCATTCAAAGCATAGATACCTTATAGAAGTGCAAGGAAATCTCCTGTGAAGGGAATTTATGCTCCAAAATCTAAGCAATGGAAAAATTTTGGAGGGTGGTTGTAGCCGCTATAACAGACCCATATTGCTATATGAATTGATAAATTCGTAGTTACAAAATTTTTATTGGATGTCGCATTAAGAAACAAGGAAGGAGTGTCTTCAATATGAGACTCTAACCATGATTGAATTCTATTGTAAGTGGATCCTCTAATAGGAAATCCCACTATCCCATTTAAATTAAACCTAAAATGGCTAAAAGTGATGATTTCATCTAGATTCTCAAGAATGTTCCCTTACAACAATTTAGTGTGGGAATTTATTGTCATTCAATTCTATTAGAACCTATTTATGGCCAAACTATTCACTATTGAATGGTCCAATAACAATTGAGATAAATATGAGAGACTCCTTCAAGAGGTAGAAGATGTGATATCATATAGAATCTCTTTAGAAGGATCCAAACTTCTTTTGGATACACAAAAAGAAGAGATTTGTTAGCTGGAAAACATAAGAAAAAGGTTGTTTTTAGAAAAATAAAGGAAGTGATTCCTAAAAGGTATTGAATTATGGCTAGAAGTTACAGATGAAAACATGAAATTATAAGCAAAATTACAACCTATTCAAGAAAATTGGACAGAGAAGACAAGTCATGGCATGAAAATTTTGATGAAATTGCTTCTAAAGGGGTCTCTCATTTTAGAATATTTTCCAATAGAAAAATAAGTCCAAACTAGATTCCATTCTCAAAATATTTAGTTTCTTCCCCAAATTCGTGATTATGAAAGATAACCACCTGCTCATGCAAAAAGTAGGGAAAGAGGAAACATGTTGAACCCTTCACATATTTCAAAGGGATAAGAACCTCGGTCCAAATGAGACACTCATCAAAATATTTATTACTTTCTATGAGTTCATTGAGGAAGATATTTGTAGGGTAGAAAAAGCAACCGGAATCTCATGGAAGGCATTGCATTCCTTCAACACAATAGTCATTACACATACCAAAGATGGAAATCCCTGCGACGTTTTAAAATTGTTGTACAATCACACTCTATAATAGTATGTACAATATTTTGTCCAAAATTATTTGTTGTAGGATCAAATAAACTCTCTCTAAACTAGTCTCTAGTGAGTGGTTTGGCTTCCTTAAAGGATGGAAATTACGTGAGGAAATTGGCATCACCTAGAAAGGGATAGATAATTAAAAAAAATACTTGAAGGCACAACAACGGTTGGCATATCTAAGAATTTTGATATAGGTATTTGGTTTTTCATTTGAATCATTCTAGTTGATTCGGGACTTAGTCTATAGTTTGTGTCTTAGGTTATGGATTCCATATTCTTAGTGACTCTTTAGTCCTAATCAATAGATCAACCTCACCTTTCTTCAACTTAGACAAAGGAATATGATAGGTATTCCCACTCTCCCCTCAACTCTTCTTCCTAGTAGTAGAAGATTTAAGCAAGGGACTCAAAGAAACTCAAAAGATGGATCCTTTAAGGGTATTCTAATAGGAAATTCCTATGATGTTTCACACTCACCTTTGTGGATATGGAATCCTAATGTTTTGTGAGATTTGAATAAACTCCAATAAATCCTATACATGTTTTCCATAGCCCTGGAAGTGGTAATAAACACTTCCAATTCTTTGGTAATAATTTTGGGTTTCTCTGAGAATGAAAAGGACTACGCAATCCAAAATTTCTCCTTTATAATCTTGACCTTTATGGCTAGTTTCAAGAAATTGGGCTTCCAATTAAAGGAAAAACTTTTCGTGAAAGATGACTAGAAATAGGTCATACATAATATTAAAATAAAATTGAACGATTGGTGTGACAAATGGTTATCCTATGGTGGTTATCTCGTGCTTGTAAAATTTGTCATGGAGGCCATCTTAGTCTGTTGGATGTCTTTGTCTTGGATTTAGAAAGGGATCCTCAGAAAAATTCACTAACTTTGTTACTAATTATTATGGGAAAGAACTCAAGAAAAAAATGGAATGACATTGGTATTCTAAGGAAACCTATTCATTCCAAAACAATAATAAGGTTGGGGACTCATAACAATTTTCCTTTTCTCCAAAGCCTTGGTGGACAAGAAATCTCATCTAGCAAAAATGCTACTAGGAACATGTCATAAAGGACAAATACCACAACCGTTTATTAAAGAATGGATTCACTCCCAAAATTAAAAAATCTGATTCTCTTCCATCATCTAGAAGGGCACCACCACACCTTTCCCATTTATTGAAAAATAATTAAGTTAGAAGGTTGGAAAATGAGAAACAGTACAACATAGCCTTCACCCTTGGGTGTGAACAAAATATAAATATTATTTACCATTACCACTCATCCTTGATCTCTTATTGCAGGTATTTTATAACTTGTGTCAAATTGAAATAGGGAAAACTTTGAACTCTAAAAACTAACAATGGTTTATATGGAGAATCTTTGACCTAAATGAGGAATACACAATCATCTACAACTCCTACACTAATTTTCCTAGAAAATGTAATATATACATTAGTGAAGAAGAGGATGGATAACCAGGTGCTCAAAATTATGCTCAAAAACTAAGTTGTCGCAATGGTGTGGAACCTAAATGTAGATCTCGTCATTTTGAATCTATCACAACTCGTTTAGTGGAAAATCGACATTGTATGCTCCCAGAAATGCGTTCTATCCACTTTGTCAAACAAGAAAATTTTTGGAAAAAGAATTGCAGGGATCATCAAGTCAGTAGTCCATACTGTTGACTGGGCATGCACATTGGCATGTTGACTTAGTCAACGGATCTCCTCTGACATATGATATTATTCCAAGTGGCACGTTTTTATTGGGTCAAAATGGCGAATTTTGATTTGGTGTTGGAAGGCCAATAACGGGCTGCCACGTGGCCCAGCCAGGGGCCCCCACATGGCAGCCTGAGGGCCACCAAAATTTATGTTGAAGTCTGAGTAGAGCGGGTGGGGGTCGAACCCTCGAACTCCAAACATTAGCACCAAGCCTTCACCAATGCGACATACCTATGTTCCTTGCCATATAATGGTTTCCACTTTATTTTATGGAGATAATGTTTCCGCCATGGGGGAGGGGGATGGCGTCTAGCCCCAGCCTTGGTCACTACCAGGGGCGGGACCATCGGTGAGAGGCTCGCCCCACACCGCCCAATGCTCCATAACCTTAACCATAAATGCCATCGCCAACGGACATGTGTCCACTTTAATGTTAAGGTCAGCAGTTAGCGGATTAACCACACAGTTTTTATTATAATTTTTTTTTTTTATTAAACCACATCCACTATGGTTTTAAATTCAATCTTTAAGCCTTATTGGAAAAATTAATGTGTCGACAAATTTTCCCAGAATTTGGGGAATTTGGCGCTCGGTTAGAGGAATTGGGGGTGAAATTATAAGATGGTGTCGGATTTTGAGGAATTTGTGGAGTGGTTAGTGCCAAAACTTGGGGAAGTCATAACTTACTTAGGTTTTTACCAAATTCGAGGCGAAAAGAGGTTACACAGGCATTTTTGGGCATGCTGGAGCTGATGGAACATGTTTTAGAGCTATGTGAGCATTGTAAACACATGTAATCACACTTTTGAGCATAATAGAAGAGGGACAAGCCATTGGAAGCTGGACCAAGGAGACATAGCCCAGGCGGGGTGAAATCCTTCATCATGTTCTTTTGTGTTATTGTTTATGGTGATGTTCATGTATGTTAGATGTTGTTGTTCAATGTTGTTTATGTTATTTTTCTCAAGAAATTCACATAAAAACACATAAAAAATTCATGGTTAACTTTCAATTTACCTCATAATTCTCAAGCACTTTGTTTATATTCTAAATTGGAGCTTAGCACAACAAACACTAATATTCCCATTCAGATCAATGGAATCCTTTGGCCAAAAAATTATGTCGGTGATTATTAACCTGGATGAAACTACAACACTCTATTCATTGAAGGATTTGACAAGCACTTGCATAGATGGTGAAAAGCACTTTCGAAACACAAGTGTCCTACCAAGATCAAAATTTTTATGTGGTTGTTGCTCAATAATAAATTCGTTACTTGGGGTTGACTTAAAAAGACAAGTTATAAAGGTCCTAGAAATTGTAGTATATGTGAACCTAACCTTGAAATTCATATATATCTCATCCTCAATTTTCCTTTCAACCAATAGGTCTGAAGAGAAGTGTGAGGACTCTCACATTTAAAATCAAAATGGAAAGGAGCCAATATCAAGAGGCCTTAAGAAATTGGCACAAGGATAAATAAACAAAAGCATTGAAAGCCTTGTCCATTACCGTGCATGGAGAGTTTATATTGCCATAAAAGAAAAAATATTTGCAATAAGGACACTCTACCCCTTGAATATGTATCACAAAATTTGAACATCATAAGATCTCTCTCGCAATTCTCACTTTTCCATCAATGTGTAAGGCATTTTGATACTCAAAACGCATGGGATTTTTTTATGGAGCATTGCAAGGAACCCCACCAAAGAAGAGTGTGTGGAGTAGTCTTCCTCTCTAAAAATCACTCTCTTAGCTTCAAAGATAATGGAAAGATGGAACTAGTTAGTCAAAAAGTAATCAAAGTGAGGTTACAACCTTGAAATTGGTCTTACTTCTTGCAATTTAAGAGATAATCACTCATCTTCATGTACTAGGGGACTCCCTCCTTTTGATGTAATGGGTGAATGGAGAAGCAAAACTAAGAAATTTCTTATTACAACCCCTCTTATGAGACATCAAACATATGTAATCCTCTTTTATGCATATTGCCTTTACTCATGTTTATAGGGAAAACAATAAGGAAGTTAATACACTATCCAAATATAGCCTTAAACTATGGGAAGGAAATTGGGAGATTCAGGAGTTCAAATAGGAATACATTTCTACTTTTTTTTATCTCAATTTTAGAGGCTTTCTTGTTTCAAAGATTAATTTCTGAAATCCTTTTTTTCAATGACAACCTATGAAATATTTTGGAATACTTCAAGGAAAAAGGTTAAATAAGTTTTGCTTCTCATTTGAATAGATTTGATTATGATTTCAAAAGGGTTACATGAACCCCTTTTGATGTAATGATATAAATAATGATTTGTAATTTTGGTTCAAAGTTGATTGTCACACCTAACTTTGATTCATATTTAGACCTCTCCTTCCTTCATTTTCAACCCTATCGAGATGATGGAAATACCCTTAAAAGCATTATGCTCATGCAATTTTTTTAATCTCTCATAAAATCACTCAATTTTTTTCTTTGAAAAAAAATAAACAAAAGAAAATTATGTATCTCTAATTTCAATTTACATTGAGACTCCACTTACACATTATCTTTAATAATAGAATTTGCTTTTTTATTTACTTATTTATACACATGTACATATATAACTAATGTAAACGTTCATTTTACCAACAAATGCCAAGGTTTCCATCTTGAAAAATCCTTTCAACAAGCTTATAATTTTATAATAACTATTATAAATTCGTTTCATTTTACTTATAGTTTGTGATAATTATTATAAATTTTTTGATATTTATAATTTTCCACCATTATATTTTATAATAATTTTAATAAATAAATTAAAAACTATATAGTTATTTAAATTTTTATAAAAAAATTATCTTTAAATTTAATAAAACGAAATACTTATCAAAATAATTTAAATTTTAATAAAAAATTAATCTTAAAACTCAAAATATTGCATAAATTGGAATAAAAAAATAATCTTAACAATGAAATATCAAGTTCAAAATCTCAAATAGATACCATATCCCTCCAACTTCGAATGGTAGTGCATGGTAATATGAACGTATTTTACCCATGGATGGAATTTGACAAAGAAAATTGCATTACCTCATTAAATAGAGTTAAAAAATTGCAAATGTCAAATTTTTTATTAAAACTATGAAGCGTGAAAACCATCAAATTTAATAAGTGAGTCTATCTTCAAATTCTAACGGCGAACGTTGTCGACACCACTTCCCCATTATGGGCACTTTTATAGTATGACTTGTATTTTTAAACTTCCACAATTGTTTTACGGTGTCAAAATTAATCTAATGCCAGTTGAATATTGAATGTGTAATCATTGAAAATAATAGAGTTGCTAGAGAAGTAAATCATATGCAATAACCAAAAGAATTCTTACAAAATTAATTTCTATCCTATCAAATTTTACTTTGATATAATATTTTTAATTTTTGAGAGTGTATTTTTTATTTAAAAAATTAAACTATCAAGTCTTTTTCGTTTTTCATTTTGGAGAGTGAATGAGAAATATATAGCAATCAAATCATTTCCATTTCCCATTTATGGCAAGTGCACTGCACCTACCCACCCTTACTTTCGTGGCACGTTCCGACACGTATTGTCAATTTTCCACTTGGCAAGTTGCCATTGCATTGCACCTAACCGCCCTTACTTTAGTAGTCATTGTCATTCTGGGTTACTGGACAAAGATGATAAAGACGTGGGAAATAAACTCGTCACATAACACACGTGCTCATGACCAAACATCATCCACTCGAGAGACAAAAGTTACAATAAAAAAAATTAAAGGAGAAAAAACATACGCGCTTTCTTGGTATGGGGTGACAAGAAGATAAAAGAACTGGGACATTAACACGTCACATGACACACGGGCTCACGGGAAACAGTATCCATTCGATATAAGAAAGGGTGTCGTCCAAATTTGCTTAGACAGCCAAAAATGTCAGACTTTATTAAAAAAAATAAAAAAATTTGCATTAAGAGTGTGAGTCAGTGTGTTTGAATAGTGTTTTTGATAGTGAATTAAGCATATTAAAAAAATTTCAGCACTCAAAAATTTGAAGTTTGATAATTGTAATTTAAATTTACAAAAAATCATGTCAAATTTTATCAAAATCTTATCACAATTTTTATTTTCCAAGAAAATTTAAAAATTAGTTAAACTACAACTATAAAACAAAAAAAAAAAAATCAATAAAAAAATGAAAAAAGAAATTGACTTACTATAAATATTTAACTAACTAAAATATATATTTTTATGAAAAAATAAATATAATATAATTAACTCGGATGTATTTATGCAAAAATCAAACACTATATATTTTAGAGTTTAATATTTTACGGGTGTTTTTTGAGATTATATGGTACAATGGTTGATGAGATTATAAATTTTTTTATTTAAATTATATTTTTAAATATATAAATAAATTTAAAATTTGAAGTTTTTAAAAATATTTAATTTCTATAATTTTAATAATTCAAATATTAGTTTTAATCAAATTTCAAATAAAATTGGTTAAAAATATATTAAAATTAATTAAAACATCAAAAATTAAAACTAAATTTGAAATTACATTTTCCTATTATTTTTGACATAAAAATTATACTACAATAGTTAAGTCAAAAATTATACTACAATAGTTATAGTGGGCTAGTCTCATATTAAGGGGATTATCATCTTCACAACCATTGTTAATTGAGTTGTTTAGATTCTAAAAAAATTATTGCAGTTAGCCAAATTTTATATTTTTTATATTTATTTTTTATTCTGATAAAAAACATTTATTTTATATTACTAAGGGTAAAACAAGTACATACAAATGATTATCATCTTGTCCTGCCCCACTCCAACCAAATTTGTTGGCGAGGAGAGTTGGAATATAAAACATAAGATTTAACAATTTGCACCTTACTTCTAGAGGGCTTCATAGTCATACAAGCCAAAAAATTGACAAAATTAAAACACAACCTATCACATTCATTTCAGGGTGGCAGACACGGTAGGTCCATATCTGCATGAGCTGGATGCTCCCTCTGGTCATGCTGGTCATGTTGGTGAAATTCAATATGCTCCAGTTGAGCTTCAATCTCATGCAAACGTTCATTTGTTTTGTGTTGGCTTCGACATATGTTTTCCAATTGTTCCAAGATTTCCTCTTGAGTGAATTATATGTCATTATAATAGGCCATGTTTTCATTAGGGACCTCGTACCTATTGTCACGAAGGATATCCAAGTTGGCTTGGATCCTTCTCAGTTGCTCAAGAATGGAGTCCAAAGAGGTGTTATGAATAACACGATTAGGAGGAAACATAGGGTTATGAGCTAGCTCCTCCTCCTTATCCAAGATGGTTGAATGTTCCTCACTGAAGGATGAGGCTCCACCACTTCTGTTATTTAGGGGGTGTGTATCACCCAACCAATAATAGACCACCCCAAGCCACATGACGCGATTGAGATAATTCAACCCCTCAAAAACATGTAACCTCAAAGACCAAACAATTTGTTGCCCACAATTCAACGTTGGGGGACTCTTAAGCTACAGGGGACCTTTGAGCTTGCCACTCAAACTTTCATAACACACACAAGCTAGATTTCTCTTCCCCCAGAGACCCCAATCCACCTCAGCCCCTAGACCGATTGGGACTCTCGTCATGAGAGCGAGATACAGGTGCTCACAATTAAAACACTGAAGGCCCAAGGTTCTTCTCACATGGGACATAAACACTAGGAAAATAACACCAGCTACTTCCCAACCACAATAAGACCCATGATGACTCACAAAGAGCACATAATTCGTAGCCTTGCAGCTGACTTACTTGACCCAAAAAAGCCACCATCCTCCTTCACTAATATCCCAAAAAATAAAAAATAAATAAAAAATCAAATACAACCAACAAACACTAGTCTAGGTGACAAAGCACTACCCAAAATTTCTTGATGAAAAAATGCCACCAATACAAAAGGAGAGAAGTCGACAGGTGAGGACACTAAAGACCGTAGAGGAAGCATACATGTACCCACACAAACTCCTCTTCTTTTGGCTTATCTAGATCCCAAACAAAGTCTTGAACACAAAATCAAACACATAGATTGATAGCAGCAACTTGAAGCTTCCCACCCCAACTTTTCAGCTTTTGTCGTAGACCTAACTAGTAAACATAATTGTCACCCTTTCTCTCACCATTATTTATAATTGCCCGCGTTAAACAAATTGAGACCTTCCTCCTCCATAAAAAACAATAAAAGCCTCCTATCTCCCGAGACTTCCATAGTCGGGCATAGTGCCTCCCATCATTTCACATTAAACCATGCATGTCGCACAACTAGCTGGTGGTGGGGATCCTAAGGCCCCCTCTAATCCATGTTAGTCACCACATCGGGGGAAATTATAAGTTTATTTAAAATAATAATATAATTATTATTATTATTTTTTAAAATAATTAATGTATAAGTTAAATATATATGCATTTTAATTGTGCTTGTAACATGATTCTTAACAATGAATATTCTCCCACTTTATCATGGATATTATTAATCTATAAATAGACTTTGTTACAATACCACATGCCCAAAAATCCACAACTCATTTCATATAACATTTTTTTAATTAATAAGTTTAATTAAAAGGGAGAAAAAAACATAATTACTTTAGAAATAAATGTCAATCTTTGATTTATGTATACTATTAAGAATATTGTAAAATATTATGTTGAGGTTAATATTCTGAAAGATCTATTCCAAAATAAACATCCCTATCGATATAACAACACTTTTCGGATTGCCCCTATTTTATTTTAATAGAGTGGAACATCTATTTAAAGACTCTTTATTGGATGAAAGCAATTATATTAATTAACATGCCCCTGAAGTAGGTGAAGGGAACACCAAAGAAGAGGAGGTTGAATTGTTATTATGGTTAAATCTAGATTATATATAAATGTATTGAATGCAAAATTAATAATTTGTTTAAAATAAGTCTTAGGGAAGCAAAGTGCATATAGATTGACTAATAGTATGTAAAATATTTTTTCCAAAATTATTTGTTCTAGGATCAAATAAACTCTCCTTAAACTAGTCTCTAGTGAGTGGTTTGGCTTCCTTAAAGGATGGAAATTACGTGAGGAAATTGGCATCACCTAGAAAGGGATACATAATTAAAAGAAACACTTAAAGGCACAACAATGGTTGGCATATCTAAGAATTTTGATATAGGTATTTGGGTTTTCATTTGAATCATTCTAGTCGATTCAGGACTTAGTCTATAGTTTGTGTCTTAGGTTATGGATTCCATCTTCTTAGTGACTCTTTAGTCCTAATCAATAGATCAACCTCACCTTTCTTCAACTTAGAATAAGGCATATGATAGGTATTCCCACTCTCCCCTTAGCTATTCTTCCTAGTAGTAGAAGATTTAAGCAAGGGACTCAAAGAAACTCAAAAGATGGATCCTTTAAGGCTATTCTAATAGGAAATTCCTATGATGTTTCACACTCACCTTTGTGGATATGGAATCCTAATGTTTTGTGAGATTTGAATAAACTCAAATAAATCCTATACATGTTTTCCATAGCCCCGGAAGTGGTAATAAACACTTCCAATTCTTTGGTAATAATTTGGGGTTTCTCTGAGAATGAAAAGGACTACACAATCCAAAATTTCTCCTTTATAATCTTCACCTTTATGGCTAGTTTCAAGAAATTGGGCTTCCAATTAAAGGAAAAACTTTTCGTGAAAGATGACTAGAAATAGGTCATACATAATATTAAAATAAAATTGAACGATTGGTGCAACAAATGGCTATCCTATGGTGGTCATCTCGTGCCTATAAAATTTGTCATGGAGGCCATCTTAGTCTGTTGGATGTCTTTGTCTTGATTTAGAAAGGGATCCTCAGAAAAATTCACTAACTTTGTTACTAATTATTATGGGCAAGAACTCAAAAAAAAAATGGAATGACATTGGTATTCTAAGGCAACATATTCATTCCAAAACAATAATAAGGTTCGGGACTCATAAAAATTTTCCTTTTCTCCAAAACCTTGGTGGACAAGAAATCTCATTTAGCAAAAATGCTACTAGGAACATGTCATAAAGGACAAATACCACAACCGTTTATTAAAGAATGGATTCACTCCCCAAATTAAAAAATCTGATTCTCTTCCATCATCTAGAAGGGCACCACCACACCTTTCCCATTTATTGAAAAATAATTAAGTTAGAAGGTTGGAAAATGAGAAATAGTACAACATAGCCTTCACCCTTGGGTGTGAACAAAATATAAATATTATTTACCATTACCACTCATCCTTGATCTCTTATTGCAGGTATTTTATAACTTGTGTCAAATTGAAATAGGGAAAACTTTGAACTCTAAAAACTAACAATGGTTTATATGGACAGTCTTTGACCTAAATGAGGAATACACAATCATCTAGAACTCCTACACTAATTTTCCTAGAAAATGTAATATATAAATTAGTGAAGAAGAGGATGGATAAGTAGGTGCTCAAAATTATGCTCAAAAACTAAAGTTGTCACAATGGTGTGGAACCTAAGTGACCACGTAGATCTCGTCGTTCTGAATCTATCAAAACTCGTTTCGTGGAAAATCAACATCGTATGCTCCCAGAAATGCGTTCTATCTACTTTGTCAAACAAGCAAATTTTTGGAAAAAGAATTGCAGGGACAATCAAGTCAGTAGTCCATACCGTTGATTAGGCATGCACATTGGCACGTTGACTTATTCAACGGATCTCCTCTGACATATGATATTATTCCAAGTCGCAAGTTTTTATTGGGTCAAAATGGCGAATTTTGATTTGGTGTTGGAAGGCCAATAACGGGCTGCCACGTGGCCCAGCCAGGGGCCCCCACATGGCAGCCTGAGGGCCACCAAAATTTATGTTGAAGTCTTAGTAGATCGGGTGGGGGTCAAACCCTCAAACTCCAAACATTAGCACCAAGCCTTCACCAATGCGACATACCTATGTTCCTTGCCATATCATGGTTTTCACTTTATTTTATGGAGATAATGTTTCCGCCATGGGGGGAGGGGGATGGCGTCTAGCCCCAGCCCTGGTCACTACCAAGGGCGGGACCATCAATGAGAGGCTCGCCCCATGCCGCCCAATGCTCCATAACCTTAACCATAAATGCCATCGCCAACAGGCATGTGTCCACTTTAATGTTAAGGCCAGCGGTTAGCGGATTAACCACACGGTTTTTAATATATATTTTTTTTTATTAAACCACATCCGCTATGATTTGAAATTCGATCTTTAAGCCTTCTTGGAAAAATTAATGTGCCGACAAATTTTCCTGGAATTTGGGGAATTTAGCGCTCGGTTAGCGGAATTGGGGGTGAAATTATAGGATGGTGTCAGATTTTGAGGAATTTGTGGAGTGGTTAGTGCCAAAACTTGGGGAAGTCATAACTTACTTACGTTTTTACCAAATTCGAGGCGAAAAGAGGTTACACGGGCATTTTTGGGCATGTTGGAGCTGACGGAACATGTTTTAGAGCTGTTCGAGCATTGTAAACACATGTAATCACACTTTTGAGCATAATAGAAGAGGGACAAGCCATTGGAAGCTATACCAAGGAGACATAGCCAAGGCGGGGTGAAATCCTTCATCATGTGCTTTTGTGTTATTGTTTATGGTGATGTTCGTGTATGTTAGATGTTGTTGTTCAGTGTTGTTTATGTTATTTTTCTCAAGAAATTCACATAAAAAAACATAAAAAATTTATGGTTAACTTTCAATTTAACTCATAATCCTCAAGCACTTTGTTTATATTCTGAATTGGAGCTTAGCACAATAAACACTAATATTCCCATTCAGATCAATGGAATCCTTTGGCCAAAAAATTATGTCGGTGATTATTAACCTAGATGCAACTACAACACTCCATTCGTTGAAGGATTTGACAAGCACTTGCATAGATGGTGAAAAGCACTTTCAAAACACAAGTGTCCTACCAAGATCAAAATTTTTATGTGGCTATTGCTCAATAATAAAGTTGTTACTTGGGGTTGACTTAAAAAGATAAGTTATAAAGGTCCTAGAAGATGTAGTATATGTGAATCTAACCTTGAAATTCATATATATCTCATCCTCAATTTTCCTTTCACCAAATAGGTCTGAAGAGAAGTGTGAGGACTCTCACATTTAAAATCAAAATGGAAAGGAGCCAATATCAAGAGGCCTTAAGAAATTGGCACAAGGATAAATAAACAAAAGCATTGAAAGCCTTGCCCCTTACCATGCATGGAGAGTTTATATTTCCATAAAAGAAAAAATATTTGAAATAAGGACACTCTACACCTTGAATATGTATCACAAAATTTGAACATCATAATATCTCTCTCGCAATTCTCAATTTTCCATTAATGTTTAAGGCATTTTGATATTCAAAACACATGGGATTTTTTTATGGAGCATTGCAAGGAACCCCACCAAAGAAGACTGTGTGGAGTAGGCTTAGCTTCAAAGACAATGGAAAGATGGCACTAGTTAGTCAAAAAGTAATCAAAGTGAGGTTACAACCTTGAAGTTGGTCTTACTTCTTGCAATTTAAGAGATAATCACTCATCTTCATGTACTAGGGGACTCCCTCCTTTTGATGTAATGGGTGAATTGAGAAGCAAAACTAAGAAATTTCTTATTACAACCCCTCTTATAAGACATCAAACATATGTAATCCTCTTTTATGCATACTGCCTTTACTCATGTTTATAGGGAAAACAATAAGGAAGTTAATACACTATCCAAATATAGCCTTGAACTATGGGAAGGAAATTGGGAGATTCAGGAGTTCAAATAGGAATACATTTCTACTTATTTTATCTCAATTTTAGAGGCTTTCTTGTTTCAAAGATTAATTTATGAAATCCTTTTTTACAATGACAACCTATGAAATATTTTGGAATACTTCAAGGAAAAAGGTTAAATAAGTTTTACTTCTCATTTGAATAGATTTGATTATGATTTCAAAAGGATTACATGAACCCCTTTTGATGTAATGATATAAATAATGATTTGTAATTTTGGTTCAAAGTTGATTGTCACACCTAACTTTGATTCATATTTAGACCTCTCCTTCCTTCATTTTCAACCCTATAGAGATGATGGAAATACCCTTAAAAGTATTATGCTCATGCAATTTTTTTAATCTCACATAAAATCACTTAATTTTTTTCTTTGAAAAAAAATAAACAAAAGAAAATTATGTATCTCTAATTTCAATTTACATTGAGACTCCACTTACAATTATCTTTAATAATAGAATTTGCTTTTTTATTTACTTATTTATACACATGTACATATATAACTAATGTAAACGTTCATTTTACCAACAAATGTCAAGGTTTCCATATTGAAAAATCCTTTCAACGAACTTATAAGTTTATAATAACTATTATAAATTCCTTTCATTTTACTTATAGTTTGTGATAATTATTATAAATTTTTTGATATTTATAATTTTCCACCATTATATTTTATAATAATTTTAATAAATAATTTAAAAACCATCTAATTATTTAAATTTTTATAAAAAAATTATCTTTAAATTTAATAAAACGAAATACTTATCAAAATCATTTAAATTTTAATAAAAAATTAATCTTAAAACTAAAAATATTAAATAAATTTGAATAAAAAAATAATCTTAACAATGAAATATCAAGCTCAAAATCTCAAATGGATATGGTAAAAAAAAAATCTTAACAATGAAATATCAAGTTCAAAATCTCAAATAGATACCATATCCCTCCAACTTCGAATGGTAGTGCACGGCAATATGAACGTATTTTACCCATGGATGGAATTAGACAAAGAAAATTGCATTACCTCATTAAATAGAGTTAAAAAATTGGAAAAGTCAAATTGTTTTATTAAAACTATGAAGCGTGAAAACCATCAAATTTAATAAGTGAGTCTATCTTCAAATTTTAACGGCGAACGTTGTCAATCACCACTTCCCCATTATGGGCACTTTTATAGTATGACTTGTATTTTTAAACTTCCACAATTGTTTTACGGTGTCAAAATTAATCTAATGCCAGTTGAACATTGAATATGTAATCATTGAAAATAATAGAGCTGCTGGAGAAGTAAATCATTTGCAATAACCAAAATAATTCTTACAAAATTAATTTCTATCATATCAAATTTTACTTTGATTTAATATTTTTAATTTTTGAGAGTGTATTTTTTATTTAAAAAATTAAACTATTAAGTCTCTTTCGTTTTCCATTTGGGGAGTGAATGAGAAATATATAGCAATCAAATCATTTCCATTTCCCATTTATGGCAAGTGCACTGCACCTACCCGCCCGTACTTTCGTGGCACGTTCCGACACGTATTGTCAATTTTCCACTTGGCAAGTTGCCATTGCAGCGAGCATTCTCGTGATTCCTTTAGCAGTCATTATCATTCTGGGTTACTGGGTATGGTCTGACAAAGACGATAAAGACGTGGGAAATAAACTCGTCACATAACACACGTGCTCATGACCAAACATCATGGCTAGCCTTATTTCCCAGTCTATACACTATTAAATATACCCTGTCAGCATTCTCGGTTACAGATCTTCAAGAACAAAATCCCAAAACGCTAAAGTCTCTTGGCTGCATTTCGCTTCCATACTGTATGATGAGAATGCCACATCTTTGGAAGGCAACGAAAATTATTCTACTACGTACCTTCATCTGCTTGTGGAGACGGCCGCACCGCACAGAAAACCAGAGAAACCCATAGCAGCGACAATCCCTGAGAAACGTAAAATTATTATGGTCTACCCATTAACAACATTATGAATACAAAATAACTATAAACATCACCAAATAGGAATTGACACTCATTCTGCTACTCCAAATCGGATAAATATTTTATCACCAAATCTCGACACTCATTCTGCTAATCCAAAACGGATAAATATTTCATCTCTAAAAAAAACGTGGGCCTGAACAATATTTCAAACTTTAAAATTTCAAATTCCAATTGGCGGGTTTTCAAATTTGAATTTAAAAATTCAAACACCCATGTCTACATTGTATTGTGGCGTATATCGTATATGTATATACGATGGCAAGTAGTTGGAGACAAATCCACGGCCAATATTTTAGCTGCTATTGACCCATTAATGCCCCTTACGTACCAATGACCATGGCAACCCAACACATGCCATGCACCCCATGGTCGTTGAAACCCTGTCTTATCATCCTGTACTTGTCTTTATCGCATACGTATGGGTTCAGAAAGTTTAATGGATGCCCATGCCCCTGCATCCGAATACGCTGCAATACAATGTACGCAGTTTGAATTGTAAAATTTGAATATGAAAAACCGCGAATTTGAAATTTGAAATTTTGAATTTTGGAATTGTCTGCCCCAATATCTTCAGCTCCGCTCTCTAACTTCCCTCAATCATATTTCTCTCCTCTGCAAATCTGTTGAGGATTCCATTAATTTCTACGAGAATGTGTTAGGATTTGTTCCTATTAACAGGCCCCGCTCCTTTGATTTTGATGGAGCCTGGTAAATATATTTCTTTTCAATTCTGCCCGTTAACCACAGTTTAAACCAGTGTGTTTGTTACAGATATCAAACAATCTGATAGTTTTGATGATTGTGCAGGCTGTTCAATTATGGAGTTGGCATACATTTGCTACAGATCAGTAAGAATCCAGACGATTTACCCAATAAATCTGAGATTAATCCAAGGGGTAATCACCTTTCCTTCCAGGTATAGATACACTGATGGTGAATGAATATCCATGTTAGTCATGGTTTTTGCATGAATTCTCTGATATGATTGAGATTATTGACTAATATAATTGATTATGGATTGCATTTGTGCAGTGTGACAACATGCAGGTGGTGGAGATGAAGCTGCAAAATATGAAAATAAAGTATGTAAAACGCAGAGTAGAGGAAGGGGGATTGTTCGTGGATCAGCTGTTCATTCATGACCCTGATGGCTTTATGATTGAAATGTGTAATTGTGAGAATCTCCCTGTGGTGCCATTGGCATCCACTTCTCATGCCTCCAGGTTTCCATCGGCCATTGATTCAAAGCTGCAAATGATGGATATGAGCCCACCAGAGAAATTAGCAGAGCCACCTCAGGAAATGCTCCTTATGTTCAGTAGTGGGAATCGAGGACATGAGGCTGAGCTTGGCATTGTCATATGATTGAGGAAGTTTATGTTTATTTTTTATAAAAGATATAGAGGGGCATGATAATGATTCATTGATGAGTTTGCAAAGTCTGTCACCACAACCTTGCTATGTGGACAGAATGCTACAGACTTATCACTATTGTTTGGATTGGTCTGATGACATAATAAATTAAACTAATTTAATAATACTGGCATTCCAATGGCTGTAGCTGCAGAGTAACCATCAAGTGTTCAGTTTTTGGAATTTATGTATGAAAACAAGCACAACAAATGGCATATGGCATTGTATTCCCAAATATTTTGTCCATCTCTGAAAATTCGCAGACAGAATTTGCACCGGAAACGACACTTAACGGGAACACGAAAGAAAGAACTCAGTAATAAATGTAGAAGTTGCAGGGGAACACGAAAGAAAGAACTGAGTAATAAATGTAGAAGTTGCAGTGCAGACGACAGTGGAAGGGTACACGAAACTTACAGAAAAGAATACAATAACAATGCAACCATGAAACAGCATTCATTTTATTTATTTAAAGTAGAGTCGAGTCATTTTGTTGTCGCCTATTTAAATTTTAAATATATCACACATTTACAGCTATCAATTTCAATGATCTAATAACGAGATCAGAAATAGTAAAATTTTATATTATTAGTGATGTTAGAGTATATATATATATATTTTTAATATTTAAAAAAATATAAAATTGAGATAGAATAATGGTTTTTAGAGTCGTCTAATATATATATATATATATATATATTTTTTTTTTTTTTAAATATCATTTTTTTCAAGTTTGATATAAAGATTTAAGATTTTCAATGTTTGATAAATATTTTCAAAGATTTTTGTTTCGTTTGCTCTAGGGGTATTTGGGGTATTTAAGAGAAGTGTTCTAGAGGTTTTCAATTTTTGATAGATAAAGAATTTCAAAGATTTTTGTTTCATTTACTCTAGAGGTATTTGGGATATTTAAGACTAGTGTTCTAGAGGTATTTAAGAGTAGTGTTCTAGAGGTGGGCATTTAAGAGTGTTTTAGGGGTATTTAAGAGTTGAGTTAGGGGTATTTAAGAGTAGTGTTCTAGAGGTGGGTGTTTAAAGGTGTTCTAGGGATATTTAAGAGTTTGGTAAGAGTATTGTTCTAGAGGTATTTAAGGGTGTTCTAGAGGTATTTAACAGGTGTTCTAGAGTAGTGTTTTAGAGGTATTTAAGAGTAGTGTTCTAGAGGTATTTAAGGGTGCTTAGGGGAATTTTAGAGGTATTTAAGGGGTATCTAGGGGTATTTAAGAGTAGTGTTCTAGAGGTATTTAAGGGTGCTCTAGGATTATTTTAGAGGTATTTAAGGTGCTTTAGGGGTCTTTAAGAGTAGTGTTCTAGAGATATTTAAGGGTGCAAGTGCTTTAGTGCTCTAGGGGTATTTAAGAGTAGTGTTCTAAAGGTATTTAAGGATGTTTGAATCTATTTATGTATTTAAAAACACATTTTAAACAAAGAAAACACATAAATTCATCATAAATTATATGGATGAATTTTTGGAAAAAATATCATTTTGTTTATTAATTGGACTACCCATTTTTATATATATAGAAAAACAGAATATATATATATATATATATATATATATATATATATATCATAAAACTTATTATGTTATTCGAGAGAATTGAATTGGGTGGGAGGATAACAATCATTGTCCTAACCACTATGAACTAGGGGTATTTAAGAGTAGTGCTCTAGGGGTATTTAAGGGTGTTGAATCTATTTATGCATTCAAAAACACATTTTAAACAAAAAAAACTCATAAACTGATCATAAATTATATAAATGAATTTTTGGAAAAAATATCATTTTGTATATTAATTGGACTACCCATTTTTATATATATGGAAAGAACGAAATATATATATATATATATATATATAATAAAACTTATTATGTTATTTGAGAGAATTGAATTGGGTTGGAGGATAACAATCATTGTCTTAACCACTCTAAATAAAATCATAGATGCTCAAGATATAACTCGGGTTTCACTTTAAAATAGAATTATAGTTCATATAAATAATAATAGATAAATAAAAATAAATAATTTTCAAAAAGTACTATACAATTATAATCGTAACTTCTCATTAAGGAGAGGGATCAAATATGTCAACATGCAACTTTTTTTTTCTTAATATACAAATTTAAGGAATATTTATACTTCAATGATAGTTTTTTATAATATTATTTATATTATATAAAAATTTAATATCTCTACCTATAAAAATATTCTTATTTTCAATTCTATCAAAATCCTCATTATATATATATGGAAAGCAATTTTAGTTCACATGTTCTATGCTCTATTTAAATATAAGTATTATTTTTTTATAGAGTTATTAACTAAATTTAAACATGGAATGTACATTAACTTGGGATCAAGAAAGATCAAATCTCTAGAAATACAAACTTCTTTTTGAGTGTCAATTTCAAAAAAAAATTACATTTTTAAAAATTTGATCCCCTCAACACTTAATAATATACACTTTCTCAATGGCTTTTGGTTGTTTTGCTAGTTTGCATGTTCTTTTCCTGTCTATCATTTGCTTGTAATTGTTTTAAAACCATCCTCATTATCCGGAGGAACATCCCCTCCTTGTGCCTACTTGCCTTCAGGCTAATCAGGATTATTAAGAGGGCACATTTTAAACAGGTGGCCATATTCATGGCATATTCTACATCTAAGTGGAATATGTTCATAATCAACTAATTGCTGCCATACTTCTCCTTCATGCTCCAATTCGATTGACTGAGGGAGGGGCTTTGTAATATTCATACACACACAAATACGGGTGAAATAAGTATACCTGTCTCTTCTTGTCATTTTAGGTATCTTGACAAATCTCCCCAATGAGTTACCTATTCCTTCGAGAATCTTCGGGTCCCAAAAATCAATAGGTAGGGCAAATAAACACACCCAAACTGGAGTGGAAAAGAACTGTTCTTGATCTTGATTGTAACATTCCTCCCGTGGTCGAAGAAACATGCCTGCATTATAATAGAAATAAGGCCCCCCTTCAAAAATCCTTTCTTTGTCAAGAAGGTTGGTGAATATGACTGTAAAGAACGCTCTTGCTCCAAACTTGATATCAATATGACCTTTCGGCTGCCACTTAAGTTGGATCCATTTTAGTAAATCTTTCTAAGTGGGCTAGATTCCAATAAATTTACAGATGAGAGCATGATCTTTCATATAGCCACTATAATGATCTAATTTATTTTCCGGTATAACAAAGTGGGTTTTTTTGGTGGCTCTCGGCAAACACTGCCCTCTGAGTTTTTCCTGCCATTACGCCCCCAACATTGTCCCTGAGTTAGGGTCGGCTCCCCCTGACACGCCTAGTTGTTTCCCACTACAATCTCCAGTTGTTACATTCATGTAGGAGGGAATCTCACCCCGTCGGAGTTCGCTTCCATCTTGTCTTGCCAGACCGAACTTGTAGTCATTGTTCCCTCGGTCTAAACTGTCAAAAACCCTCAATCTAAACCCTAGCACGACTCCATTACCGAGAGCACCATATTTGTATCCGAGTTCCAAGTCTTTAGAAGACACTAAATGTTAATAACAAAAAAATAGTTCAATATCATTTATAAATTTAAAATTTTAAAGTTAAATTTAAATAAAAGACTTACGCTATTTATAAATATAAAATTTTAAAGTTAAATTAAAAAAAAAACTTATGCTATTTATAAATATAAAATTTTAAAGTTAAATTTAAATGAAAACTTACCCTATGTAACCTAGTTGAGAAAAATATGTAATTCTTATTGTTATTAACATAAACAAGAAATTCTATATAAATCACAAAAAATAATTTTATATCAATTATAAATAAAATAATTCAACATTATTTGTCTATATTTCAGAAAAAAGTTTCCAAACTAAAGTGTTTATATATACATTAAAAAAAATGTTAATAACAAAAAAATATTTCAATTTCATTTATAAAAAATAAAATTTAATAAACACTTACTCTATAAACCAATTAAGAAAAATATGTAATTCCACTTGTGATTAACATACATATGCACGAAATTCTATATTATGCTTTTAGTGAATCAAACTTCCTTAAGTGCAAATTTTTTTAATTACAAAATTTTAAAAAATATATAAACCTTACAAGATTTATCCACACCTTTATATAATGTTAAGAATAAATATGTATAATATTAACAATAAATCTATATTATTATAAAAAAATAAAATCCGTGGATCATAACCTATTTATTACATGTTAATCTAACTAAACTTTCCACCCGATTTAATTAAATAAAATTTCATCCAAAATTTTTCCGAAAATGCAGTTTCCATCTCCTAGCCACCTCAATAAAAAAAAATTGCATTTAGTGTGCTCTCCGCGTCACTAAAATAGATTTGTTCTACATCACTGAATGTGTTAGCCCGGCTAAAATAGATGTGTTGTACAACAGTAAACGCATTAGCGTAACTAAAATAGATGTGGTGCACCAATAGTGGGATCAAATTCTTGAATTGTACGTTATTTAATTACATATTTGATTCCTACAGCCTCATATAATGTTAAGAATAAATCTATATAATTGTTAAATCTATATTATTATATAAAAAATTAAAATCCCTATACTGTCTATTACATGTTTATCTAACTAAAATTTCCGCCCGGTCAATCTAAATAAATAAAATTTCATTCAATTTACTTGCTACCTCAATCACAAAATATTTGAGTGCTCTCTATACAGCTAAATGAGACACCTAGCTAAATTAGATGTGTTCTACATCACTAAATGAATTAGCCTAGCTAAGATAGATGTGTGCCACATCGCTAAATGAGGTATCTAGCTAAAATAGATATGTTCTACATCACTAAATGCGTTAGCTAGTTAAAAAGAGTTAATCGAAAAAAAAGAAAAAAATGGTTTATAAAAGAGTTGATCAAAATTACAAAGGATTTGATGAAGATCAGAAGTAGCGGAAGTATTGAAATTGTACAAATTGGCATTCACTAAAAGCGTAGCATAGTCGGTTCCGTCGTTACACTCTACGTTCGCCGGTCGACTTCGTCTTGGATTTGCGTTAGTTGCTTGACAGGAATCTAATAAGCAATCTTGTCGATCAGTAACCCCTCCCTGGATCTAAGGCAACTGATATCTCTTCTGACTATTGTAGATATGATCAGTATATTTCGGGATGCCAATGTTTACATCATAATTACTCTCATTTAGACGATCCCTGTAATCATTGTCAACTTGGTAATCGTAAGTGTTGGAAATTTCTGATAATTTTGAACACAAAGAGGAAATAATATTCTTCAACTCAAACACAGAGATTAAAAATGATAGAGATGTGGACAAAGAGATGGAGTAAAACTTTCTATTTCATTAAACTTGAAAACTATTACAAAATACAATATTTCATCAGAACTACAGTTCTGGATTCATCAAAATATTCCTCACTGTGTTTTTCATTTGCTGCTTTCACACAATTTTTATGTTGCGGCAACACCCAGTCTTCAGTTGTGGCAACACACAGTCTCCTTTGCAGCAACACACAGTCCAGTTGCGGCAACACACAGAGCTTCCTGTAGCTGCTCCAAAACATAGCGCTCCTATTTTTCTTTGTTTTCTGCTCTGTCTCTTTGTCTTCTCTCTCTTTGTGCACTCTATCTGCTCTTACAAAATACTACTGTCTATTACATTATAAAAATCTATGACATAAAACTTTAAAATTCAAAATTCAAATTCTGTCCTTTCACACTCCTTTTTAAAATACAAGTAGGTGGGATGTAACATGGGGCAGACCATGATTTGATGGATCGGGAGATGGTTGTTGTCATGCTGCTGATGCAGGGATGCATGGACTTCGCTGCTCCTATCAAATCAAAAATTTGAATTTCTGTCTTTCTTTTGTTCTGTTTGCAGTTGGAATTAATTTCCAACACTCCCCCTTAATTACAACTGTTGTTCTCTTGTATACCCAGACATTCTCTGAGATAATTAAAACTTTTCTGCCCCAATGGTTTTTTCAAAATGTCAACAAATTACTCCTCTATTCTGCAATGTTTTAGTACAATTTCTCCATTGTTCACTAGCTCCATGATGTAGTGAAACTTGTCATCTATGTGTTTCGTTCTTTTGTGAAACACAAAATTCTTAGACAATGCTATGGCTGAGCTATTGTCACAATAAATCACTGTGCCTTTTACTTGTTCTTGAGATAAACTTCTCAACATTCTTTTCATCCACGCTGCTTGACATGCTGCTGCTGTAGTTGCCACATACTCTGCCTCTGCTATAGATAATGCTACAATAGGTTTTTTCTTAGAAGCCCATGAAATGACTCCTCAACCCATATGAAAAACATAACTAGAAGTACTTTTCCGGTCATCAATACTTTCAGCTCAATCACTGTCTATATATCCAATCAACTCAGAATTTTCTGAAGTAGTATATAAAATCCCATACTTTTTAGTTCCTTTCACATACCTCAAAATTCTCTTTGCTGCCTGCCAATGTGCTTCTTTTGGCCTCTCCATGAATCTGAAAATCAAACTAACAGCATGCATGATATCCGACCTAGTTGGAGTCAAATACATGAGGCTACCAAATATGCTCTTGTATAAACTAGGATCAAAATCCTTGCTGATGTCCTCTTTGCTGAGTTTCAATCCCATTACTGTGGGTGTTATTGCTGCTTTGCAATCCTGCATGTTAAATCTTTCGAAAACTTCATCAACATACTTTTCTTATGAGATAAAAATCCCATTTTCATTTTTTTCTACTTCTATTCCTAAGAAGTATCTCAGCAATCCCATATCAGTCATCTCAAATTCATCTTTCATGAATGTTTTAAAATTCTCAATGAGGTAATTATCATTACTTGTGAATATCACATCATCAACATATAAAACAACAATCAACATCTTACCATATTTTCCTTTTATGTATAGTGTGGGTTCTCCTTCACACTTTTCAAAACCATTTTCCAGTAGATAGGAATCTATCCTACTGTAGCATGCTCTTGGTGCTTGTTTCAGCCCATAAAGAGTTTCCTTCAATCTGGAAACTTTGTGTTCTTGGCCATTTTTCTCATAGCTTAGAGGTTGTTCAATATAAACCTCTTCCATTAAAATTCCATTTAGGAATGTTGATTTTACATCCATTTGTGTTGTGCTGCTATAGACAAAACTTCTCTCACTATTTCCATTTTTGCAACCGGCGCAAAATTTTCTTCATAATCTCTTCCATGTTGCTGCTTATAGCCTTTGACAACAAGTATGGCCTTGTGTCTTTCTATCTTACCTTCAGCATTACTTTTGGTCTTGTAGACCCATTTTACTCCAATGACTTCTTTACCTTTTGGGAGTTCAACCAAATCCCATGTTTTATTTCTCTCTATGGCATTAATTTCTTCATCCATAGCTTCTATCTATTTTCTATCTTTTATGGCTTCCTAAAATGAATAGGATCATCAACATGACAATACAAAGAAAATAAGGAGTTCATACTTTCATTTTTTGCTTCTTTTTCATAAATTTCATTTAAATTTATGAATTTAATTCCTCTTTCATTTGGTGTAGTTGTGCTTGAAGTAGCACTCAAATATGCTCCATTGTGGTGTGCTTGGAGAAGCACTCTCATTTCTTCTCAAGGGTGTTCTTACTCCTGCTTGAGGTGTCCCTTGCTGTCCTTGTGTTGGTGGAGGTTGTGCTACCAATGAGGTGTTATTTTCAGCCACATCTTCTTCATCTTCATCATGAGACAAACAACTTTTGACATTGGTTGTTTTCTCAATGCTTCCATCTCATCCTTCCTCTTTAATGAATTACACATCTCTGCTTATAACAAATTTCTTTTTGGATGGGTTATATAATATATATCCCTTGGATTCTTCACAATATCCGAGGAAGATGCACTTCTCCCCCTCACTATCCAACTTCTTTCTCCACTGATCTAGAATGTGTGCATAAGCCACACACCTAAAAACTCTCATGTGGGTGACTCCTTGTTTTCTGTCACTCCACGCTTCTTCTGGAACTCTGTTCATTACAAATTTTGTTGGGAATCTATTTAAAATATACACATCACAATTTGTAGCTTCTGCCCAATACTCATTTGGCAAATTACATGTACAAAAAATAAAGTAATGTTTTGGTTTCCTTGAAATATATATATGGGTAATGTTCGTATAATATTTGGAGAATAAGACATGTATTATTATGCTTTATTCCATTAGTCTTATGGAAAATAAACCATGTTTTTGCATGCCTATTATGTTATATTTCCTCTAAAAGGAAACATGTGTTTGCATGCTCTATTGTGTTAATTATTTCTTTTGGGGAAATTATTTTAGAAACTATATGCATTGAATGCATAGGCACAACATTCATCGTGTTATTTTTAGCACCAAAAGCAATAGCTAAAGGGCTAGTTCTTTTGTTAAAGTTTAAGTAACTCGAATGCACATTGTGTCATTTGCCATTAAAGGAATTCCTCAACAGTTATAGTGATTTGCCTTGTACGAATGTGAGAATGTGCGAGAAGTGTCATAATAATGTGGGGATTATTTAGACATGAATTGATAATTACTTGCTTACACTAAGGTAGAGATGTTAGAAGAAATCATGTCATGATATTGTATTCACATCTCATGTATGCATATGAATAAGTGTTAAAGGATCACTTAAATATTGATTATTTATTGATTGAGGCCTTATCTAATCATGATATAAAATCTTGTTGATGACATCAATGATAGGAAACGATGGTGACTTATGAAAAGGAAATATTATGCTTAATATGGTGGCAGGTAAATGGTTAATGGTTCATGCAGATGAGTGCGAGCTACAGGATGGTCCAATGTACGATTGCCCATTGTAGGTACATTCATTCCACCAAGATATGAAGATATGAAGATTATTGGGTAAATGGTATCATAATTATATTAATGGCTTTATACTAGATATTTGTATATTTACTTGTAAAGATTTGTAACAACGTTTAAGCGATGGTCTCCCTTATAAGCCATTGAGTGAGGGGTGAAAACCCTCATGAGCGTTTAATAATAAAATTAAACGTTTGCTGGTTTTCACCCAACGGGGTTTCTAGGGTATATTTTTGTTCAATGATGTGATTGATTATTGTGTTAGATTGATGATGTTGATTCCTTTCTTGTTGAGATGTTCATAATGTCAAGTATGTGATGACTACATGAATAATGAAATGAATATTTGTATATAATTGTATGCATGAAACTAAAATTATTTTGAAATTGAATATTTTTTTTTCACAATATATATTTATGATTAGTGTCGTTGATGAGACTAAGCATGGTTAGCTTAATGGCAATAAGAAAACCTCTGAAATTAAAATGTTGCAGTCAAAATTGCAATGGTAATTGATAAAGTATCATGTTATAATGTGCATGATTGTGTTATTTGGGAAATAATAATGTATAACACATGTATGTTATTTATGTTCCCTGTTAATCTAGATATCATGCGATCCATGTTGAGGGCCAAGTATGATGTATGATGTACATAAATTTTCTTTTGCCTTATGTATAAAGTGCATATGGTTCATTAAGTAAAATAATGTGGGAAAGAATGCTAAAAGAGAAATTTAACATGCCAAACAGTTGTGAACAATCGTGAAAGGCTAGAAGGCCTTGGATTGATGGTGGTTGCCTTCCCGAATGGGTTAATGGCACTTGCCTGATCGGATTTCCTCTCCCTAGAGATAGATGATCTCAGTAAGGGAAAAGAGTTGGCCAAGATGGTGAAGAGGAAAAACCTGAGGTAACTCTATTGATTTTGGAGCCTGTTGGAGGTGGCCCAAAATTCCTCATAGACGGGATGCCGTTAGAGGAATAGGCATGATGTTGCCAAGAGGAATCCTATACTGGACCATGAGTGGTCATTGGAATTCTCGAGCTGGTTTGCCAGTGGAATTCCATACTGGACCTGGAATGGTTTTTTGTCAAATAATTGTCTGGATGTGAAAATTACACGATTTGGTTGTGGAAACCAACTCCCATGGGTTGGCAGGAGCATTTTGTTTACCATTGTGGTTCTCATAGCCGAACAAGTTAAGTAATCAGTTATGTGTTATATTAAAATGAATTTTTATATGAATATATAAATATCTTATGTAGATATTGAGAGGAAAGGATCCTAGCGTTTGAAAAGGAATCAGTGAATGTATAATTTCCTTTATTTTATTACTATTTTTTTTAATGTCTTAGCAGGGGCTAGGACAATATGCACATGGTGCATCGATTGACCATTTGTACGATTAGAGAGCTAGGTGCTCTTTGAGTACATTTTTAAGTACTGTGTTGATGTCTTTAGCGGGAGCTAAGACAATGTGCACATGGTGTAATGATTTATAAGTTTTATGATTTATCATGAATAGAGGGTTGGTGCTCTCTGAAGACTAGGAAGAGTACTGTGACTAAAATATCACTTGAAATTGCATGAATGAATGATAGTTTAAAGTATTTAATTTGATTGGAAATGGTGTGACTAATGTGATTGAATTTCTTAGTCATACATTATAGGCTACTTTCCATGGAGAGTTGATGGGTTGTTCAACCATTCTCACAGAGCTTGTGTAAAAGTCATCATCTCTTCGAATAGTAATTGGTAAGTAATCGTAAGCTGGTATAGAGAATTATCTATATTTTTATGAATTTTAATAATGGATAAGTGGTTAAAAATTGAAATGGAATATTTTTTTGAGCTATACATTCTTATGACTATGAATAAAAACATTATTGTTTCAATTAATGACATTTAAGGAAAATAGAGTGTTTCATTGTGAAGGAGAAGGACCCCCTTTGGGTTGTTTATATTATTCTATCATAAGTATAAGTTTAAGTTTCAGTGAAAGAAGCACACTGAGAATGGTGTTCTCTTTAAGGGGGTGAGTATGTAACATCCATATTGTACAAGCTCCAGTAAAATCTTAATATAATTACCACGTGAAGATATTTAAAATTTAATGAATGTCAAGAATCGGTTAATTAATATTCACACTTCTAATTCATCATAGACCTATGGTGTATATATATATATATATATATATATATATATTTCCATTAAGTATTCATAGAAATATTAGTTTTACCCAGATTAATGTCTTGTAATTCCATGGTTACGATGTTGTTAGCATCAAGAATTAGTTAGAAGTTCAACGAATTCTTGATCCTTCCATATTAATGACCAATGTAAAAATTGCGAAAAAATTATATATTATGGATTCGAAAAATTGAAGGGATGTTGGCGGAGGTTTCGGAAGTAGTTTCAGAGGTCTATTACACTTGTTCCCTTTTCCATCTAATACTTATGGACGTCATGGGATATCGATAGAACTCTGAAAAACTAGGGACTCAAAGGTCCACATCCCTGATCTGTGATCAAAAATCTGTAGTGGGTTACTAACTTGGAGTAGCACGAGATGTGCACAGAGCGTATTTTTTTGTGGAGCTCATGGGATCATATCTGTAGGCAACGGGGTTAAATTTGACTGAAAATGTCTTAACAGCTGAGATAACCTTAGGCTATAGTGATACGCATGAACTCAACTCTCAGGGGCTATAAGCGTAGAAGCTGGGTGACATATACTCCTTATTGGCCTCAGCCTCCTCTTCACACTCGATCAAGCAAGAGCTACCAGTCGTAATTAAAAGTGTGAGGCCTTCGAAATTAGGGACTACTGAAAGGAATCTTGACTACATAAGGGATTGACGAGATACATTTTATTAAAGAGATAGGTAACTATATTTTTTTTTAGAAGTATAGGTAGTTCTTCAGATTCTTTGAAGTATATCATGTTGTTGTGATTTGTTACATATTTCATTCTTGTATGGAAATATTAAGAGAATATGATATATTTGTGGAAATAAATATAGTTATATATAGATATAGTTGCATGCAGTAATGAAAATAGATATAAATGATATAGAATCCATGAAGTTTGATATGGAATCCATGAAATTGAATGCACGTGACCATTGCATTAAAAGAATAGAAAGAAAATATATGTATATGTAATAGATAAAAGATAACTTTATTTGTCTTTATAAAAAAGAATATAAGGAAAATCTATGTAATAGATAAAAGATAACTTTTCTTATCTTTATATATATATACATGCATCTTATGTAAGAAAAGATAAGATGCATGCTTTTTTTTTAAAGGGATTTCATATTGGTGTATGAAATGATAAGAAATCCAAGTTATTTCATGAAATATTTGTATTATATTTTATTGGAAATAATATACATTTGTATTTGGGAAATGATAGCATCTTTCGTTATCCTACATTGGAAAAGGTTCCATTGGAAAGAAGATGAATTACATGTACAAAAAATAAAGTAATGTTTTGGTTTCCTTGAAATATATATATGGGTAATGTTGGTATAATATTTGGAGAATAATACATGTATTTTTATGCTTTATTCCATTAGTTTTATGAAAAATAAATCATGTTTTTTCATGCCTATTATGTTATATTACCTCTAAAAGGAAACATGTGTTAGCATGCTCTATTGTGTTAAGTATTTCTTTTGGAGAAATTATTTTAGAAACTATATGCATTTCATGCATAGACACAACATTCATCATGTTAGTTTTAGCACCAAAAGAAATAGGTGAAGGGTTAGTTCTTTTGTTAAAATCAAAGCAACTCGAATGCACATTGTGTCATTTCCGTTAAAGGAATTACTCGATAGTAATAGTGATTTGTTTTGTACGAATATGAGCATGTGCAAGAAGTGTCATAATAATGTGGGAATTATTTAGACATGAATTGATAATTACTCGCTTACACTGAAGTAGAGATGTTAGAAGAAAGCATGTTGTGATATTGTATTCGTATCTCATGTATGCACATGAATAAGTGTTAAAGGATCACTTAAAGATTGATTATTTATTAATTGAGGCATTATCTAATCATGCTATAAAAGCTTGCCGATGACATCAATGACAGGAAACGATGGTGACTTGTGAAAAAGAAATATTATTCTTAATATGGTGGTATGTAGATGATTAATGGTTCATGTAGATGAGTGCGAGCTGTAGGATGGTCGATTGTAGGTACATCTATGCCACCAAGATATGAATATATGAAGATTAGTGGGTAAATCCTATCATAATTATATTAATGGCTTTAAACTAGATATTTGTATATTTCCTTGTAAAGATCTATAATAATGGTTAAGGGATGGTCTCCCTTATAAGCCATTATGTGAGGGGTGAACACCCTCACGAGCGTTCAATAATAAGATTAAATGTCTGCTCGTTTTTCACCCTAAGGGGTTTACAGGATATATTGGTGTTCAATGATGTGATTGATTATTGTGTCAGATTGATGATGATGATTCCTTTCTTGTTGAGATGTTCATAATATCAAGTATGTGATGACTACATGAATAATGAAATCAATGCAAGGTTACATTATACAATTTTATGATAATGTACTACATTTTTAATGGTTAAGCAACTTACTATTCTTATACTAAGGTTACACTATTGACTGGTGAAAATTCTATCTAATGATTAGTAAAGAATATTTAATAATGATTTGGATAGTTACAAGTAGGTAACTTGTATAAAAAAATTTAACTCCTTACATTTCCATGTAAGATTATCCGTGTATGTTACATAAACCCTTTCCCGATTAAAAAATAGCATGTTGTCCATTATTTGAAAAAATTCCCATTGCCTTATACTATGTATTTAGTGTATCACACAGCTGAAAGAATAGATGTCTGTGTCTATATCCTTTTTCTCAAGGCCATTATAATAATATGTAATCATACAACTTATGAATCGAGGAAATGGTAATTACAAATATAATAAGAATGACCAACAGCATGGCCCAATAAAATACCTCAGGGCCCAATTGAAATCTACAGAAGATTTGGCCAAATTAGAAGCTTTGTGATTTCATCAAAGTAATCCAATTTTACATATTTCATATTTTTCAAATTTTAGTAAAGGTTGTTTGAGATTTTTTTTCTTTTTAATATAACAAGAAATTCATTAGCACCGCTTTAATGAAATTTTTAAAAAATCAACAACTTTTTATATATACAATAATATAGAATAGACTATTGAGACAATGGTGTTTGTAGAATAAAGAATGCATGTTTGTAGAATAAAGAATGTATATGTTTACATGTAGTTTATAATTTTATTATATTTAAAAAATAATAATAATTAAATCAAAATATCATAATTTTTATTATAGTAGAATTTATTTTGAATAAATGTAAAATTATAAGGTTTATTATTTTGTATTTAGGTTATTATATGTTATGAATTAGAATTTTATTTCTCGTGAGTAATAACTAATTATAAATTAAGAATACAAATTTAATATATAACTTTATATTAAAGTTAAATTTTTTGATAATATGAATACAAAAATTTTGACAAATTTTTCTATTCTAAATGTAAAACTATATACTTTGGTTTAATATATAGTTTTATTTGCAAAAGTTATAATTAAAAACAATGATAAAAGTGTTTATAGAAATTTCAATATTATAATTATCCATATTAATATTTTTAAATATTGAAAAAATAATATATTTCAATCAATATAAAAATAATACTTCCCAATTTTTTCTATATTGAATTTGAAGTCATCAAATTTTGTCGGTATCTAATCGAATTCGAATTACTAAAGAACATGATTGAAGAGTAGTATTCTCATAAAGACTCGCGAAATCATCCGCGACACTAATTCCAGTCTTATTAACGCTGAAGGCTTCCCGATTGACGACATGAGACCAACTATCTGCATTTCAATAAGAATGAGTAGTGGTCCATCCATCATACCCAACTTTTGATTTCGAGCTTTCGTTTTCCTCGACAGCAGGCATGGTGATTCCAGTGGATAACAGAAACGCCGCATCACATGAGAGGGTTAATCTCATTCTTTTGATGCTCTGCTTCTTCCTGTTTTAATTCCAATAGCCCGGGACCACAGAACTGTTTTTCTCTAGTGGGCACTACACTGCAGTTGATATTAGGTGTCTGCTGTCTGCGGGCGTGGCATCACTGTATAGATGTGCACAGTGAGGCGAGATACACTTCGCGGTTTTTCATATTCAAATTTTACAATTCAAACTGCGTACATTGTATTGCAGCGTATTCGGCATGGGCATCCATTAAACTTTCTGAACCCATACGTATGCGATAAAGACAAGTACAGGATGATAAGACAGGGTTTCAACGACCATGGGGTGCATGGC